>CM053031.1:144823209-145128209 GCA_028564925.1 Lithobates sylvaticus | reverse complement strand
CAAAACCTTCACACCTGGCTGCATCAGTGCCTAGAGATATACTTATGAGGATCCATTTTTTCCATATTAAAGAAAAAATTATGTCAGAAGCCAGATTGAAAGGCCCTTTACCACGTCCGTTTGAGGGTGTTCAAATATTTCCTGATTTATCAAGATATACGCTTCAACTACGTAGAGATTTGAACCCCATAACTAAAGGAATGCAAAACCATAAGATTCTATACAAATGGCGCTACCCGGCCACACTAATTGTCTCCAAAAACGGATCCACTCATATAATAAATGACCTACACAAGGGTTTGAAACTTTTGAAAGAATGGGGAATAATCCCGGAATACCACAAAGATGAAACTTCGCTTCTTCCAAAACGTCCTTCAACATATCACTACAATCAAAGATCCCGGAATCATCAACCTATGGAAGTATCTGGCTCCTAAGCGGTCCGCTAACTACGTTTATAGCGTCCCCTCCAGGAATTTTGTTTGATCTCACTTGCCTTTGGTATTAACTGTTCCACACTGCAGCAGTAAAAGCTGACTCTTTGCTTTTTTTTCTGTGCTTGACACAAACCTGCCGCATCCTGTTTTCATATCTTTTGCTATATTTTTAAATAGCTGTTATATAGAATTGTAATTTCATTCCAGGTTTTATAGAAATACATCTAGTTACGGAACCTAGGTATCCTGATAGGCCGAAAGGAACTGAATTTACTGTATACACCAAGAAATATCTGCAAACTGTAAGTGTTATAGTCTCCCACGATCCATCACTTAGCCACAACAGGAAATATGCCATTCACGATAGTATCCTTGAACGCCAAGGGTCTCAACCACCCAGCAAAGAGACAATCTTTGTGGCATACTGCTGAAAAGCTTGATAGTGATATCTTATGTGTCCAAGAGACACACTTGACCCCACTTTCAGCCACTTTATGTCGCAGTAACAAATTTCCCCTTATTTTCTATTCTAATTTCTCTTCCAAAAAGAGAGGAGTGCTTGTAGCGATCAAGAAAGACACTGACTTCCACCTCATAAAAGAAATAGGTGACCCCAATGGTCGTTTTCTTATTTTAATCTGTATGATTAATGGAACTAAATATACCTTACTCAACTTGTATGCTCCCAATTCTAGACAGGCAAATTTTGTCAAAAAGACTTTGACCAAAATTAAAGAGTTACAACAAGGATATCTCCTTGTATGCGGAGACTTTAATATGGTTGCAGATATTTATATGGACACTACTTCAGCGGATAAGAGAAGACCCTCTCCCCTGGGGCAAATCCTGACATCGTCTGATCTTTACGATGTCTGGAGATGCCACCATGGATCAGAGAGGGATTATACTTATTTCTCCCCGCAACACAAGTCGTATTCCAGAATTGACATGTTTGTTGTTGATAAATTGTTATTACAAAAGGTGACTACCTCTGTTATCCACACCATGACATGGTCAGACCACAACCCAATTTCGATAATTATTGATGATACGTCTCCTCAACGGAACTCTTTTCTCTGGAGAGTCAATAATTTCATATTACAACATGCTACATACTCCAAAGAAATTGCTACTCATTTGAAAGAATATTTTGAATTAAACGCTGATACAGTGGGGGATCCTGCCGTGGTGTGGAACGCGCATAAAGCGGTAATGAGAGGTGTTCTTATAAAACTGGACTCCATTCACAAAAAAAAAGAACACAACAAATAGACTCCCTTACTTCCCAAATTGCTCATTTGGAGGCAGACCATAAGTCATCTGCATGTCCCACTACACTAGCACAATTAATGTCGCTTAGACAGGAACTCAGGCTGCTTCTTCTCCATACATACGAACATATGCAACGCAAATTCAAAGCCATCTCTTATTCCACATCCAATAAGGCAGGAAAAAGATTAGCACAACGTATCAAAGGGGCTAGAGTTAAATCTAAAATTCCCTTCTTATTCCACCCACACTCGAAAGTGAAGCTATCTAATCCACAAGACATTGCGAATGCTTTTAGCGATTACTATAGTGACCTATATAATCTCAAGAATGACCGTACAACCCACCAACCATCCCCAGAGGAAATTGATGACTTTCTCCATAAGATAAATTTACCGACTCTGACAGAAACACAATTGTCTTATTTAAATGCTCCTTTTTCAGCACCAGAACTTCTAGCTACCATCTCATCACTGCCTTGTAACAAAACACCAGGCCCGGATGGCCTTACAGGGGAATACTTCAAACAATTCTCTACCTATTTGATTCCACACTTGCTGAAATTTCTTAACCAAGCTGCATATTCTTCCAAATTCCCTGTAGAATCGCTAAACGCATTAATTATCACTCTCCCAAAACCTGAAAAAGATCCGACTGCCCCACAAAACTTCCGGCCAATCTCCTTACTTAACCTTGATTTAAAAATATACGCCAAAACTATTGCTAGACGCTTAATGAAGATTATGCCAGACCTGATTCACAAAGACCAAACAGGATTTATTAAAGGGAGGCAAGCATCCGACGCGTCGCATGATTGACTTAATCCATTGCGTAAATTCCAGTGGAACACCTTCTCTGCTTCTTTCTTTAGATGCAGAGAAGGCGTTTGATCGGGTGCACTGGACCTATCTACAGAAAGTTCTCATGAAATTTGGGTTTAAAGACAATATTTATAATGCTATCATGGCACTATATACTTGCCCAGCTGCTCAAGTTTTTTCGGCTAATATGATATCTCATCCATTCCAAATTTCGAACGGTACCCGTCAGGGTTGCCCATTGTCGCCCTTAATTTTTGATCTAACTATAGAACCTTTAGCTGAGCACATACGCACGAACTCGAACATCTCAGGCATAACTGTTGACAACACTACTCATAAGATTAGTCTTTTTGCTGATGATGTGATTTTAATATTATCAAATCCTACCTCCTCCTTAGCAGCAGCCCGAGACGTTTTAGATTGGTTTGGACGAATATCATTTTACAAACTAAATGTCACCAAATCACAAATACTAGATCTCAAATTGAATTCCACCACTAAATTACTATTACAAGCCCAATACCCCTTCACATGGTCTGAATACAGCATTTCTTACCTAGGTATTCAACTCACTAGAACCACTAAACTCCTCTTTTCCTCAAACTTCAAGCCTCTCTTAGATAAATTACATACTGAATCTCAGAAATTAGCTAAAATGGAACTGTCATGGTCTGGCAGATTAGCGGCGTTCAAGATGATGCATTTACCTCAAATTTTATACCTGTTTAGGACCATTCCTATTCCTATTCCTAAATATTACTTTAAGTCACTTCAAACGATACTCAACCGATGTATTTGGCACGGTACAAAACCTAGATGCGCTCATTCTATACTTAGGATACACAAATTAGCGGGAGGATCAGGTTCAATAGATTTTACAGATTATCACACTGCAGCGATCATAGCTCAAGCAACTGAGTGGTTTCAGCAAGATCCGAATAAAAACTGGTGCAATATAGAACTTTCCTTACTATTTCGTCCTAGTTTAAAAAATTGGTTGTTGAGCACTCCATTAGACGCTAAAATACCAAAAGCGATTCCCCCTACCATGATAGCCACGGTCAGAGCATGGAAAATTCTAACCCAAACTATCCATCAAGAACCCACTACTACACAGATACCGATACCTATAGAAGTCTTAAACCACATCTCACCTGAATTATCTACATCCCATTGGTCTAACCGAAAAATCTCATTCATAAATCAACTATTTCATGACTCAAACCCAAAATCCTTTTCAACCCTCCAAAATGAATTTCACTTGCCTGAATCAGACTTTATTGCATATTCCAAACTTCTGAAATGCCTTAACAAAATCAAACCTCCCTTATATACAGTTTCTTCAGTAATATGGAAATACCTGCACTTTGAATCTCCTAAACAGAAGGGTATTTCACTTGTATACAACACCCTGAACCAAAAGCGTGTATTTACTAAATCCACACCACATACACACTGGGAAAATGATCTAGCAACGACTTATACAGAATCACAATGGGAACAAGCTTCACGAAGTGTATACAAATCCACGAAAAGCTCTGCGTTGTGGGAACTCACACAAAAATTGTCCCTTAGATGGTATTTGACGCCTTCTCGCTTGGCAACATTCTATCCCACATTATCTAATAAGTGCTGGAGATGTAATTCCAACATAGGAAGCATATTCCACATATTTTGGGAATGTACCCTCGTACAGGAATACTGGAAAACCGTTTTTCTTCTCTTAAAAGATATATCCCAGATAGATATACCAATGTCTCTGGGTCTAGCTATCTTGAATTTATCCATTGAAGACATACCCTTTTCATTTCGTCATGTGACGACACATATCCTATTGGCAGCTAGGTTAACTATAACCAGATTATGGAAGTCAGATACAACTCCCTCTATCACTCACCTCTTAGATACCGTAAACCTACATTATAGTTATGAATTAATGATGGCATCCAGTGAGGGTAAATTACCCAAGGAAAAAAACCAAGTGGGCATCATGGGAACAATGGTCGACTATTACTAACTTTTTGTAACACTCATATCTAACAGATTGATATACACTTTTGCCTCTGGGTTCTAGAGTATGGACACAGGTTCCTGGATAAGTTCTATTATTGTGGCAACGTTCTCCTCTTAGACACAGTGTAGTCCCCATGGGGATGTCTAGAGGACATATACTTCTATTTGATCTTATGTTACTATATTGATCTTATATTTCTATATTGAATGTATTGCGTTTTGTAGCATTTTAATAACAGTAATTCTTGTTCTGTAACACTTCATTGATAATTGAGTTGACATTATTTAAGTGCTATTCTGAGTTAATTTATTTTAACGGCATACAATGTGTAATTTGCATCTTTACTGTATGTTATGAAATTCAATAAAAACTGATTGAAAAGTAAACATTCAAAAGTGAAAAAAAAAAAAAAAATTGGAAGGCAACACTTTAAAAACCAGAGATGCCAGGTCTTACACCGCCCTTTAATGTTTACGAAACCCAATAACGTGACGTCCTGTCGATATACTGTATATAAATACACTCAGCCACTAAAAAACTTTGCGCACAGTTTTTTCTTGGTAACTTGGTATTTTATATTTGTGCATTTATTTTAATTTCAGTGACCCTGTCATGCAAATGTAAATAAGTGCTGCCTTTTTTTTTAATTAAAATACTCAAACATGCACAGAATGGGGCATCTTGCTGTGTAATGTTTATATACAAATTTCAGGCAGCAAAAGGTTAAAGTAAATTTTTCATGACTTTAAATACAGAGATTTGTGAATTAGCCACCAAAGGGAAGAAACATTTAATTTACTCCTGTCTTTCTTCTTAAAGGCAAAGTTCACTTTGGGAACAGGTTACATGTTCCACCTGTTTTTAGGGTGGAACATGTAACATGTTCCCACTGCTGCAGCTGCTCCCTGCGGCCCTCTCTCTCTGTAACAGCAGTATGGGGAGAAGATCTCCATACCAGCTGCCAGAGTTCTGCGAATGAATGAACTACAAGTGCCAACATCCTTTTTGGCTGTCGGCTTGTGATTTTCAATGTACTACCACATCGCTGTTGAGTGCTGTGGTCGTTCGTTGATTTTTCCTGTCAGTGTGAAACTGCTCTTACACTGACAGTCTGCAGGATGCCTCCATGGGATCAGCGATCTGCCGATTGCTGGTGCAGTGCTTTCCAGGCTCCTGAAAGAAAAAAAAAAATTGTAAATGCACTTTTTTTTACCTGAGCCAGTACAGCGATATACGCCGACAGGTGGACTCTCCTGCGCAAAATGACTGCAGCTGGTCAGCAAGCGGTTAAAGTGGTTCTAAAGGCAATGCATTTTTTACTTTAATGCATTCCGTGCATAAAGGTAAAAAATGCCTTTATTTAGTCCTCACTTGATCGAGTGGTGTGACTGTGTGTCTTTAGTGGTTCTCTCCTCTCTCCCTGCATTAATAGGATAGACGGGCAACAGTAGGAGGCACTGGCTCCTGCTGCTGTCAATCGGATCCTTTGAAGTGACAGTGGGGGGCTGGACTGAGCTGCTTTCTGTGTACCAATGGACATATAGTTACAAAGTCTGGTTGAAAAAAGTTACATAAGACTATCATTATTAAGACTTAGATGAAGACCAAAACACCTTTTTGGGGTGCCTTTCAGAAACCCTTAAAATTTCCAATGGTTTAATTTTTTTTTTCCCCTCAAAACATTAAGTGGTTATCTAAAACAGTGAAGCCAACTCTATTTAAGTACAGTGGAACCTTGGATGACAAGCATAATCCATTCCAGGAGAATGCTTGTAATCCAAAGCACTCGCATATCAAAGTGAATTTCCCCATAGAATTCAATGAAAACTAAGATAATTTGTTCTGCATTGACTTCTATTGCATGCAATACCGCATGTGGCCAGAGGTGGGGGGTGCCGGAGAGCCTCGGAAATACTCGGAAAGGCTTTCTCGGTATTTCCGAGTATTTCATGAACGGCTCTGAACTCTGATCGGAGTGTCACCGACACCCCCGCACCTCTTGCCAAATGCGGTACTGCACGCCCCATTGGCTTGAAACCTGCTTGGTTTGCAAGTGTTGTCTTGCAAAGTCAGGATTTAAAAAAAAAAGTTGCTCGTCTTTTAAAACGCTCGTTAACCACGATACTCGTAAACCAATGTTCCACTGTATAACTAAAGGCAATGTTTTAATAATTTTGGCTAGAGTGGAGGATTTGAACTTTTGGGAGAGTCACCCTCTCCATTTGTCCTGTTTACTGCTATCACCAAAAGTGAAAGTAAAAGAAAATTAAAGATTTTGGATTGTCACCAGAACAGCAGTAGTGTCGAAATTTCCAATGGGGACACTAGTTTAGGCAACGGTGGCAGTTGTCACACTTGTTGTTTTGGCTATGTGACAGGAAGTAAAGGTAAATCTCCCTAATGGCACACCGATGGCAAAAAAATAAATTGACTGGTGTTAAAACCTTATCTTACTTAGGTTTTGCCTTTAGTTCTACTTTAAGCTTCTGGTTTTGTTAGCCTTTTAAGTGAGATGAAATATCAGTCACAAAGGTTTATCCATAGAATAGTACCTAACACTAAGCAATGATTGACCTACTTAAATTATCGTATAGAGTATAGAAAATGAATGTTCTTATTTAGCAACAAAAGACCTTTTTTTCAGATTCATGATATGAAATACGATAGTGGATTCTGTGTTATTTTTCCATTATGTGATAATTGTTTCAGGGGTGGGGAGCTGCTTAGTTTCACTTAATCTCTTATATTTTTAATAGGTAGGTTTTAAATTATTATTCTATGTGTTGGCTTTATTAAGAGTAAACCTGAAAGGACTAAAACCTAAAATAGACCTTAATTCATTACCTATACCCTGTTCATATTACCGAAAATACAGTGGTGAAATGAATAGCACCTATGTTTGTTCTTAAGTAGTTCCTAAGGAAGTATTTTGTTAGGCAAGGGTATATACAGTATATATTCTATACTTATGTTTGGGTCAGTGCTGTGAAACTAGTTAGATTTTTTTTGTACAATAACTACTCGTACCAATACCAAAAAATTGAAAGTCAATACAATTTTAAATCACATGTTTATCATGCGTCAAAAACTGTAGTAGGCAGGTGTGGAAAAAATGCTGTAAATAGAAGTTTTAACAGTTAATTTTTTATCATTTAACTAAATGAAATCCAGAGACCAAGTAGGGAGAATTATATTAGCCACAGTACAGAAAGGAGGGGGGGGGGGGATATAATGCTTTGTGACCAAGCTAAGTCCCTCTTTGGTGTGGGAACAGACAGCAGTCACCATGGGCTGACCTGAAGTTAACAGGTAATCTAACGCTATACTTGCATCTTATATTGTATTGTAAATATGGTTGTTGTGGGTAATTTGTAAATATCATGTAAACCAGGGGACCTACACTGTACATTGTGTTGTAAATACTGTCTGGTGTATAATTTGTATATATTATGTAACCCTATCAATAAATGTGTATTGCAGATGGAACCACCTCTTTAGTGTAAGATCTCTCAGATCTAGATATGTATATGCCCATACTACTACCATGATTGAGGTATATGCACTTAATCACAGAAACTAGACATCAGGTAAAAAGCAACAAGGACATCAATTCCAGGGCTAGGCGGATGTTGCCCTCCTCGGATGGGGTAGTCCGATAGAAACGACAAAAACAAAACAAAATGGAAGGCGCGCGCACCTAGTGCATTACCAAAAACATTTATTGGATGATAAAATCAGTAAAAAGTGTGTACTCACAAAGTAGCAACTCTCATAAAACCACACAATGTTGAATAGTGCGGACACGTGCTGCATCACATCAAGGGATAAAACTGGCACGTTTCAGGGGCGCACCACCTTCCTCAGAGCAAAGCTACCTTAGCTTAAGGGTAGCTTAGCTCTGAGAATAGGGGTGGTCCCCTTGATGTGATGCAGCACATGTGTCTGCACTATTCTCAATTGGATTTATAATAAGCTTATATACAGTGGTGTGAAAAAGTGTTTGCCCCCTTCCTCGTTTCCTGTTCCTTTGCATGTTTGTCACACTTAAGTGTTTCGGAACATCAAACCAATTTAAACAATAGTCAAGGACAACACAAAAAAACACAAAATGCAATTTGTAAATGAAGGTGTTTATTATTAAAGGTGAAAAAAAATCCAAACCATCATGACCCTGTGTGAAAAAGTGATTGCCCCCTAAACCTAATAACTGGTTTGGCCACCCTTAGCAGCAACAACTGCAACCAAGCGTTTGCGATAACGTGCAATGAGGCTTTTACAGCGTCCTGGAGGAATTTTGGCCCACTCATCTCTGCAGAATTGTCCTAATTCAGTTACATTAGAGGGTTTTCGAGCATGAACGGCCTTTTTAAGGTCATACCACAACATCTCAATAGGATTCAGGTCAGGACTTTGGCTAGGCCACTCCAAATCTTCATTTTGTTTTTCTTCAGCCATTCGGTGGTGGACTTGCTGGTGTGTTTAGGATCATTGTCCTGCTGCAGAACCCAAGTTCGTTTCAGCTTGAGTACACGAACAGATGGTCGGACATTCTCCTTCAGGATCTCTTGGTAGACAGCAGAATTCATAGTTCCTTTTATCACGGCAAGTCTTCCAGGTCCTGAAGCAGCAAAACAGCCCCAGACCATCACACTACCACCACCATATTTTACTGTTGGTATAATGTTCTTTTTCTGAAATGCAGTGTTCCTTCTACGCCAGATATACTTGGACACACACCTTCCAAAGAGTTCCACTTTTGTCTCATCGGTCCACAGAATGTTGTCCCAAAAGTCTTGGGGATCATCAAGATGTGTTGTGGAGAAATTGAGACGAGCTTTGATGTTCTTTTTGCTCAGCAGTGGTTTTCTCCTTGGAACTCTGCCATGCAGGCCATTTTTGCCCAGTCTTTTCCTGATGGTGGAGGCATGAACGCTGACCTTAACTGAGGCAAGTGAGGCCTGCAGTTCCTTGGGCGTTGTTGTGGGGTCTTTTGTGACCTCTTGGATGAGTCGTCGCTGCGCTCTTGGGGTAATTTTGTGCGGCCGGCCACTCCTGGGAAGGTTCACCACTGTTCCATGTCTTCGCCATTTGTGGATAATGGCTCTCACTGTGGTTCGCTGGATTCCCAAAGCTTTGGAAATGGCTTTATAACCCTTTCCAGACTGATAGATCTCAATTACTTTCTTTCTCAATTGTTCCTGAATTTCTTTGGGTCTCGGCATGATGTGTAGCTTTTAAGGATCTTCTGGTGGACCTTACTGTGTCAAGCAGGTCCTATTTAAGTGATGCCTTGATTGTGAACAGGTGTGGCAATAATCAGGCCTGGGTGTGGCTAGAGAAATTGAACTCAGGTGTGGACAACCACAGTTATAGTATGTTTTAACAAGGGGGCAATCACTTTTTCACACAGGGCCATGATGGTTTGGATTTTTTTTCACCTTTAATAATAAACACCTTCATTTACAAATTGCATTTTGTGTTTACTTGTGTTGTCCTTGACTATTGTTTAAATTGGTTTGATGTTCCGAAACACTTAAGTGTGACAAACATGCAAAGGAACAGGAAATGAGGAAGGGGGCAAACACTTTTTCACACCACTGTAATATGCTTTGATTTTGATCTAAAGCATTCCATTGTAGCTCTGGGTGTATGTTTAGGATTGTTGTCCTGCTGGAAGGTGAACCTCCACCCCAGTCTCGAGTCTTTTGCAGACTCTTAACAGGTTTTCTTCTAAGATTGCCCTGTATTTGGCTCCATCCATCTTCCCATCAACTCTGACCAGCTTCCCTGTCCCTGCTGATGGTATGTTCAGAGTAATGTGCAGTGTTAGTTTTCAGCCACACGTAGCCTTTTGCTTTTAGGCCAAAAAGTTCAATTTTGGTCTCATCTGACCAGAGCACCTTCTTCTACATGTTTGTTGTGTCCCCCACATGGCTTCTCACAAACGCCTTCTTATGGCTTTCTTTCAACAATGGCTTTCTTCTTGCCACTCTTCCATAAAGGTCAGATTTGTGGAGTGCACGACTAATAGTTGTCCTGTGGGTCTCTGCAGCGCCTCCAAAGTTATCACAGGCTTTTTGGCAGAATCTATGATTTATGCTCTCCTTGCCTGGCCTGTCAGTTTAGGTGGACGGCCATGTCTTGGTAGGTTTGCAGTTATGCCATACTTTCCATTTTTGGATGATGGATTGAACAGTGCTCCATGAGATGTTTAAAGCTTGGGATATTTTTTAACCTAACCCTGCTTTAAGCTTTTCTACAACCACTTATCCCTGACCTGTCTGGTGTGTTCCTTGGCCTTTATGATGCTGTTTGTTCAAGTTTTCTAACAAACCTCTGAGGGCTTCACAGAACAGCTGTATTTATACCGAGATTAAATTACACACAGGTGATTTCTGAAGGCACTTGGTTCCACTAGATTTTGGTTAGGGTTATCAGAGTAAAGGGCGCTGAATACACATGCACGCCACACTTTTCAGATATTTATTTATAAAAAAATTTAAAACCATTTATCATTTTCCTTCCACCTCACAATTTATGTGCCACTTTGTGTTAGTCTATCGCATAAAATCCCAATAAAATAAATTTACGTTTTTGGTTGTAACATGACAAAATGGAAACTTTCTAAGGGTATGAATACTTTTTTAAAGCATTGTACATGATCTAGCACAGAGCGGCCGCCCTGCTGCAGTATATCTATGGTGGGCAGGTCCACAAGTGGTTAAAGCGTTTGTTACCCCAACATTTCATATTCCTGATATGTGCTGCTGTACCCTGTACTGTTATGAGAAAGTATCCTGTTCTCTTTGTATTGCTTCATTTGTGTGAAATCCCTGGTGTTCCTGTCAGTCCCTCTGCTTTTCTATTAAAAACTGACCATACGCACTTTCGGTATGTTTGCACTCTGTATTTTATGTACATTTTCTGTATGTCCCCCCTTTTCTACAACACTTAACCTGTTATGAGACGCTGCTGTTACAGTATCTCACAAAAGTGAGTACACCCCTCACATTTTTGTAAATATTTTATTATATCTTTTCATGTGACAACACTGAAGAATTGACACTTTGCTACAATGTAAATTAGTGAGTGTACAGCTTGTATAACAGTGTAATGTGCTGTCCCCTGAAAATAACAACACGCAGCCATTAATGTCTAAACCGCTGGCAACAAAAGTGAGTACACTCCTAAGTGAAAATGTACAAATTGGGCCTAATTAGCCATGTTCCCTCCCCGTAGTCATGTGACTCGTTAGTGTTACAAGGACTCAGGTGTGTTAAATTTGGTGTTATCACTCTCACTCTCACTCTCTCATACTGGTCACTGAAAGTTCGACATGGCACCTCATGGCAAATAACTTTTTTAAATTTTTGTTGCTCTACATAAAGATGGCCTAGGATATAAGAAGATTGCCAAAACACTGAAAACTGAGCTGCAGCATGGTGGCCAAGACCGTATAGCAGTTTAACGGGACAGGTTCTACTCAAAACCTGCCTCGCCATGGTCGACCAAAGAAGTTGAGTGCACGTGCTCAGCGTCATATCCAGAGGTTGTCTTTGGGGAAATAGACATATAAGTGCTGCCAGCATTGCTGCACAGGTTGAAGGGATGGGGGGTTAACCTGTCAGTGCTCAGACTATGCGCCACACACTGCATCAAATTGGTCTGCGTGGCTTTTCTAAAGACGGTGCACAAGAAAGCCTGCAGTTTGCTAACAAGCAGACTAAGGACATGGAGTACTGGAACCATGTCCTGTGGTCTGATGAGACCAAGATAAACTTATTTGGTTCAGATGGTATCAAGCGTATGTGGCGGCAACCAGGTGAGGAGTACAAAAGACAAGTGTGTCTTGCCTACAGTCCAGCATGGTGTTGGCAGTGTCATGGTCTGGGGCTGCATGAGTGCTTCTGGCACTGGGAAGCTACAGTTTGCGGGAACCATGAATGTGAACATGTACTGTGACATACTGAAGCACAGCAGGAGCCCCTCCCTTTGGAGACTGGGCCGCAGGACAGTATTCCAACATAATGGCCCCAACACACCTCCAAGTTGACCACTGCCTTGCTAAAGAAGCTAAGGGTAAAGGTGATGGACTGGCCAAGCAGGTCTCCAGGCCTAAACCCTATTAGGCATCTGTGGAGCATCCTCAAACGGAAGGTGGGGGAGTGCAAGTTTGGACATTTTCACTTAGGGGTGTAGTCACTATGTTGCCAGCGGTTTAGACATTAATGGCTGTGTGTTATTTTGAGGAGACAGCTATTTTTTTTCACTGTTATACAAGATGCACACTCACTACTTAACATTGTAGCAAAGTGTAATTTCTTCAGTGTTGTCACATGAAAAGATATAACAAAATATTTACAAAAATGTGAGGGGAGTACTTATTTTTGTGAGATACTGTATATCACGCACTGCTTTATTTGAAACTTTATTTACATGAATAAAGAATTGAAAAAAAAACTGACCACACTAAGCAAGAGAGCACATTGTGGTCAGTTCTCTAGGTATGCTGGGAACTCTGTGTACTCTCAATTGATCAGTCCTGACACGCCCCTCCTGCACAGCCTTTTATCAGGAAGCTCAGTGTGTGGCTGCTTGCTCTCCTATCAGCTATTATGCAGCTGATAACAGATGGAACAGGGGGGAAGTGATCACTTATTAAAAAAAGGGGGGAGAAATGTATTTAGATTTTTTTTTTTTTTAAATCTATACACAAATGTTTTGCCTTTTTATTTCGATTTCAAACTGAGTGGGTTGTTTTACAAGATGATTGTGTACAACCACTTTAACATGCTTATATATTATGTGACAATGAAGTATAGTTACAATTAATCAAAAAAATTGAAAAGTACATTATTTATTAGAAAATACAAGCTTTTGTTCATTGTATTATAAATAATCATATTTGTCTTTTATATGTATGAATCATTTTTTTAAGTTCACATCAATGATGGTTACAATTTTGGACACTGCTAAATAAAGACAAAGGAGTTTTGGAGGGGGTTTACGTGTGCAGCTAAATAAAAAAAAAAAAAGGGATGGAAATTCTTGCGTAAAGTGAAAGTTTATTACGGGGCATGTTTGCTTTCGGAAAAGACACCTTTAAGGTAACTTTCTATAAATATATATCCAAAAGACCTGGCAGGTTTTCTTCTGCGCAAAGGTCAGATTGAGTATGGTGGAAAGGTTTGCCGCCCATTTAGGAAGACACAGTGAATGTGAGTCAACAAGGAAGTGGAACAGCATCTAATTAGGCAGGTTCCTTTCTGGTTATGCTGTGACCTATGACAGGGTGTTTATGGCAGGATACAGGCTGAGTTTATACATTTTAATTGGGTTCTTGGAGCGCAAATTCTGACTCAAACGATTGGAATAAGGTGTTTCCTTTTGTGGTGTTCCCTGCCAGTTGATGGGTCAGGATGAAGGAAAACCATGAGGAGATCTGATCCCAGTGGCTTAGCAATGATTTACTCTTTAAGCTGTAGATATTTAGGAATTTTACAGATTGGATCATTAGAAAATGAATGAGTTGACGCTGTTCTTTGTGAAACGTGTTTGACCAAGAGCACTGAAAAGCCGACACCCACCCCTATTTTGGTAGCATTCAAAGCCAGAAAATAAAGAGTTTGTTTATATAAATCTAGTCAGACAGAAGCAAATGAGAATGCCAGTCTCAGCCTTTTGGAAGAAAAGGACTATTGTAATTTATTGTATTGTTGTATTTGAACTGCCAATAAAAATGTACACAGCCAAAAAGTCTTCAAAAAATAAATGTCCCTTAATATACAAGCCATTATTATGATCTGAAGGTCTAAGTATTAAGATGTTTATAAGTTGAGTTCCAAGGTCAGAAGAAAAAAATCTACATGTCATGTACTGTAGATGATCATGCACAGGTGGCTGGGACAATTATAAGCACAAAGGCATAACTAGGTACCTAACTAGGTAAATGTGCTAAAATTAACTTTATACCTCCTAAAGATCTAGTGTGGTGAAAATAAAGGCCCTCGCAAACAATCAGATCAGGGAGGGGATGGGGTAAATACTTGTCACTGCTGTTTATTTAGATGATATTACAAAAAGACTAATATTCTTTTTAACAGCAAAAAGCCAGCACAGCTAAAGAGGTGGCATTTCATTTGAAACCATAATCCAAATTCTCTCTGGTTTATTCCAACATGGTCTGGTTGCTCAGCCACAGGTAGGTGAAGTGCCAAGCAGCAACTTGTTTACAAAATTATAAGGGTGATGAGGTGTTAAACTGCTTCCTGTAGAAAGAGTATGTTGTGCTAGCCCTGAACTGTCATGTTTTTGCAAAAACACATGAAAACAGATGTCCTTGTAGGGTGTGCATAAATCCAAAGAGATTGGTATCTTTCTGGGTGTATCTTTTCAATCAAAACTAATACAGGAAGTCGCTGAGTTACGAACATGTTAAGGACTGTAGGTTTGTTCTTAAGTTGGAACACTGCTTGTAAGTGTAACTTCTGCCTGTTCAGGGATGTGGGATGTTCCGGCCTCTGCCTGTGGAGGGATGTGGGATGTTTCGGGCGCTTCTTGGGCTCTTATGGCCATGCAGTACATGAAGTACTGCAGTGTGGAATGTGGCAAGATAGCTGCTCGGAGGTAACAAGGACCAGCGTGGAGCACAAGCAGCCGGCATGGAGGGCGTTCATAAGTAGGAGTGGTTTGTAAGTCGGGGACTGCCTGTACTGTAGAACTATTGAGTTATCTAGCAGAGGAAAGATTTTGGATTGCTTCAGCTCACAAAAACTTTATTGGACATATATTATGTAAAATTCACTGTTTTAAAGCACTGTGGCTGATTTAACAGACTTTTACAGATAAAAACCATACATTTTTCAAAAGCTGACTGCAGCTTATCTGCCAAGACGCTGTTGTGACTAGTAAATGCATTGTAGGTATATACTGTATACTAAATGGTCAAGGAAGGGATAGGTCCCAGGTAATATTGTGTTCAATTTATTTGAAGCTGTTATTACAGTATATGCCCTATTGATGCTCTCACTTAGTTTAACTGCATGAACAGAGGTGCCTTGACATGGCAAACTTTATACATGTATTAGCAAGTGTAGCTTTTTTTACTTTTCAATCAGTTTTTATTGAATTTCATAACATACAGTAAAGATGCAAATTACACATTGTATGCCGTTAAAATAAATTAACTCAGAATAGCACTTAAATAATGTCAACTCAATTATCAATGAAGTGTTATGAAGTATAGAAGTATATGTCCTCTAGACACCCCCATGGGGACTACACTGTGTCTAAGAGGAGAACGTTGCTACAATAATAGAACTTATCCAGGAACCTGTGTCCATGCTCTAGAACCCAGAGGCAAAAGTGTATATCAATCTGTTAGATATGAGTGTTACAAAAAGTTAGTAATATTTAGAAGAAAGTTTCACATTCTCTCACTTAGAAAGACATATCAAGATACGTTGCAAAATTTGGGAGGGAAGAAAAAAAGAAAAAGAAAGAAAACACTGATAAACAAATATATAGAAGAAAGATTCACATTTTATCACATAGTGGGAAATATTAAGATAGGCAAAGGATTTTTTATTTACCTTTTTTTTTTGTCACAATAGTTTTTTTCCCTCTTTATTTTTTTATTTTTTTTTTTCCCTTTCCCCTTCTCTCCCTTTTCCCCCTCTCTCCTTGGTGTTATGTTCTAGGCATCAATAGGGACTCCATTTTCTATTGCTTTCTTTTCTTGATAGCCTATGCAGACTAGGGTAATTAATATCGGTTCCTGGAATGTACGGGGGTTGGGTACACCGGCTAAGAGAGCAGCTGTGGTAGAGACCCTGGAAAGGAGTGATGTAGGATTGATCTGCCTACAGGAGACACATTTAACCCAAGATACTAAATTACTAAATCAGAGTAAAAAATATCAACATCAATACCACTCGGTACACACCTCCTACTCAAGGGGAGTGGCGGTGATGGTAAGAAAAGAGGTGGGCTTCACCTGTCGGCAGACCAGTATAGATAGGGAAGGACGGTATATTTTCCTGCATTGTGTAATAGAAAATCGAGAATATGTTCTCGCCAATATTTACATCCCCCCTCCGTTTAAGCTTGATGTGATGTATAGCCTAATGGAATTTTTATCAGACAAAGCTGGGATACCAGTCATAGCAGTAGGGGACTTTAATGAGGTTATTAATAAAAAATTAGACAGGTTTCCTTTAGGTACACAGAGGCAGAAGGTAGATGAGAGCCGATTACACCAGTTCTTACAAGAAGTAGGGCTGTTTGACATGTGGAGAGTGAGAAACCCGGGGGTGCTGCAATTCTCGTGTTTCTCAAGTTCCTATTCTACTCTTTCACGGATCGATTTAGCCTTGGGAAATGGAGAAGCATGCCAAACAGTAAGGGATATTGAATATCAGCCTAGGGGGGTATCGGACCATGCCTTGTTGATTGTCTCAATAAATTTAGAAGGGAAAAGACCTCCCAGAACATGGAAAATGAATCCAGTCTGGTTCGAAATAATAGGGGATCCAAATGAGGTGCTGTTAAAACTGGAAGAATTTATAGAGTTTAACAAAGAGACAGTGACAAGAGGAGTAATGTGGGATGCACTGAAGGCCTATCTGCGAGGTATCCTTATTCAATTAGTCTCAAAAATCAAAAAATCCTCAAGAGAATGGGAAAAAATAGTAAGATGGAGTTGATGAAAGCAGAAAGAGAATACGTTGAAGACCCCCACCCCAGAAAGACAAAGTAGATGGCTAACTAAACAACAGGAATACAAAGAAGTAATTATTAGGAAATCAGAGAATAAAAGACTGTTTCAGAAACAGGTGGCTTATGGGGGGGGGGAAAAGGTTGGAAAGATGTTGGCACAGTTGGTGAGA
This sequence comes from Lithobates sylvaticus, assembly GCA_028564925.1. NCBI lineage: Eukaryota > Metazoa > Chordata > Amphibia > Anura > Ranidae > Lithobates > Lithobates sylvaticus. Next base: position 145,110,781 of record CM053031.1, on the reverse strand, counting down.
GCTAACTCCCCTCCCTCCACCGTCCCAGCGATTAGGACGAGAGAAAGGAGAAATCTCATTAAAGACGTCAGTAATTACAGAGACTTTTAGAATATACTATGACAAATTATATAAATCGCGGGGGGCGATGGAGGAAAGGGAAGCGGACACATTTTTTAGTAACGCTGAAATTACGGCTCTCACTGAAGAAGAAAGGGAGGCAATGGAGGCACCGTTAACGCTGGAGGAAATCCAGCTGGCGGTAAAAGAAATGGCCAATCAGAAATCACCAGGACCAGATGGTCTCCCCGCGGAAACCTATAAGCAATATGGGAAAATTCTACTGCCAGAACTTCTTAAGGTATTAAACTGGGCAAAGGAGGAGGGGAAGTTGCCAACGTCTATGACAGAGGCAACGATAATAGTTCTGCATAAAGAGGGGAAGGACCCATTAGAGACCAAGTCTTATAGACCGATTTCACTACTCTGCTCGGATGCTAAAATATTAGCTAAAGCAATGGCAATTAGATTAAACAAAATTATCTCTAGATTAATACATCCTGATCAAACAGGGTTTATACCCTGTAGGTCTACTAGTATGAACATTAGGAGACTATACCTTAATTTACAGATACCAATAGAGAACATGGGTACAAGGGCAGTCATGGCGTTAGATGTGGTTAAAGCTTTCGATAGCTTAGAGTGGGGATATTTATGGCGAGTCTTAAAGGAATTTGGATTTGGCCCCTCGTTTATTAAATGGATTAAAACCCTGTATAAGGGTCCCAGTGCTAAAATTAGGGTTAATGGTGAATATTCCGAGGGGATTCAATTGGAGAGAGGGACAAGGCAGGGCTGCCCATTGTCCCCCCTGCTCTTCGCGCTTGCAATGGAACCCTTAGCAAGTGTAATTAGATCAAACACAAATATGCAGGGGTTCCGAAGAGCAGGGGGTGAAGAGAGAATCGCACTGTATGCGGACGATGTCCTTCTCTTCCTGGGGGATACGGGGCAATCCCTCAGGCAGGTGATGAACATCCTCACGGACTTTGGTAAAATCTCAGGACTCACCATAAACTGGGAAAAATCTGCATTATTGCCTATAGATCCTCTAGGGAACCAGAACGTACAGGATATTTCACAGCTAGAGGTAGTTGAACAAATGAAATACTTAGGCATATATATAACAAGGAACCCTAACAATTACATAAATGATATAATATAGTACGCTTTTAGCTAGATTTAAAAGTAAAATTGCAATCTGGAGACGTCAAAAGGTATGGCCAGCCACAGCTTCTGTACCTCCACTGTCACCATTGTTCCCATGATGCCCACTTGTTTTTTTCCTTGGGTAATTTACCCTCACTGGATGCCATCATTAATTCATAACTATAATGTAGGTTTACGGTATCTAAGAGGTGAGTGATAGAGGGAGTTGTATCTGACTTCCATAATCTGGTTATAGTTAACCTAGCTGCCAATAGGATATGTGTCGTCACATGACGAAATGAAAAGGGTATGTCTTCAATGGATAAATTCAGGATAGCTAGACCCGGAGACATTGGTATATCTATCTGGGATATATCTTTTAAGAGAAGAAAAACGGTTTTCCAGTATTCCTGTATGAGGGTACATTCCCAAAATATGTGGAATATGCTTCCTATGTTGGAGTTGCATCTCCAGCACTTATTAGATAATGTGGGATAGAATGTTGCCAAGCGAGAAGGCGTCAAATACCATCTAAGGGACAATTTTTGTGTGAGTTCCCACAACGCAGAGCTTTTCGTGGATTTATATACACTTCGTGAAGCTTGTTCCCATTGTGATTCTGTATAAGTCGTTGCTAGATCATTTTCCCAGTGTGTATGTGGTGTGGATTTAGTAAATACACGCTTTTGGTTCAGGGTGTTGTATACAAGTGAAATACCCTTCTGTTTAGGAGATTCAAAGTGCAGGTATTTCCATATTACTGAAGAAACTGTATATAAGGGAGGTTTGATTTTGTTAAGGCCTTTCAGAAGTTTGGAATATGCAATAAAGTCTGATTCAGGCAAGTGAAATTCATTTTGGAGGGTTGAAAAGGATTTTGGGTTTGAGTCATGAAACCAATTTTTTAAACTAGGATGAAATAGTAAGGAAAGTTCTATATTGCACCAGTTTTTATTCGGATCTTGCTGAAACCACTCAGTTGCTTGAGCTATGATCGCTGCAGTGTGATAATCTGTAAAATCTATTGAACCTGATCCTCCCGCTAATTTGTGTATCCTAAGTATAGAATGAGCGCATCTAGGTTTTGTACCGTGCCAAATACATCGGTTGAGTATCGTTTGAAGTGACTTAAAGTAATATTTAGGAATAGGAATGGTCCTAAACAGGTATAAAATTTGAGGTAAATGCATCATCTTGAACGCTGCTAATCTGCCAGAACATGACAGTTCCATTTTAGCTAATTTCTGAGATTCAGTACGTAATTTATCTAAGAGAGGCTTGAAGTTTGATGAAAAGAGGAGTTTAGTGGTTCTAGTGAGTTGAATACCTAGGTAAGAAATGCTGTGTTCAGACCATGTGAAGGGGTATTGGGCTTGTAATAGTAATTTAGTGGTGGTATTCAATTTGAGATCTAGTATTTGTGATTTGGTGACATTTAGTTTGTAAAATGATATTCGTCCAAACCAATCTAAAACGTCTCGGGCTGCTGCTAAGGAGGAGGTAGGATTTGATAATATTAAAATCACATCATCAGCAAAAAGACTAATCTTATTAGTAGTGTTGCCAACAGTTATGCCTGAGATGTTCGAGTTCGTGCGTATGTGCTCAGCTAAAGGTTCTATAGTTAGATCAAAAATTAAGGGCGACAATGGGCAACCCTGACGGGTACCGTTCGAAATTTGGAATGGATGAGATATCATATTAGCCGAAAAAACTTGAGCAGCTGGGCAAGTATATAGTGCCACGATAGCATTATAAATATTGTCTTTAAACCCAAATTTCATGAGAACTTTCTGTAGATGGGTCCAGTGCACCCGATCAAACGCCTTCTCTGCATCTAAAGAAAGAAGCAGAGAAGGTGTTCCACTGGAATTTACGCAATGGATTAAGTCAATCATGCGACGCGTCACGTCGGATGCTTGCCTCCCTTTAATAAATCCTGTTTGGTCTTTGTGAATCAGGTGTGGCATAATCTTCATTAAGCGTCTAGCAATAGTTTTGGCGTATATTTTTAAATCAAGGTTAAGTAAGGAGATTGGCCGGAAGTTTTGTGGGGCAGTCGGATCTTTTTCAGGTTTTGGGAGAGTGATAATTAATGCGTTTAGCGATTCTACAGGGAATTTGGAAGAATATGCAGCTTGGTTAAGAAATTTCAGCAAGTGTGGAATCAAATAGGTAGAGAATTGTTTGAAGTATTCCCCTGTAAGGCCATCCGGGCCTGTGTTTTGTTACAAGGCAGTGATGAGATGGTAGCAAGTGAGGAGTGAAATCAAAAATTTGCACCCTTAGAAATCCTGAAGTGATGAGACTCAGGAGAAGCAGCAAAATGTATTTTGGGGTGCAATTCCACATATAACTATGGCATGTGTGAGCAATATATCATTTAGTGACAACTTTTGAAAAAAAAAAAATCTTTTTTATTTTTTGTCTTTATTCAATCACTTGGGACTAAAAAAAAATATATTCAATGGGCTCAACATGCCTCTCAGCAAATAGCTTGGGGTGTCTACTTTTCAAAATGGGGTCATTTGGGGGGGTTTTGTACTTCCCTGCCATTTTAGCACAAGAAATGAGATAGGCAGTCATAAATTGTTGCAAAAGAAAGCTCTATTTGTGGGAAGAAAAGGACGCAAATTTCGTTTTGGTTACAAAATTGCATGACCGCGCAATTACCAGTTAAAGTAGTGCAGTGCGAAATTGAAAAAAGACCTCTGGTCCTTTGGCTGCCAAATGGTCCGGGGCTGAAGTGGTTAATAAATCCTGTTTGGTCTTTGTGAATCAGGTCTGGCAATTTCCTCTAGGGATGGTTCCGGGCCTGGTGTTTTGTTACAAGGCAGTGATGAGATGGTAGCTAGAAGTTCTGGTGCTGAAAAAGGAGCATTTAAATAAGACAATTGTGTTTCTGTGAGAGTCGGTAAATTTATCTTATGGAGAAAGTCATCAATTTCCTCTAGGGATGGTTGGTGGGTTGCAGGGTCATTCTTGAGATTATATAGGTCACTATATTCGCTAAAAGCATTCGCAATGTCTTGTGGATTAGATAGCTTCACTTTCGAGTGTGGGTGGAATAAGAAGGGAATTTTAGATTTAACTCTAGCCCCTTTGATACGTTGTGCTAATCTTTTTCCTGCCTTATTGGATGTGAAATAAGAGATGGCTTTGAATTTGCATTGCATATGTTCGTATGTATGGAGAAGAAGCAGCCTGAGTTCCTGCCTAAGCGACATTAATTGTGCTAGTGTAATGGGACATGCAGATGACTTATGGTCTGCCTCCAAATGAGCAATTTGGGAAGTAAGGGAGTCTATTTGTTGTGTTCTTTTTTTTTTTTTGTGAATGGAGCCCAGTTTTATAAGAACACCTCTCATTACCGCTTTATGCGCGTTCCACACCACGGCAGGATCCACCACTGAATCGGAGTTTAATTCAAAATATTCTTTCAAATGAGTAGCAATTTCTTTGGAGTATGTAGCATGTTGTAATATGAAATTATTGGCTCTCCAGAGAAAAGAGTTCCGTTGAGGAGACGTATCATCAATAATTATCGAAATTGGGTTGTGGTCTGACAATGTCATGGTGTGGATAACAGAGGTAGTCACCTTTTGTAATAACAATTTATCAACAACAAACATGTCAATTCTGGAATACGACTTGTGTTGCGGGGAGAAATAAGTATAATCCCTCTCTGATCCATGGTGGCATTTCCAGACATCGTAAAGATCAGACGATGTCAGGATTTGCCCCAGGGGAGAGGGTCTTCTCTTATCCGCTGAAGTAGTGTCCATATAAATATCTGCAACCATATTAAAGTCTCCGCATACAAGGAGATATCCTTGTTGTAACTCTTTAATTTTGGTCAAAGTCTTTTTGACAAAATTTGCCTGTCTAGAATTGGGAGCATACAAGTTGAGTAAGGTATATTTAGTTCCATTAATCATACAGATTAAAATAAGAAAACGATCATTGGGGTCACCTATTTCTTTTATGAGGTGGAAGTCAGTGTCTTTCTTGATCGCTACAAGCACTCCTCTCTTCTTGGAAGAGAAATTAGAATAGAAAATAAGGGGAAATTTGTTACTGCAACATAAAGTGGCTGAAAGTGGGGTTAAGTGTGTCTCTTGGACACATAAGATATCACTATCAAGCTTTTCAGCAGTACGCCACAAAGATTGTCTCTTTGCTGGGTGGTTGAGACCCTTGGCGTTCAGGGATACTATCGTGAATGGCATATTTCCTGTTGTGGCTAAGTGATGGATCGTGGGAGACTATAACACTTAGTTTGCAGATATTTCTTGGTGTATACAGTAAATTCAGTTCCTTTCGGCTTATCAGGATACCTGGGTTCCGTAACTAGATGTATTTCTATAAAACCTGGAATGAAATTACAATTATATATAACAGCTATTTAAAAATATAGCAAAAGATATGAAAACAGGATGCGGCAGGTTTGTGTCAAGCACAGAAAAAAAGCAAAGAGTCAGCTTTTACCGCTGCAGTGTGGAACAGTTAATACCAAAGGCAAGTGAGATCAAACAAAATTCCTGGAGGGGACGCTATAAACGTAGTTAGCGGACCGCTCAGGAGCCAGATACTTCCATAGGTTGATTCCGGGATCTTTGATTGTAGTGATATGTTGAAGGAGGACGTTTTGGAAGAAGCGAAGTTTCATCTTTGTGGTATTCCGGGATTATTCCCCATTCTTTCAAAAGTTTCAAACCCTTGTGTAGGTCATTTATTATATGAGTGGATCCGTTTTTGGAGACAATTAGTGTGGCCGGGTAGCGCCATTTGTATAGAATCTTATGGTTTTGCATTCCTTTAGTTATGGGGTTCAAATCTCTACGTAGTTGAAGCGTATATCTTGATAAATCAGGAAATATTTGAACACCCTCAAACGGACGTGGTAGAGGGCCTTTCAATCTGGCTTCTGACATCATTTTTTCTTTAATATGAAAAAAATGGATCCTCATAAGTATATCTCTAGGCACTGATGCAGCCAGGTGTGAAGGTTTTGCAATTCTGTGTATTCTGTCAATTATAATGTCACGTGGCGTAACTTCAGGTAGAATAGTGCGTATAAGTTCTTTGGCGTATTTGGGTAATTCTGGAGTTGTTATATTTTCGGGGACCCCCCTTAACTTGACGTTGTTTCGTCTAGAGTGGTCTTCCAAATTTGCCCCTTATCCACTCTTGTTCATCTTTTACCTCATCAATAGAATCAATGATGTCATTCACTGTGGAGGAGCATTCCATCATACCTTTCTCAATAGTGGATACTCTGTTATCTATTAGACTGACATCTGTAGTGAGTTTAGTAAATAGAGTGGATAAATCAGTCACAAGAGAGGAATGCAGTGATATTAACATCTCTTTCAGTGTAGTGTCAATAACAGGCTGACCGCAGGTTGGGAAGGATGCCATTGAGGAATGTAAGGCCTGGTTAGATTGTAGTGGAATAAAAGCCTGAGGCTCAATTTCTGAGTGAGGCGGCCGCTGTGCTAGAGCATCCATTCTCATTTTTGCCTTAGCTGGGCTGTTCATTAAGGGATCCCCCTCTGTGTCATTGTCATGGGAGCTAGACATCTCCCTGTTTGGTGAGTCACCAGAAATGTTGTTAGGGATTTCTGTATGTTTAGTCTGAGGTGCTGCTATGCCTTCAGCTCCATTTTGATTCTGACTGACCAGCGCTTCAGGAGGGTAAAGGAGTGTGGTGAGCTTTTGGGGCTTGTGGTCCCCAGTTCTCTTACGGGACATTGTTGTGGGTCACTATCAGACTAATGTGGGGAAGTTTTTGTACAAAAATACCGGCTCCAGCGGTCCCTAATCGTTCCGGTTCGTCTCCCTCACAGCAGAGCTCAGCACTAAGCGTCCATCTCTCTTGCCGGCTGGCCACGCCCCCCAAGTGTAGCTTTTTTTGAAGCTAGAAACAGTTTAGACGGGTTCTTTTTCTGAATAAAGGGCCTTAGTGGATTTGTATTGTCTTGCGTATTTCTGGAGTGACAAACTCATGAAGGCTATCAGGAGTGGTTCTACAACTAAACAAATGTATTATTATTTTACATATTACTGAAGCACCAGAAAACAGGAACAGTCTGTTCATAAACTTATATCAAATAACGAAAAAAAGGCAGATTTCTAAATTTTACTAGGTGGAGAGGGGTGAGCTAATTCTAAGGTACATTAAGTCTGCTAGATTGTAAGCTCTAATGAGCAGAGCCCTCTGATTCCTCCTGTATTGAATTGTATTGTAACTGTACTGTCTGCCCTCATGTTGTAAAGCGCTGCATAAACTGCTGGTGCTATATAAATCCTGTATAATAATAATGCTAAATATGCATAGTTTAATTGACATTGTGCCTTTTTATTTCTGTATGTGGATGATGGCACTGTAATTATTTTGATAGAAAAAAAAACATACCTTTTTTTCAAATCAATATACAGCTGTCACATGACCCAGATCTTTCACAGCCTGTCTGCAGGTAAACATAAGCAGGAGGAGCTTCTAGTCCTCTGCTGTTGGTCACATGTTTAAAATAAAATAAACAGCATTTGGAATACAGTATATAATATAATACAGAATAAGTAAAAATTAAATATCAATAATGCTTTAAATTGACATATAAATATAGATTTGAAATGAAATCTTAATTATTTTGTGAAAAGAACATGGATTGGGTGGATTTCTGCCAGTCACAGGCTGTGTCACTGCCCTCCAGCCTTTGTCTTAGAATAAGAGGAAGGTGAAGGCCACCATTAATCTACATGTAATATCCCTCCCCCATTGTGTTTAGCTTATTAGTGGGTATGATGATAGAGGAGGAGGGAGAGAGTGGGTGTCATTTACCACTGTGTATAGTCAATTGGGCTGCTCGGATGTGGGGGGGGGGGGGGGGGGAATGCTCAGCAATGAAATTCACTGAAAACTGAGCATGTGCAGAGTTGCCACTACAGCTGCAAAATCCCTAGCTGAATTGAGGAAATGAATAGAAGGGAAAGATAGAGAGCAGCAGGATCAGCCAGGGTTTTTGCAGAATACAGAAAACAAATCTTATAGTGACTGAGTATGAACACCATGTAATACAGCATTCATTTTTGGTTTTGATGATGTGGGTTTAGGTGCACTTTAAGTTTTGGTTCATTAGCCAGGAAAGCAGCCGCAGTGATTGTGAAGGATAAACCTGTAGGCTTTCTGAAGCTGTGTTCAAATCCATATATTAGCTGCACCCAGACAAACTTTTTTTGTCTCCTGTATGCTAAAGCAATGTTGTACCTGAACTGGCAGTTTTTAAATATACAACTGTAATACTTTCAAAGTTTTCAAATACAGTCATAAAGGGGTTGATATCTGCCTTAGACTTGCAGCAGACTGTTTTTTTTTTTTTTTTTTTTTTAAACGATACAAACATGTTATACTTACCTCCTCTGTGCTGTTGGTTTTGCACAGAGCAGCCCTGATCCTCCTCTTCTTGGGTCCCTCTTTGGTGCTCCTGGCCCCTCTCTCCTATTGAGTGCCCCCACAGCCAGCAGCTTCCTATGGTGGCACCTGAGTGGAGTCGCAGCATAATGTGTCCATTCAGACATGGAGACCTGGCCCCGCCCCCTACCCTCTCTCCCCTGATTGGATGACTGACTTTGACACTTGCGGGAGCCAATGGTGCCACTGCTATGTCTCAGCCAATCAGGAGGAGTGTCTTGGACAACTTAGACATTCGTGGACATAGCTGGAGAGAGATGGGGCTCAGGCTAGTAATTGGGGGGGGGGGGGGCTTGGGAGGCTGCTACACACAAGTTTTTTTTTTTTATATTAATGCATATAATTCATTAAGGTAAAAAAAACTTTTGCCTTTACAACTCTTAACTTCCCTGCATGAAAGAGGAAATGTTTCAGAGACTGAAACAGACAACAGTAGGATATTTTGTAAAACAGCATTGGATTATTGATCTTTCTTTGTCAAGTAACAAACACACTATATATAAATATATACACACACACACATACACACTCTCACAAAAGTGAGTACACCCTCACATTTTTGTAAATATTTTATTATATCTTTTCATGTGACAACACTGAAGAAATTACACTTTGCTACAATGTAAACTAGTGAGTGTACAGCTTGTATAACAGTGTAAATTTGCTGTCCCCTCAAAATAACTCAATACACAGCAATTCAATGTCTAAACCACTGGCAACAAAAGTAAGTACACCCCTAAGTGAAACTGTCCAAATTGGCCATTTTCCCTCCCTGGTGTAAGTGACACGTTAGTGTTACAAGGTCTCAGGTGTGAATGGGGAGCAGGTGTGTTCAATTTGGTGTTATCGCTCTCACTCTCTCATACTGGTCACTGGAAGTTCAACATGGCACCTCATGGCAAATAACTCTCTGAGGATTTGAAAAAAGAATTGTTGCTCTACATAAAGATGGCCTAGGCCAGTGATGGTGAACTTTGGCACCCCAGATGTTTTGGAACTACATTTCCCATGCTGTTCATGCACTCTGCAGTATAGTTAAGCATCATGGGAAATGTAGTTCTAATACATCTGGGGTGCCAAGGTTTGCCATCACTGGTCTAGGCTATAAGAAGATTGCCAAGACCCTGAAACTGAGCTGCAGCATGGTGGCCAAGACCATACAGCAGTTGAACAGGACAGGTTCCACTCCGAACAGGCCCCACCATGGTCGGCCAAAGAAGTTGAGTGCACGTGTTCAGCATATTATCCAGAGGTTGTCTTCGGGAAATAGATATGAGTGCTTCAAGCATTGCTGCAGAATTTGAAGGGGTGGGGGGGGGCGGGGTCAGCCTGTCAGTGCTCAGACCATACGTCGCACACTGCATCAAATTGATCTGCATGGCTGTCGTCCCAGAAGAAAGTCTCTTCTAAGGATGATGCACAAGAAAGCCCGCAAACAGTTTGCTGAAGACAGACTAAGGACATGGATTACTGGAACCATGTCCTGTGGTCTGACGCCAAAATAAATTTATTTGGTTCAGATGGTGTCAAGCGTGTGTGGCGGCAACCAGGTGAGGAGTATGAAGACAAGTGTGTCATCATGGAGGAGTGGAGTGGACTCCAGTTGCAACCTGTGAAGCTCTGGTGAACTTCATGCCCAAGATAGGTAAGACAGTGCTGGAAAATAATGGTGGCCACACAAAATTTGGACCCCTTTTCAGCCCAATTTGGACATTTTCACTTATGGGTGTACTCACTTTTGTTGCTAGCAGTTTAGACATTAATGGCTGTGTGTTGAGTTATTTTAAGGGGACAGCAAATTTACACTGTTATACAAGATGTACACTCACTAATTTTATATTGTAGCAAAGTGTAATTTCTTTGGTGTTCAGACCCCAAAGTATTCAGACCCCTTAAATGTTTCACTCTGTTATATTGCAGCCATTTGCTAAAAAAAAAATGTCCTCCATTATTGTACACACAGCACCCCACATTGACAGAAAAACTTGTTGACATTTTTGCAGATTTATTAAAAAAAGAAAAACTGAAATATATGGTTCTAAGTATTCAGACCCTTTGCTCAGTATTTAGTAGAAGCACCCTTTTGATCTAATACAGCCATGAGGCTTTTTGGGAAAGATGCAACAAGTTTTTCACACCTGGATTTGGGGATCCTCTGCCATTCCTCCTTGCAGATCCTCTCCAGTTCTGTCAGGTTGGATGGTAAACGTTGGTGGACAGCCATTTTTAGGTCTCTCCAGAGATGCTCAATTGGGTTTAAGTCGGGGCTCTGGCTGGGCCATTCAATAACAGTTACGGAGTTGTTGTGCAGCCACTCCTTCATTATTTTGGCTGGGTCATTGTCTTGTTGGAAGGTAAACCTTTGGCCCAGTCTGAGGTCCTGAGCACTCTGGAAAAGGTTTTCATCCAGGATATCCCTGTACTTGGCCGCATTCATCTTTCCCTCGATTGCAACCAGTCATCCTGTCCCTGCAGCTGAAAAACACCCCACAGAATGATGATGCTGCCACCACCATGCTTCACTGTTGGGACTGTATTGGACAGGTGATGAGCAGTGCCTTGTTTTCTCCACACATACCGCTTAGAATTCAGGCCAAAAAGTTCTATCTTGGTCTCATCAGACCACAGAATCTTATTTCTCACCATCTTGGAGTCTTTCGCTGTTTTTTTTTTTTTTTTTTTAGCAAACTCCAAGTGGGCTTTTTTGTGTCTTGCACTGAGGAGGGGCTTCCATCGGGCCACTCTGCCATAAAGCCCCTACTGGTGGAGGGCTGCAGTGATGGTTGGCTTTCTACAACTTCCTCCCATCTCCCGACTGCATCTCTGGAGCTCAGCCACAGTGATCTTTGGGTTCTTCTTTACCTATCTTACCAAGGCTCTTCTCGCCCGATGGCTCAGTTTGGCCGGACGGCCAGCTCTAGGAAGGTTCTGGTCGTCCCAAATTTCTTCCATTTAAGGTTCCTAAGAGCACAGTGGCCTCCATAATCCTTAAATGGAAGACATTTTTTGTAACCTTGGCCAGATTTGTGCCTTGCCACAATTCTGTCTCTGAGCTCTTCAGGCAGTTCCTTTGACCTCATGATTCTCATTTGCTCTGACATGCACTTTGAGCTGTAAGGTCTTATATAGACAGGTGTGTGGCTTTCCTAATCAAATCTAATCAGTATAATCAAACACAGCTGGACTCAAGTTAAATATACGAGTGTCACAGTAAAGGGTCTGAATACTTAGGACCATGTGATATTTCAGTTTTTCTTTTTTAATAAATCTGCAAAAATTTCAACAATTCTGTGTTTTTCTGTCAATAGGGTGCTGTGTGTACATTGAGGAAAAAAAAACTTAAATGATTTTAGCAAATGGCTGCAATATAACAAAGAGTGAAAAATTTAAGGGGGTCTTAATACTTTCCGTCGCCACTGTGTGTATGTATATATGTGTGTGTGTGTGTGTGTGTGTGTGTGTATATATATATATGTGTGTATGTATGTGTATATATATATATATATATAGATATAGATATATATATATATATATATATATATATAATCTGCCCACCTAATGGAAGCCATAATACTCTCCACCCTTCTTTTCCCTCTCGACAAATACATGTCATATGTGGGGAACTTTGTGTATTTCTTCCCTGCTGAATTTGAACTGCAGGTTGTGCTCAGGTTGCTCAGGTTGTTCCCTGGGTTAGGGTGCTAGGGACTATGGGCACACCTGTCAAATGCATGTTTGCTTTCACAATGGTGTACAATGCAGGCAGGCAGATAGCCCCTTCCTGTTCCACCATGACTGCACAAAGCAAGTTCCATAAAGACATGGATGAGCGAGTTTGGGGTGGAGAAACTTGACTGGCTGCACAGAGTCCTGACCTCAACCTGATAGAACACCTTTTGGCTGAATTAGAGCAGAGACTGCGAGCCAGACCTTCTCATCCAACATTAGTGCCTGGCCTCACAAATGCCCTTCTGGAAGAATGGTCAAACATTTCCATAGACACACTAAAGCTTATGGACAGCTTTCCTAGCCTTCCCAGAATCTGTTCTAGCTGCAAAGGGTGGGCCAAATCAATTTTTAACCCTATGGACTAAGACGGGGCTTGCCATTAAAGTTCATGTGTGTGTGTGTGTGTGTAAAGGCAGGCGTCCCAATACTTTTTATTGGATAGTGTATCTAGCAAAAATTTACACATAAATACTACATTTAGTTTTAGGACCTGGGAGATGAGACAACTTCTCTACATGAAGCAGCATGTTGGGCAATTTAACCCAGATGCTCAGGGATGCTAAGCAGAAGTTCTAACCTCTAAGCCACTGAGCTGCCACATGTGAAAACCTCCTACACATAAATACTCATAAATACTGCATTTCTTTGGACATACAGGTGATGGAATTACATCACACAAGTTATTCTTCTTGATTTATTTTGTGATTTTTGGTGTTTCTTTGTGGGTCAGTGTAGAATAGTGATATTACCCTCAAATATTTGGGAATTACATTTTGATTTCTGAAGTTGGAACACATCACATTTTTTGGGCTCAAATTATGATTTAGGTGTCCTTTTATGAAGCAGTGAAATCTATTCACTGCTTCATTCTCTGGCATTCACAGAGGAGATCTCCCCATGGAGGAGTGAAGTGATCTACAAACGCTTCAAACAGTGGAGAACGGCCCTGATACTGGAATCTCGTGAGACTTTACGAGATTACAGCACCAGAAATTCACTGAAACACTGAGATGTCCATTTATTAAGCGGTGATAAATTATCACAGCTCAATACATGGACAGACACCAGTGTGATTAATGTTAATAAAATAAAGAGTCCCCCTACATTATATATACATGTATACACACACACACACACATTATATATACATGTATATACACACACACACATATGTACATGTATATACACACATTATATATATATATATATACATATACACATTATATATATATACATGTATACACATATATATGACAGGGGGACATGGTTACAGTGTTGGGGGGTCTGAACGAGGCATAAGGAAGTTAATAATCTTCCTCTTTCCTCCTCAGATCCCCCGGATTCTCTCTTCACTCCCCGCTTCACCACCTCTGAGTTGGTGAATCGGGGAGTGTGAATTCTGACACAGATCGCCAGTGAAGCGCTGAGATCGCAGCTTCATACACTGGCCGTTACTGTGTCATTCTATGAGGATTCTCCATGTGCAGAGATAATCGGCGGGAGAACAAGTTCAAACACTTCTCCCCCCGATTATCTCTGGTTTATAAACTGTTTATGGGCTGTGATCAGTTGTGATCCTCAGGATCTCCGCTGATCACTGCTTCATAAAAGGACACCTAATTGGGGAAAAAAAGCACAAAAATTGTGACTCATTTTAAATTTGTATCAGCAATGGTATTGTTTGTGGATTGTAAAGACACCTGTGTGACTTTAGGTAAAGATTGTTGGAGAGTAACAAGTGAAAGTGCAGAGAAAAATATATATTATCAAAACATTCCACATTCTAGTGTTCTTAAAAACAAAATATTTTAAGTAGAAGCAACAATGTTGCAAAGGAAAATTTATTTCAGAGAAAGATACATTTCATCTCAACATTAAAAGAATTTATTTGTGAAAGTTACAATTGTTCTATTAGAATCAATGGCCAAAACTTGCATTGGACTATAATAGCGCAGATTTTCACTTCCAAAAAATGCTCTTTAAGGCCCCTTTCACACTGTCGGAGCGTTCAGATCTGCCTGTCAGTTTTGACGGCGGACCTAAACGGGCGCTCCATATTAGTCTATGGAGCGACAGATGTCAGCGGAGACATGTCTGCTGACGTCCAACCCGGTCTGATCCGCCAAAAGCAGATGGATGGCTCTACGTCCAGATCCGTCACTGGCGGATCGGATTGGGTGAGATCTGATAAAAACTGACACGCTGTCCGTTTTCATCCGATCTCTCCATATACAGTGGTGTGAAAAAGTGTTTGCCCCCTTCCTCATTTCCTGTTCCTTTGCATGTTTGTCACACTTAAGTGTTTCGGAACATCAAACCAATTTAAACAATAGTCAAGGACAACACAAGTAAACACAAAATGCAATTTGTAAATGAAGGTGTTTATTATTAAAGGTGAAAAAAAATCCAAACCATCATGGCCCTGTGTGAAAAAGTGATTGCCCCCTAAACCTAATAACTGGTTGGGCCACCCTTAGCAGCAACAACTGCAACCAAGCGTTTGCGATAACGTGCAATGAGGCTTTTACAGCGTCCTGGAGGAATTTTGGCCCACTCATCTTTGCAGAATTGTCTTAATTCAGTTACATTAGAGGGTTTTCGAGCATGAACGGCCTTTTTAAGGTCATACCACAACATCTCAATAGGATTCAGGTCAGGACTTTGGCTAGGCCACTCCAAAGTCTTCATTTTGTTTTTCTTCAGCCATTCGGTGGTGGACTTGCTGGTGTGTTTAGGATCATTGTCCTGCTGCAGAACCCAAGTTCGTTTCAGCTTGAGTACACGAACAGATGGTCGGACATTCTCCTTCAGGATCTCTTGGTAGACAGCAGAATTCATAGTTCCTTTTATCACGGCAAGTCTTCCAGGTCCTGAAGCAGCAAAACAGCCCCAGACCATCACACTACCACCACCATATTTTACTGTTGGTATAATGTTCTTTTTCTGAAATGCAGTGTTCCTTCTACGCCAGATATACTTGGACACACACCTTCCAAAGAGTTCCACTTTTGTCTCATCGGTCCACAGAATGTTGTCCCAAAAGTCTTGGGGATCATCAAGATGTGTTGTGGAGAAATTGAGACGAGCTTTGATGTTCTTTTTGCTCAGCAGTGGTTTTCTCCTTGGAACTCTGCCATGCAGGCCATTTTTGCCCAGTCTCTTCCTGATGGTGGAGGCATGAACGCTGACCTTAACTGAGGCAAGTGAGGCCTGCAGTTCCTTGGACGTTGTTGTGGGGTCTTTTGTGACCTCTTGGATGAGTCGTCGCTGCGCTCTTGGGGTAATTTTGGGCGGCCGGCCACTCCTGGGAAGGTTCACCACTGTTCCATGTCTTCGCCATTTGTGGATAATGGCTCTCACTGTGGTTCGCTGGATTCCCAAAGCTTTGGAAATGGCTTTATAACCCTTTCCAGACTGATAGATCTCAATTACTTTCTTTCTCAATTGTTCCTGAATTTCTTTGGGTCTCGGCATGATGTGTAGCTTTTAAGGATCTTCTGGTGGACCTTACTGTGTCAAGCAGCTCCTATTTAAGTGATACCTTGATTGTGAACAGGTGTGGCAATAATCAGGCCTGGGTGTGGCTATTGAACTCAGGTGTGGACAACCACAGTTATAGTATGTTTTAACAAGGGGGGCAATCACTTTTTCACACAGGGCCATGATGGTTTGGATTTTTTTTCACCTTTAATAATAAACACCTTCATTTACAAATTGCATTTTGTGTTTACTTGTGTTGTCCTTGACTATTGTTTAAATTGGTTTGATGTTCCGAAACACTTAAGTGTGACAAACATGCAAAGGAACAGGAAATGAGGAAGGGGGCAAACACTTTTTCACACCACTGTAGACCAGTGGCGCTCAACAAGCCATTCCCCGATCAGTGAGCAGAGAGGGACCTGTCATCCGCCGGCTCAGCGGAGATCAACGGAGAGATCTCCCGCTGAGCTGGCGGACAGAGTCTGCCTCATGTGAAAGGGGCCTTACTCAGCGCTCATTTTGGTATTTACTATAGCGCCTTGTAAAAGACACTGGAGCTAAAATTGCAAGTCTGAGCATGCTCAGTTGTGTTGGCACCTAGTTGCACAAAAACGGGGAATTTATCTCTTCTCAGACTTTTAAAGATATTTCAGTGTAAAAATCACTTTTTCATACAGCAGATTATCTTTAAATAATATACTGCATATTTCAGTACTATTTAGGCAACTATATAATACTGTAAACAATATTTCCATGTGCAATTCTCCAGGTTTTAGCAGAGTAAGGGTTTGGGCACTATTTGGTTTCAGGCAACTATAGTAAATTCAATTTTGGGAACATTTTCTCACCAGCACTATAGTGAATACCGTTGTAGCGCTAATTAGCGGCGCTATAGTAAATGCCCCCCACTGTGTCTTGTATCCTACATTTATATGGCAATCAAGGAAGTCCTATGTGCAGCAGTTGTTAGTGTATCATGCATGTTCCATATGCTACAAATATTGTTTCATTAGTTTAACATATGCCTCGTACACACGTACGGACTTTTCCCGGCGGACCTAAGTCCAGCGGACAATCCGCTGGACTTTCCGGCTAGGTCCGCTGGACTTTCCGAGGGTGTGGACTTGCCCACACACGCACGGACTTCTCCAGCGGATAATCCGCCGGCCAAAAGTCCGCGGGACTTTTGAAAATGAACGGACTTGCCCACACACGGAGCAGTCCGTTCATTTCGAACGTAACTTCAGGTTACGTAGCTAGCGTAGGCAGTAAATGCCGCCGCGCTAGCTCCGCAAGCTGGCATGGATTTAAAGGGAATCCCCACGCCGAAAAAACGGCGTGGGGGTTCCCCCCAAATCCATGTCAGACCCTCATCCGAGCACGCAGCCTGGCAGGCCAGGAAAGGGGTGGGGACGAACGAGCGCCCCCCCCCCCTCCTGAGCCGTACCAGGCCGCGTGCCCTCAACATGGGGGGTGCCCTGGGGAAAGGGGGGCCGTGCGGCCCCCCCACCCCAAAGCACCTTGTCCCCATGTTGATGAGGACAAGGGCCTCTTCCCGACAACCCTGGCCGTTGGTTGTCGGGGTCTGCGGGCGGGGGGTTATCGGAATCTGGGAACCCCCTTTAATAAGGGGGCCCCCAGATCCCGGCCCCCCACCCTATGTGAATGAGTATGGGGTACGATGTACCCCTACCCATTCACCTAAGGTGTAAAATGTAAAGTAAAAAAAAAACACCCACACTTTTGAAAAAATAGTTTATTGCACTGCTCCGGGGGTCTTCTTCCGTCTTGGGGGTCTTCTCGCCGGACTCCCCCGCCATTTACCAAGCTCTTTTACCGAGCGGGGGAAGTCCGGCTACCTTCTTCGTCGTCGCCGCCGTCTGGGGGTCTCGATCCGCCTTCGGGGGTCTTCTTCCGTCTTGGGGGTCTTCTCGCCGGACTCCTCCCCTCTCTTCTGCTCTTTTACCTAGCTCTTTCACAAGGGGAGGAGTCCGGCTACCTTCTTCGTCGTCGCCGCCGTCGTCTGGGGGTCTCGATCCGCCTTCGGGGGTCTTCCGGGGGTCTCTTCTGTTCTTGCGGCGGTCGTCGTCTTCCGCGCCGCCGGCGCCTTGTCCTTCTTCTTGTCCTTCTTGTTCTTCTTCTTCTTCCGATGTTGACCCGTCGCTGTCTCTGCCCGGAATGCCTGTGCCGATCTGCGCTCAGACTTATATAGGGACATGGGGGACAGGGTCACATGTTCATGTCACATGGTGACCCCGCCCCCTTGCGATGTCACAGTCCCAGCATCCTCCGGGACTGTGACAACACAAGGGGGCGGGGTCACCATGTGACATGTGCATGTGACCCTGTCCCCCATGTCCCTATATAAGTCCGAGCGCAGATCGGCACAGGCATTCCGGGCAGAGACAGCGACGGGTCAACATCGGAAGAAGAAGAAGAACAAGAAGGACAAGAAGAAGGACAAGGCGCCGGCGGCGCGGAAGACGACGACCGCCGCAAGAACAGAAGAGACCCCCGGAAGACCCCGAAGGCGGATCGAGACCCCCAGACGACGGCGGCGACGACGAAGAAGGTAGCCGGACTCCTCCCCTCGTGAAAGAGCTAGGTAAAAGAGCAGAAGAGAGGGGAGGAGTCCGGCGAGAAGACCCCCAAGACGGAAGAAGACCCCCGAAGGCGGATCGAGACCCCCAGACGGCGGCGTCGACGAAGAAGGTAGCCGGACTTCCCCCGCTCGGTAAAAGAGCTTGGTAAATGGCGGGGGAGTCCGGCGACAAGACCCCCAAGACGGAAGAAGACCCCCGGAGCAGTGCAATAAACTATTTTTTCAAAAGTGTGGGTGTTTTTTTTTACTTTACATTTTACACCTTAGGTGAATGGGTAGGGGTACATCGTACCCCATACTCATTCACATAGGGTGGGGGGCCGGGATCTGGGGGCCCCCTTATTAAAGGGGGTTCCCAGATTCCGATAAGCCCCCGCCCGCAGACCCCGACAACCAACGGCCAGGGTTGTCGGGAAGAGGCCCTTGTCCTCATCAACATGGGGACAAGGTGCTTTGGGGTGGGGGGGGCCGCACGGCCCCCCTTTCCCCAGGGCACCCCCCATGTTGAGGGCACGCGGCCTGGTACGGCTCAGGAGGGGGGGGCGCTCGTTCGCCCCCACCCCTTTCCTGGCCTGCCAGGCTGCGTGCTCGGATGAGGGTCTGACATGGATTTGGGGGGAACCCTCACGCCGTTTTTTCGGCGTGGGGATTCCCTTTAAATCCATGCCAGGTCACGGAGCTAGCGCGGCGGCAGTAACTGCCTACGCTAGCTACGTAACCTGAAGTCACGTGCTAAATGAACGGACTTGCCGATGAGCGGCAAGTCCCTTCATTTCAAAAGTCCCGCGGACTTGCCCACTAACGGCGGGATTGTCCGCTGGACTTCCAAGTCCAGCGGATAATTTGAAAACAAAACTTGAAACTTTAGTCCGCCGTACTTTGGCGCCAAAAAGTCCGCCGGCGCCCACACACGAGGGGATTATCCGCTGGACTTCAGTCCAGAGGATAATCCCGCGGGATTGTCCCTTCGTGTGTACGCCGCAATAGACAGACTGTATATATTGCCCCAATGTCCAAAAAATATATGCTGATCTTGCACAATTTTGCAACTTTGACATATGTTAGTAAAACCGTATATATCATTACAATTACTTTTCAGGACACATTGGGCTTTCATTTAGTGGTAAATGGTAATGGATATCTCCTGATTTTGTTTTTTATCTTCAAAGAAAAACTGTCCCAAAATAGTAAAAAAATATATATTTTTTTATATGTAGTTGTATATTTCTTAATACTACCATAACCTTCCACCAAAAAACAACCCAAATTAAATTCTCCTGCTTCTGATGATCGCAGCAATAGCACATATGTACAGCTCAAAAATAATAGTGCACAAATTTCCTTTTTTGGGGCTTTTTCTTTCTTTTTACTTAAAACACACTGACACTAATTTACCCACCTCAATAGAGGGTGCTTTCACCCGCTTCCTGCCCAGGCCAATTTTCAGCTTTCAGGGCGGTCACGCTTTGAATGAGAATTACTCAGTGTCATACAACACTGTAACCATATGCAATTTTTATAATTTTTTTCCACACAAATAGAGCTTTCTTTTGGTGGTATTTAAGCACCACTGTGTTTTTGTTTTTTTTTTTAAATGTGTTTTTTTTTTTTTTTTTTTTTTTTAAATGTGTTTTTCTCAGTTTCTGTTATAACATTTTGCAAAAAAGTAATTTTTATTCATACATTTTGACCAAAATACAATATACTTCTACATTTCTTTGGTAAAAAATAACCCAAATCACTGTATATTATTGGGTCTGTGTGAAAGTTATAGAGTCTACAAGCTTATGGTGCCAATCATTGAAAATTGATTACACCTTATTTTCTGATGGACCTTAACATGCGAAGACCGTACAAATATCCCCCAAATTACCCTTTTCTGGAAAGTAGACAGCCCAAGGTATTTAGTAAGAGGCATGGAGAGTTTTTTGAAGTTGACATTTTTTCCCACAATTCTTTGGAAAATTAAGAAATTAAATAAAACATTTTTTTTTTCACAAAAATGTCATAGTCAAGTTGTTTCTCACACAGAATAGGCATACTTACAAATACACCCCAAAACACATTCTGCTACTCATCCTGAGTATGGCTTTTTCACAGCTCAGCCACAGAGAGGCACAACATCCAAGGAGCATCTTCATCTATTATCTACTTTAAGACCAGGCCTTCTTCCGACGCTTTTTGTTTACAAGTAAAAATCTGTAATTTTTCTAGAAAATTATTTGGAACCCCCAAGCATTATATATGTATTTTGTAGCAGAGGCCCTAGAGAATAAAATGGTTGGTTTTGCAAATTTTTTATGTCTCACGGTATTTGCGCAGGAGTTTTTCGAATGTAATTTTGCACACTAAAGCATAAATACACTTTAATCAATTTCAATGCTCACAAAGACCATATAATACCCACATAGGGGCGTGGCTACATGGCAACTGGATTTGACGGTGACTGGCATGCTATTCATTTTAAATGTGAAGACGATTTTGATACTACTGTGATGTAAGTGCATTACTTTTAAATAAAGTGGGGTACCTAAAGGTTTTTACACCATTGGAGAAAGGTGTTGCATCTAGATGGAGTTTGACGATCTGTAGCGGCTCTTAAATGTTAAAAAGCATAATCTGCCAGACATGAGCGTGAATGGCAACAATATTTGGTGAGCTTTATAAAGCTACTTTCACACTGGAGCGGTGGGGGAGCTGGCGGTAAAGCGGCGCTATATTTAGCGCCGCTTTACCGGCGTTTTAGCGGTGCATTTCGGCCGCTAGCGGGGTGGTTTTACCCCCCGTGAGCGGCCGAAAAAGGGTCAATACCGCCCGCAAACCGCCGCTGCAGCGGCGTTTTGCGGGCGGGTTGGGCGCGCTGCCCCATTGTTTTCAATGGGACCGGGCGCTATAGGAGCGGTAAATATACCGCTCCTATAGCGAGCCAAAGATGCGGCTTGCAGGACATTTTCCAGCGTCCTGCAAGCGCAATAGTGCCTGCAAACCGCCCCAGTGTGAAAGGGGCCTTAGGCAGTGGAATCGGCACAGATCTCTTCGGTGGTGGATATATGGTGTACCGTTTAAACAATTTAAGCTACACCGATTTTATCACACTTTGTTGCACTTGAGTTTGTACTTTTTTCTATAGATTATATTTTATATGGACTTTATCATTGAAGGAAACATTTCACAAGATTTGGATTTGATTTATTCACATTATTGCGCTACTGTAAAATGTGTGTTTTTGAAGGCATTAAATTTCACCTATTTTGTGTGAATATAATACCCACGTTTTTGGTGAAATATAAAATATAGTTACCTATGTTGATAATCCACCGGCAGACACTGACAGTTGTTGATGTTGCAGATGTTTTTGTGCATTGGTTCAGATGTTCATGGGACACTTGGAAAGGGACAGATGGTGCTTGGTGTACTGTGTGGTGATGACTGCATTATGTGTGATCTCTGTGTAACTGAATACTAAAATCATAAGTTACACAGAGCTGTCAGAGGCTGCAAAATTCCCCGCTCCCCCTACCACACTGAGCTCAGCAGCAGGGAGAGCTGACAGACGCATGTCTGTCTGCACTGTGTGAAGGCTATTATTGGACACAGCCATCTCGTAATTGGGAGGGCCAATCACAGCGCCCATGTCCCGATCCGAAGACCACAGCCATCACAGGATTGCGGGACTGTGCATCCTCCCGTTCTGAGCGATGTACGGGTACGTCCACTCAAAACAAGGAAACTCCCACCTGTCCTTTTTTATACTGTATACATTGACCGGGTGGAAAGAAGTTAAAAAAAAAAAATACTTACCCTTTGACCCTAACCCAAACACTAACCCTGGTACTGATCTAGAGAACCTTGATCTAGGTATTTTCTTGTATTTTTTTTAAATATTATTAATTTCTTTTACACTTTTTTTCCTCTGCAAGGAGAGAGATTGATACGATGAAACTCTCTACTCCATTCACAGAGAGAGAAAACACAGGGGCGGGCTTCACAGTGACTGATAGCCTCTAATTGGTTATCACAACAATCCGGTGACCTGGAATCGGGAGTTCCAGGTCCCGCCCATTAGTACGGGACTCAGGGCTCAAGGTGCAGAAAGCAGTCTCATTCAGATCAGTTGAGATGTAGCGGCTACACAGACACAGCCAGTGCTCCTGATTTGACAGCTGTGTGGGTTCTCAAATGGATATCACATTGGGAGAGGCGGCTGCTCCATGTATGACATGAATGGGACTGCTTGCATGCGATTGCACCTCTGCATCCCGTGCAGAAGAAACAGCTCTCACACAGGTGTATTAAGTCCGCTTGTGTGGACAAGGCTTTGGAAGTCTTAAAAGAAATTAGAAAGTGAGATTAGAGATCATCAACATTTCAAACAATGTGTGTCTATTCTTGAAGTTCATATGTCCCTTCCCTAGCAACTTCGATTTCAGTCCTAAGATTTTACGTCAGTTATTTCTTTTTTGATCCCTTTGTTCTTTTGAAATTGAAAACATTTATGGATCATGAATGAAATGTATCTGGGTAAACCAAGATTCAGTAGCAAAGCGTACACCATTGTCTTCAAAGAGGCATCTGTGTCACAATAGCAAGCGTTGCTTTCTCTGCCTGGCGAATGGGAAGGTGTGGGAATGTAGGGGTGGTTATTAAAAGACCTCATGCACAAAGGGCTTTATTTTTCCTCCCCTGAACGCATTTGCTCCTGACCAGAAAAAGCAGCTTAAAATACTAGCCTAAAGCCACATTATGCACATGCATTTAGGAACTTTCACCTTCAGGCGCATCAAGCGTTTGAGTGTTTATGAATTCCATTGGCCTGTTCATTTATTCTGGCCATTGGAATGAGTAAGCGCTGAGGCACTAAATGCATCACAAGTGTTTTTTCTGCTCAAAAGTGAATGTGCTAGCGATTGTTTTTTTTTTTTTTTTTTCGGCGGACTCTAGTCCAGCGGACAAATACGCGGGATAGTCCGACCGTGTGTATGGGGCATAACAGTCACCCACATAAAAACACTAAGAAGGGATGGTGGTGCTCGCGCATGCGCAGTAGGAAACGGGCAGTGAAGCCAGCAAGGCTACACTGCCTGTTTCCCTTAGTTGGAATGGCCGCGGCAGGAACCGAGACCCGAGGGATGGTCGGTCTCGGGCGGCCGACATCGCAGGCACCCAGTTTTTCCCGGCTGGCCCTCCCCTGTAAGAAATGTAAATATCCTCGCTTAGGAAATTGAACTGCTGCCTCCCTGGAGGAACTTCACCGAGGTGAAGCCTGAAAATATAAAAACACTAAAGCCCCATACACACGGTCGGATTTTCCGATGGATTCTGTCCTATCGGACAATGTTGTCGTAAATTCCGACCGTGTGTAGGCACCATCGGACAGTTTCCATCGGATTGTCCGATGGACAAAGTCCTATCTCTTGCTGGATAGATTTTTTGACAACAAAGTCCGATCACACCAAATCCGATCGTGTGTAGCGTAGTCCGACGGACAAAGTGCTACGCATGCTCAGAAGAAATTCTGTGACGGAAGCGCTCGGTCAGGTAAAACTACCTTTCCTAATCGACACAGCACATTCGTCACGCTGCAATGTTAAAATGTCTTTAATGCAGCGCATTCTCTTTTTCTTTACAATGCAAGAAGAATGACATGTTTTAGCTGCTCCTATTCACCCGCACTTCTCCCAAACTTATTTCTTTATTAGTTTTCAGGATTTCTAGACTAGATGTTTATTTTTCCTCAGAGCGTAAAAGAATCTTTGTTATATTTTTTGGATGATTTCTCATTTTTTTATTTTGTTTGGAATACATATTTTAAGGATAATTTCTTTAGATTTTTGAGGGGGGGTTGTGTGTCTCAACTTAGCAAAACAACATTCTTAACATTTTGTATTTGTTGCTTAAATTTACTAGGAGTTTGTTTGTTGTTGGTGCCCCTTGTTAATTGGACTTTATTATTTGTGAAATGTACCTGCCTACTCACAAATAAACTGTCATTGTAGAAAAGTCAAACACATAGGCAATGATTTTTTCAAATCAAAAATACCTTTATTTAGGTCTCAGCGACAAACCAAAGAGGAACGCAGCAATGGAGAAACTTGGGGAATTTGCAAAGCCTTGGACACCCACGGCAAACATCGTTTTTCAAGCTTCTAAAATTGGGGGCCTGAGGAGTACGTATCTTAAGGGTAGTGCTATCTGGTCCTGAAGTCCAAAACATCCGGAACTGCAGCAGATGCCATCTAGGTCCCCAGGCTCTGGTCCTACGAGAGGCTCCATCTTCTCTCAGACCAGACTGAATCCAGGTCGTCACTCTCTTGTCTTCCTTCCACGCTTCCTTGCACGCTGTGGTGCTGGTGGGGTGGCAGATGGAGGAGGAGGCGGAGCAAGGTGACTATCGCAAACATGTGTGAGTGGGGTCACCCCCCCAGCCAAACCCTTATTTATGACTTTGAGGATGACATCCTCACACATGTTGCGTTGCCCCACCTCCATAGCCTTCATTTTCGTGGCAACCACGGAGCCAAAGGTCTCCTCATCGGTGGGTGTGGCATGTAGGGAGGCTGAAGCCTCTCTGATCAGCCGGAGCGCTGACTCTCCCGCCTCACCCCCCCCCTTCTCGCCCTTTTGTAGGGAAGGCGGAGGGGAGGGACTTGGGAGTCAGTCGGGCTCCTAGGCCTACCCACCTCTTGGCTGCCACTAACCCACCTCTTGGCTGCCACTAACCCACCTCTTGGCTGCCACTAACCCCTTCCTCCTCCTGACTGCCACATTCCACAGCCACCTCCTGGCTGAGGTCTTCCTGTGTATGAAAAAGGGACATAGTTTCAGTTATTTGTTCATCAAACACACACAATTTTCATCTAGTGACTGTTGCAAAATGTTTACAAATAGAAAACCATACAATTCTCAGCCCAGCAGTTTATATTCTGGCCCCAAATGTCTACAACACTACTGTCTGTTGATATGTCAAACACGTTAGGAACTAAGCAATTGGGGATCCTGAATTAACTGAACATCATTTATTTTTCACAAAATTGGTTCCCAAACTACTATACCTGCCACAAGCTGGGCTCCTCCACATCTTCCAGACTGGAAGGCCCAGGTTGCTCCTCGGAAGCCTCATTAGGGGTGGCCTGCGCGCAAGGAAGCGTGGAAGGAGGAGGCGAGAGTGACTCCGTGACATCAGTCTGGTCTTTGAGAAAATGGAGCCTGTCATAGTACCAGAGCTTGGGGACATAGACCTCATCTGCTGCAGCTCCAGATGCTTGGGACTTCAGGACCTTCTTGCGCTCCCTGATATACCCACTCCTCAGGCTGCCAATTTTCTGTCTTAACTTACGAACAGTTGCCGTGGGGAACGTTGGCTTTACAAATTCCAAAAGTTTCAGCATGGCTGCGTACCTCTTTGGTTTGTGGCCGTAATAGGGGTGTTTGCCCTGCCATAAAATTGGCATTTCCCTGTATTTATCAATGAACAGGGGGAGAAAACTCACGTCGTTGAATCCGTGCATAATCTCTGCAAGACACAACACCACACAAAACACTATAAATAATGTCAGGCTAAACTCTCCTAAGCTTCTCCATAAAGAAGCCTCAAGGTCTAATCAGTCTAGGCTAGTTATGTACCAACTTCAAATTGTACCTTCGTTATAGCGATCGTCTCGTGCGTGAGCTTTCTCTCCCCTCGTCTCACAGATCGTGGCTACGACACAGGCGTGTGACGTTTTATATACAGTGCGCATGCGTCAAACTCCGCCCGCCCCTGACGATCTTTCTCGTCTATTCCCCACCCCTTCTCTTTACGGCGCAGTGGGGAGAGCACATGGCAGGGACACAGCAGGTGCGCCCGAAATATTGCAGCAACGAGGAGGAGGACGAGGAAAGGCCGGAGGCAGAAACGTCCCGATCCCGGAGCCTGAAATTCAAGGCCTCCAATATGTCATTCTGAGAAATGTTGGAGATGGTGGACATATTGAAGAGGAGCGACTATGATGGGAAGTATGGGCCTTACCTCAACCCCAATGTCCGCAAGGCCAAGATCATGTCTAAAGTTGTGAGGAGGCTGTATTTTGGGGTACAACGATCCAAGGAGCAACTGAGGAAACGCTGGTCAGACCTGAAACTGAGGGAGCCCGATCAGTACAGAAAGATCAAGCGAGTTCTTCAAAAAAGTAAGTAGTTTGTGTTTTGTGTTTGATTTTTGGCTTGCATACTGCTCCATGTGTTTGTATTTTTACAAAGTTGTACATTAGAAAATGGCCACTTTCATGTTCGTCTGTGCATTCGATCGTACTCCACCTCGATCTTTCTGCCACTGTCATGTTGGTGTGTGTCCATTCGATCGTACTCAACCTTGATCGTTCGGCCACTTATAATACGATGTTTGGTGAATTTTTTTGGGAAAGGAAGTTTGTTCTCACTAGAGATGTCATCAAGAATGTAAAGGCAATTTAGTCAATGTAAAGGAGAGGTCACCCAGTAGCTGTTTACCCATCTGGACTCTAGAGCACTAGTGCTGGGACACCCAAACCCACTTTTTATTATGCTTTTCCACACATGTGCTCCAGTGGATACTAGAGGGGGGTCTCCATCAGACAAACTTCTACCAAAAAGCTAGTAAGTTTAGCACCTTTACAAAGTGACTACATTCATGTTGTTGTCATTTGTAACTGGCCAACCAAAAATATTGTCCCTCACTTTCATGCAATGTTTGTCATTTCCTATTTCTGCCCTCAATAGATTGTGTTGCTAAATCTTCCTTTTTTACATTCTCATAGGGGAGCGAAAACTCGGGACGTCTGAGGAAACCACAAAACCAACACCTCCCAAAGAAGGGGAAAGACCAGAAGCAGAGGAGGAGGAGGAGGAGGAGGAAGGAGAGATCAGAGAAATTGGAGAACTTGTCACCACAACAGGTGAGTGTGGGAGAACACAGCTACTGGTAAGCTAATCAATGTATGCCCGCCTCATTTCCAAGCAGCCTTTTTTTTTTTGGTTGTTTTTAGGTGACGTGGATGTTGTGGAAGAAGAATCGCACTTTACCACAGAAAGTGCCCACATCTTCCTCGGGGAGATAATGATCTGCAATCGAGATCTAGATGACATAAAGCAAAACATCAATGATGTTCAACAAAAATTGAAGAACATCATTGATGTTTTAGGAAAAATCTGAAAACGCACCAAGTAATTAACACACATTTGTGGCTGTTTCTGAACACATTTGCAACTTAAGAACTGTGTGAAATTTGGAACATGCACACATTGTGTCCACATGTGCTAGCTCCCATCATGGTGGATGAATGACAACGTTTTTTTGGGGGTGCAACCACTTTACGAACTACTAAAGTGGTTGTGGTGATGGGGTTGCACCCCCAAAAAACATCCATTCATCCCCATGATGGAAAATGGCACTTTTGAACATTCTAGGCATGTGTTTTACCATCTAATGTCCATTTTCAGACCCAAATTGTGTGCATGTTCTAAATTTCCAGTTTCCAGGGGTGACCCCCCATGTGATGAAGGCAAGATCAAACACACTTTGAACATATAGTCATGTCTGATCTTGTCTTCACTTTAGAAAGTTGAACTTTCCTAGTTCCTATGTTCTGTTTTTGCTCCATGCCTGGTTTTAACAAATGCGGAATGTTTGTAAACAATGTTGTAAAGAACCAAGATCTTGTCAGTTTTGCCAAGAAGTTTGTAAACGCACTTGTGAATGTGTTGCAAGTAAACTTTTTTAATTTTCTAAATGTGTGGCTTCCTTATTGAAAAACACAAAAGCATTATGTATGTCAAATGTAAAGGATTTGGGGGGCAATGGGTGTTATTTACTAAAGGCAATTCCAGTTTGCACTGCAAGTGTATTTTCCAGGGCACTTTTGCACTGCACTTGTAGAGCATAGTGGATTTGACTTATGTAAATGACACCCACAGTGCTTTGTACGAAAACACGTAGCACACCATTTTTGGGAATACACACATGTCTGACATGGTGATGAAAAAGAGTATTTTGGGTGTCAGTTATGCACTACAAACCTTCTCTAGACAAAAGATTAGGTATCAAACACACAACATGAGAAGATTCTTTTTGGGAAGAAGAGACTGTTACCTCCTTTTGCCCAGAAAGTGCATTCCCACTGTTGAAGCTAAAGGGCAAAAATGTATATCTCAAATAAGGTAGAATATGGAAATGACAAGAAATCATAGGTTTGGTTATAAAAGATATTTATTTAAAAATGCCTCTCACACATCGTCAGGCAGAGCAATGGCCCCCCTACCCACAAAGTACTCCATATATTGCTCGCGGACCTCGCGGGCATTTAGAGGGGGCAAGCCTGGACGTGCTGCTCGAAGGGCTGTGAGGTCGGCATTGGAAGGGCCCTCCACATCTGGGCCAACGGTCACCACATAGTTGGTGTTGTGTCTTTTCAAAAAGTTGTGCAATATGCAACAGGCAAGAACTATGTGGTTCAGTTTGTATTCCGCCAAGTTAATAGCCGTCAAAAACAGGCGGAAGCAGCTGGCCAGGATCCCGAAGGTGTTCTCCACCACTCTGCGGGCTCTCGACAGCCTGTAATTGAAGACCCTCTGGTCTGGGGTGAGGGTCCTCATCGGGAAGGGCCTCATCAGATGGGGAGTCAACGCAAACGCTTCATCTGCGACAAAGACGAAGGGGAGTCCTTCAGCATTCTCCTCTGGAGGTGGCAAGCACAGACTGCCACTTTGGAGACGCCAGTAGAACTCCGTCTCCGTGTGCGCAATAGCACCACCATCCGAGATCCGGCCGTTCATCCCCACGTCCACATACAAAAACTCGTATAGCGCCAACATCACTACACTATTAAACCCCTTGTAATTATAATAGTAGGACCCCGAGTTGGGGGGTGGGACGATGCGGATGTGTTTCCCATCAATTGCACCTCCGCAGTTAGGAAAGTCCCAACGGCTGGCAAAGTGGGAGGCCACAGTCTGCCATTCCTGTGGCGTGGAAGGGAACTGTGGAGTGAAACAAGAAAAAAAAATTAGTCACTTTGCACATAAACATTGCAAGCAGATTAGACACTAAACATCTTGGAACAAGATCAGACTTTTACATTTTAAGCTGGAAAGTATTTGCAACGCAAAGTAGAGGGTCCCCCTAGCAGATTACTCACCCCCCATCAATCCCCCCACTTCTGATGGGCCATTGACAATAACTAGGGGTTTGGGGGGGGGGTTTGGACAGGTAACCCTCTGCACTTCATTGATTGCCAAATGGCTCAATAATGTGTGCTAGTTTGGCCAGACCCTCCTTACTTAACACTATTGGCAGCCCACAGGAAAGATAAAATAACATTCCAAATCCCCACCCCCCAAAAAAAAGGAACGCACAATTGGACATTCTGAAATTACCTAGCAAGCTAATAGGAGGGAAAGAACACAAAAAAAAAGAGGAAATGGAAAGTATGGAGCCAGCCCCTTGCACTACATGCTTTGCTGAATTCATCCCTAAAGATGCCCACTATAAAGAGGTAGGTACATAGTGTGTATTGACCTTGGGAAAGCCAGCAGATAGAGGATTGGTACCATCTGACAGAGCAGTTGGGGGAGGGGGTTCATAATGAGTTTGGCACCCCCCCCCCCCCACCAACAAAAAGGGAAAAAAAAAAGGGGCTCTACATGAAGTAAAACACACAGCAAACATTTGTGCATATTTTAGGGGGTGTTTGGGGGAAAACAATACTATGTAGCAGACAAAATACATTGCTTAAGTGACTAGGCCATAGGTGTCTATTGGGGCAGAAGAGCATGCTGGGGAGGTAAGTGAAGGGAAAAATGCATGAAGGAGAAAAGGGGCACAGCATATTAGAGCATATTGCAATCATGGTAATTAGGGAAGGAGGTCAAAAATACAAGACATTAGCAAACAGGGAATAGTAAAGGAGAAATGTTACCTTAATATAGTCCTCCTGCAGGACCTGGATGATGGCAGAACAGGTCTCTGGAATAATGATTCCCAGGGCCTGGGGAGAGATACCTGAGGAGAAGTTCAAATCCTGAAGGCTTCTCCCTGTCGCCAAGTACCTCAACGTAGCAACAAGCCTCTGCTCCGGAGTGATGGCTTGTCTCATGCAGGTATCCTGCCGGCTGATAAAAGGGGTCAGCAAAGCCAAAAGACGGTGAAAAACGGGGTCCGTCATCCGGAGAAAGTTCCTGAAATCATCAGGATTATTCTCCCGGATCTCACGAAGCAAAGGCATGTGCGAGAACTGATCACGCTGAAGCAACCAATTCTTGGTCCACATACTCCTCGTCACTCTGTTCATGGACGGGTCTTGGCTCAAAGCTAAAAGCCCGACACCAATTCAGCGTACAGCACGAACTCGGCGACGAGTACGTACGGGAAACATCGCTCACAAACGGTCGGCTGGTCAGAACGGACAAACAGAAAGCACCGATAAACAGCAAGGCCTGAAAGAACGAAATGAATACCAGAAACGAGTCAGAAAACTGAGAAGCGCGAATCGTAAGTCCCCAAACTTCGACTAACTCACGATAAACACGGGATCAGCAGAAGGAGCCGAACGGGTGCAGGACGTGGTGCTGAACTTTTCTAGTCTCGTGGAAGACGACTTACGTCACAACGTTCTTGCAGACCGGAAATTCCGACAACGTTGTCCGACCGTGTGTACGCAAAACCAACAACAGACAAAATACGACGGACATGATCCGACGGACCTGGTCCTCGGATAAACCGAGCGTGTGTATGGGGCTTAAGAAGGGATGGTGGCGCTGTTCCAGTAAAAGAATAAAGGCAGGGGGGTATGAGGTGTATAAAAAATCCTAGAAGGTGATGTGTTAGAAAGTGCTGAAGTCACATGCCGAAGTAAAGTGCAAATGCGTAAATATGATGCAAGTGGTAAGTACTGGTAGGGGTACCACAGTATTAAACACAGATTATAATGTAGATAGAATGCATAAATAAAGTGATAACTGGCAGAGAATAATCATATAATAGAGTAAAGTGATAAGTGATAGGATGATATAAGTGATCAGTGCCAATACATGAATTAATACAATCAAATATATAAATATATTTACTTAATAAGAAATATATATAGAACCTAATAATAAATGGTGGCTAGGAAGTAATAATATAATTAATGATTAATTATATACCTCATACCCCCTGCCTTTATTCTTTTACTGGAACAGCGCCACCATCCCTTCTTAGTGTTTTTATATTTTCTGGCTTCACCTCTGTGAAGTTCCTCCAGGGAGGCAGTATTTCAATTTCCTAAGTGCGGATATTTACATTACTTAAAGGGGAGGGCCAGCCGGGAAAAAAAAAATTAAGTCAGCAGCTACAAACACTGTAGCTGCTGACTTTTAATAAGCAGACTTACCTGTCCTGGGTGCCTGCGATGTCGGCCGCCCGAGACCGACCATCTCTCGAGTCTCGGTTCCTGGCGCCGCCATTACAACTAAGGGAAACAGGCAGTGTAGCCTTGCTGGCTTCACTGCCCGTTTCCTACTGCGCATGCGCGAGTCGCGTAGCGCTTTGTGAATGGGGAACGCGTTGTGTTGTGGGACACACAGTTCCCATAACACACCACGCCCCATTCACTAGAAGACGACGATAGGAGCAGAAGACCGAACAACTCTGCGGAACAGGAAGAGGCAGATTAGGACGATCTGCCTAGCAACAGCCATTTCTGGTAAGTAAAAAATAATATTTTTTTTTCCTTTCATTTTTATAAAGTTTTTTTTTTTGTTCAGGGTGGCCCTCCACTTTAAGTCACCCACATAACCCTAGAGTTAATTGTAAAGTGTTCTTGAGGTCTCAATTGTCTTAACACTATAAAAAAATGCAACTAAAAGCAGTAAAGCATTTCCTGTTGTGTGCTTTGACATTGGGGAATTCAGCTCAGTGAGAGAAATGTTTTTTGGTCCATGCCAGTAAGTCTTTTTCTCCAGTTTCAGTGCTTTCTCAGAACTCCTGGCTCTCCCTTACAGTCATTTGCAGCACCTGCTGCATGGGCCCACTTCCTGGCTTCTCAATACTTCTCAACTCCTGACACCCCAGGCTCCCTCACTCCGCAGAGACCTCCAAATTCCCTCAGTCTCCTGGACTCGTCTAGTAGTCCCAGATCTCCCAGACTTGCTTTGCCACCTCGACTCTCTTAGCCCAAAGGACATGGAATCTCTCCTCTAGCCTCGAGTGCTGTCTCTCAAATAAAGCACCTGTCTCCTCACAGGAGCATACGTCTGTTTCCTCTGAACTATTCCCAAGCCTATAGTTATAACAGCTGTGCACACCCGTACACTCAGCCTGCTAGTCTTCTGCAAGATTTGGACATTGGGTTGGTGATTTCTTTCCTCCCAAAGTACCTATCCCAGGACCTATTGCAGTTGCACCAGTTAACAATGGCCCTCAACTGCTTACACACTCTGCCAGCTGAAACAGATAATTTACTAAAATGTGTTTAGAACTCCCATCTTGTATACTACACAGTGACAACAGCAATGCCATGAATCTGTAAACATTTCAGATACAGGATTTGGGGCTTTCTTTGGGTACGGTTTTACCTAAAAACATGTATGAAATTGCAGTTACAGATTTTGGGGTCCTGATCTTTTTTCTGCTCACAAAATCTTCCAGTATATGCTTAATTTTTGGTTACATATTTTTTTTTTTTTTTAACACAGTAGTAACACCAAATACCCTATATAAACCAAATTCATAATCTATGAGCATCTACTTGCTCCTGAAGGACTGGAGTGTACAGAAGTATATACATGTAAAACACATACACTCTGTTTTCTTGCTGTGAGCAGGACTTTCCCTAATGAGCAGCCTGGCCCCAATCCCGTGAGCACTCTACTAATGGACAGGGATCATTTGACAATTATATTGCAAGAAAAATATGCTTCTGTTCCTTAGAGCTTGTTCGCACCATGTCCATTGAGCGGTATTTTTCTGCACACCACTGAACAGATATGATGTTTACCGTTAAGAACCAGAGAGTGAGGTCCCATTCACGAGTCCTGTACACCATAAATGGCCTATTTTTTTTCTTGTGTTCATAGCCAGCAGGGTCTGCATGCAGGAAGCCCATTTGTGTCTAATAGGATGAAGCAGCTACACACATCCTAATGTTAACAGGTAAGTGGGTGAGCGGGTACATGGTCTGCATTCCAGGCCGCTCACCTTCCCTCACACACCTGTCACATGATGATGAACAGGTGTGTGTGTGTGTATATATGTAGTGGCACTGCCCTAATAGACCTCCATGGTCAGCATGCAGCATGCAGCACCTGCTGGCTAGGAACACAGAAAAAAACAGCCTTGTGAATGAGCCCAGAGGAACTGCTGCTGTGTACCTAAACTGTCACGTACCTGGTGGAGATCGAGCTAACGATAGGGCTGATAGAGATGACATGGAGTGGCACGAGGGCCGGTTTAGCAGGTGACACCAGCTGAGGCCTGACAGGAACCCGATGGCCGTAGATCACCGGACAGGTACTGGAAACTGGAACACTGTGTCGCTGAATCAGCAGGCAGAAGTGTTGCCGGAACATAAGCCAGGGGGTTATCAGCAGCTGGGCAGAGCAGGTATAGGAATGTGAGGCTGAGGCAGAGACAGGATATAGGCCGGGTTCGGTACACAATCGGGCAGCGAGGTACAGGAGCATGAGACAGGAGCAGAGTAAAACACAAGCCAAGGTCACAGGTAGGCAGGCGGAAGGTACAGGAGAAGCCGGGTCAAACACAGTTATCTGGGACAGATCAAAGCACAGGTTAACAGGAACAAGCTGAAAGACCAATCATCAATGTGTGTGTAATTTCTTTGTTTAAATAGGCTGACTGGCACCAGTGTGTGCATGCTCATACATGCGCCAATACATGGGTCTCCTTGTGCATACCCTGGTATGCCCGCACCTGTGCGCCAATGCACGCTTGTCAACCGGGTTTCTCTTACATTAACACTTAATAGCATCTTTGCATACAAAGTTTGGTTAGAAGTGACGATTATAACAATTGTTCAGACCATAAATATACTTTGGCTCTTATATTCATATAGGGGAGCACATAACTTGCATGCAAAATAAAAACAGGACTTGACACAAGGCCCCATGCCTTGATGATCCAAAATTAAAAACAGGAAACTCAAATATTAGGATGTTAATTCTGTGATGTAATGTTACAAAAATAAGACAAAGGAACAGTTTCTTTCTATTTTCGATACATTTGTCATTTGGGTTTAACTATAAAAGGCAGACACTTAACATCATTTAAGTATAGAAGCGTTTTGCTTCTCAGCACTCTGCAAGATCCTTAGTGGGACACTTGGGTTACAGCCTCTCCTGTATGCCAGATGTTTCAGATCACATGCAGAGAATCTTTGTGGTTGGAATTTGTTTGAAACCGATTGTTGATAGTCTCCTGAGACAGCACTGTGACAAATTGTATAATAAAAAAGTTAAAAATAGCATATATTCCCAGGAAAGCCAATGTTCCCACAAGTCAAAAAGCTGGGAAAATTGCAGACATTTTCTCTGACTGCTCTAGGCTTGTTTTGTTTTATCATTTTGCCACTGAACATTTCCGTTTTAGTCCTTGAGTAATGTAACACTCCTGAGTGGTAAAAACAGTCATTTATTTAACTGTAGTGGATTTGGGCAGGAAAATTGACAATTCAACAGGTTTCTGCCTTTAAAAAAGCCCAATGCCAGCCTTTCATACAGGCCATGCAATATACATATATTATGTCTTCCGGCAATGTTCCCCTTGAAGAAAGCATATTGGAATATATTTTTTTAATGTAGCTATTAACTTGTGACCGTTTTGGTTTCCTCCAACTGGTTTCCTCCAACTCTCAGTTCACTTTCCTAAGCGTCAACATAGTTGCAAGGCAACCCCTCGAGAAGGAAGCCTATGTTCTGTTTTCTAAACTAGGGTGTTGGAAGAGGTCCAATGGGAATCCTTATTTTTAATGTCGCAAGAAGTTATGGGTTAAGGACTATTAGCCCGTCATGGATTCCAGATCATTGTATAAGCCCAGATAAAATGAATTTAAATTTTTTTTTAATAATCAATCAATAATTAACATAACTGTCCAAGGAATTGTAGCATGAAAAAATGACCTTTAAAGCCCTAAATAAATTCTGGATAAACCCTCTGTACACTGCTATATACCCTTTGTAGCTAACTTTGCAATAAAGAAACAGGGATTTTTAGTTCACACACATATTGCCATACATGTTCAACCTGGCCAACTGTGTCAAAGTAATCCATCTATGACCAGTCCCTAACCTGCCCTGCAACAGGCAAATGCTACAGTGGTCACAATGCCAACATGGGTCAAATAGACACAAATTTGGGGCATGCCACTAGGTTCACTGACCTGCAATGTAACAGAAAAAGGCTATACCTGTACTCCGATCCCAATAGCCTGTACATGGATATAATCCATCAGGTGCTAAAGGGGTGTGCCCACATGTTAACACTAGAATTTCTGGATGAACCCTATTTCTGTTGCATTGCAGGTCAGAGACCAGACCTGCACCTAGTGGCTCTCCCCCAATTTGTGTCTGTTTGCCCTATGTTGGCATTGTGTTCACTGTAGCATTTGTATTTTGCAGAACAGGTAAGGGACTGGTCATAGATGGGTTACTTTGACACAGTTGGCCAGCTTGAACGTGTATGGCAATATGTATGAAATAAAGATCCCTTTTTTAAATTTTTTTTTATTGCAAGGCTTGCTAGAAAGGGTATATAGCCGTGTGCAGAGGGTTCATCCAGAATTTCTAGTGCTGACATGTGGTCACACCCCTTTAGCACCTGATGGATTACGTATATACATGTATAAGCTATTGCTATCTGACAACATACTACTAAATGTAAGCAAACAGCCTGCTCCTCAACTTACCCCAGCCAGGCATTGGACAATAAAGTGGCCACTGGCAAATTAAGTTTGCCTTTACCCCTGTATTGTTTTCAACTCCGATGCCCCACCCACTCTTATAGCACAGTGAAGTCTAAAAGCATCAGATATGAAGGCTGCGGAAACTTTTATTTAGATTAAGACAAAAGGCAGGTTCAGTTTGCATGCTATCTTGCCAAAAACTGCCTGGTGCTTGCCTCTATCTGCTCCAACCATGTGCAATTCACATTAGGTGATATCTAGGCAATAACTACCAAATGTAACCATAGACCTAAGATGATCATTACTTGCTCTGATTACACCGTCAACTAGGACCTGCTGAATTCCTTCTTCCTTACCCCCACCCTCACCAGTCTCTGCCTCCTTAATATCTCTCCAGGACTCCACCTTAGTGCTTAGTGATTTTCTATAAATGCTATGATATATAATATAATAAAGTGGGATATGGGGCTGGTACAGAGAAATTTGTTGGCCCTGCTGTCTGCTTAATTACATTAAACAGTGCAGCATTATTAATTTACAGGATTTATATAATGCTGACAGTTTACTCAGTGCTTTACAACATAAGGGGAGACAGTACAATTACAATACAGTAGGAATCAGAGAGCTTACAATATAATAGCATTATTTTAGAAAAGTAGCAGGCAGAACTGGACATGGTTGTACAGGGGGCACAGGACCACTGGGGCCCTGGCAGTTGCCCTATTTGCTCTTCTGAAAAATTCAAGGTGGGTTGGTATATTAAATGTATTTATTTAATTTGTAAATGTATCCAGCATTGTCTGCTAGATAGTGTTAGAAGGGGTAGGAAGGATTGAGCAGGGCTTTTATGTAATTTTCCTAAGATCCAGCAGCAGTACCAGGACAGGTTTGTTCAGCACCCGGGGCAAGGATTTGGAACTGTGCCCCCTCCCAAACTCCTAAAACATGCAGTAGAATGGGCCTACCACCCTGTGTCCAATCTCAGCCCCCTTTGCACCAGTTGCCATGGAGTGTTCACTACACTTTTAGCCAATTGCTTGAATTCTAGCAAATAAGGTATCTGTATTTTGTGTCTGCTCTGCTATGGGCAGATGGGGTTGAGAGTGGGCAATTGGAATATGTGTGGCATCAGTAGCTATCAGAGTAAACGTGAATTTGCACCCTGATGGTTGCTAGCCACTGATCTGGGGTCTGTGTGTTGTAAAGAGGCAGCCCCCTAGTGCTGTGCCCTGGGCGGCTTTCCCTCTTGCCCACCCAGTATCCTGACCCTGCCCTGCAGCTAAAGCAATGTGCTGTCAATCTAAAGGGCAGTGGGCAGAGTTAAGTGTGACTATATACTGGCAGGGCTATACCAGTATCTAAGCAGCTACAGCACCAGCAAGGTATGACAACTTTGCGGTAATGTCACTGCAATAGGAACAGCATTGTTACTATTTCAAAGGTGCCTATCTTATAGTTCTACTGAAGAGTTCAACAGGTATTCACTAAATGTTTCAGGGTGTACTTGGCTCCTTGTTTTTCTAAGTGTTACTAGAACTTACATTTTGGTTGTAAATGGTAGTCTAAAAAATATGATTTTTAGCAGAGATTTGTCAATCATTTATACAACATTTTAAGACTTGAGCAGTTTTACTGAATTGTTAATGCTAGGAAATGCACCACAACTCAGGAGGATCCCACACTGGAGACCGCACTGAGCCAGCAAAATCTTGACGGACAGCCCCCCAGCTATCCCTGAGCTTGGATCGTGATGAACCTCAAGCAGACTCCAGCTAAATGGCCTAGAAGGGCAGATAGCCCCTCCAAGCTAGGTCTCCTTCCACTCTGCTGTTCTAGGTCCCATAAATTACATTGTTAGTATAAATTATATTATACTTCTAACACGCACCTTCAATTTAAGAGGGAAGTTTCAGGAAAAAAAGAACTGTGAAGCAAATTAAGGGTCAGTGCCCATCAATGCAGCCTAATCAGTGCCCATATGCAGCCTCACAAGTGCCATGAATGCAGCCTCATGTCATGATGCATTAATTAATGCAGTTGTAAAGGCTGACACCATATACCAGGGGTGTCCAAACTTTTTTCAAAGAGGGCCAGATTCGATTAAGTGAACATGCGTGAGGGCCGACCATATTGCCTGACATTCTTTTGAACCATTAAAATTAAATGCAAATTAACTAATACACTGCCCAACAAGAATTCTCTTGCCTTTGTGGCTGTGTGTGGTTTAGAGTCAGGATGAGCTCGGGCGCATTATTTGGATATACTTTTATGGTGTCAGCCTTTACAACTGCATTAATTAATCCATCATGACATATAAAATATAGAATAAATTGTATGATAAAATCAACTGAATTACATTGTTAGTATAAATTATATTACATAATCAACTAAAAGATGAGCAAAAATGTGAACAGGGGAACAGGGGAAGAATAAACAAACTATAAAAACATATTGTTACCATCAAATAATCGGCAATAGAGGAAAAGTAAAAAAGAAAAAAAAAGAATTCCTAGAATATTGTCAAACAACATATCTAACAAAGGCAACATTCTACACTGACAGGGTAATTTTAATAACATTGTCAAAGAAATTGAGGACATGATAAAAATCACATTTACAGTATATGATATGTAACTCAAATACACCCTCTAGTGGCAAAAGAACAAAATAAAACATCAATGCTAAAATAATACTGAATTCAAACAATATACAGAAGAAGACAATTAGACATTAATAATAAAGACATAACATTTATAACAGAAACCTAAAATAGAAATTATTATTTTTATTTTTTTTTATACTAAAAGCTATACCAAGATGAAGAAAGATTACAGTACAAACTGGTAATAAACAGTAGGGGCTTCTACCCAAGACTTCATATTGTAAGTCCAAAAGTCGTTTGATGACTCCTTGTATATTAGCGTAAATAGTGTGTCTGTATATAATTATATATATATATATATATATATATATATATATATATATATATATATATATATATATATATATATATATATATGTTATAGGTACTCTATCCTTACTGCAGCTCCTGTTTTGTACATGTTTACAACTATAGATCAGTTTAGTGATTTCATTTCTCATTTAGACGATTGGAGCCTAAATTATCCTTCAACTTTATGTATAACGTTTCTTGGTTGCATATTTTCCTATATCTGTTGTAAATGTTGAGAGATTATTATAACGTCTGACCTACAGTGGATTTACATGAATTACCCAGAATTGGGGTTTATGGCGTTAAAAGATTTTGTTAAGCAGGATGCACCCCTTTAAAATGTTGTGTCTGTACAAAAAGTTGCAAATTAAAATACGGGGGAAGAAGTATGTTATGTTAGTGGGAAGTCATCCATTCAAGTCCTCTTTTGTTTCTCTGGCCAGTTTAATTTTTTAATATCCTGCATAGAGTGATTAGGAAAAAAACATTGTAAAATATTTTATAAATACTTGGTCTAAATCAGTGCTTTTACCCACAGACCCATTCCCTTGCACTCTTTGGCTTTTATTTGTCTTCCATGTGCCTTTAAATTAGCAGGAAGCCTGTAACTCCCTATAACACTGCTTCTGTAGTTGAAGGTTGACATAGTTATGAAGCCATAAAGTCTGATAAAACCAAACCGACATGGTCTGTTGTTGTTTTATTATAGATGTCCATTTGTGCATACAAGAAATGCATACTACACATTTGGACAGAGAACAAAGTTTTAACAAAGACTTGCAATGTTTGCTTCACCTCCAACCACACCCCACAACAGTTATTGTCTGTACTGTATGTCCTTGGTAACTCTCAATGACTGTATCATCTTACATTACTCTGCATGCCTTGTATGTCTATACACTACAAATAAACCATTTTTTTTAAAGTAAAAATGTTGGTTTTGCACATGTCTACTGTGCATTTCTCACAACGGCTTGTTACTATATTAATTCATGGTAGTTCCCTTATACAGAACCCCCATAATTAAAAAGAAAAAATATTATTGCCACCTATTCCAAAAGTAAAATTGTTATCTGCTTGTGGCCTTGTAGCAGATCCACCAAATATTTTGTATGTGACAGACTACCCTTCCTGGCCTGTATAATATGCGTCATCAGTATGAAGGATTGAGGAATTTATCATATAATCTAATAGGTATAATTCTGACTGCCTGTGGTTAAGTTAACTACACAATACACTACAGGCAAGCAAGATGCACCTAGTCTTTATAATAGACTTCAAAAATATGAAAGAGAATTATTACATTTACAATGAAGAGTATCAAAAAATAAATTATCGGCTGCTTGCAGATATGTAACCAGCGCAGTATATTTGGTAAAAGCTGGAGGGGACTGCCTCTTCTATTGCATACTGGTTGCGTGTGGAACTGTAGCCAGCACAGTACAATGTGAAGGACCTAAAGAGGACTGCCTGTTCTCTTACTGTTGGTACAATATACTGCCATGATATGTGAAAGAAAAGACTTACCAATTTCACCTCTCTAAAGCCCCATACACACGGTCGGATTTTCCGATGGATTCTGTCCTATCGGACAATGTTGTCGGAAATTCCGACCGTGTGTAGGCACCATCGGACAGTTTCCATCGGATTGTCCGACGGACAAAGTTCTATCTCCTGCTGGATAGATTTTACGACAACAAAGTCCGATCACACCAAATCCGATCGTGTGTAGCGAATTCCGACGGACAAAGTGCTACGCATGCTCAGATCACATTACAAGACCAAAGCTATTGGCTACTAGCCTCTACGTAGTCCCGTCGTAGGCAACAAACGTCACCACGTTCAGGATGATCGGATTTTCCGACAACGTTGTCCGACCGTGTGTACGCAAAACCAACATCGGACAACGTACGACGGACATGATCCGACGGACCTGGTCCTCGGATAATCCGAGCGTGTGTATGGGGCTTTACATATTTAGCAAAGACTCCCACCCGAGCACTTGTCTTCCCATAATGATCAACATAATGATAAGTGACAACATGCAGCTGGAAAGCAACTGCATACACATGGACCCTTTAGCTACACAGTATGAAATGGCAAAGAATTGGCAGTAGGCTTCCTCAAGAAGTATAGCCCAACAGCAAGCTACAATGACATCTGGATCTGTAGAACAGAAACCATGTTGAAGCACATTGGAAGTGGCAAGTCTTGGGAGCTTGATCAGGATCCCACTGGAGCAGCTAAGACCTGGGAGTAGGGTCAGGACTATCCAAAGTAGTAGGAGGGTCCCATGTGAAATCAGATAACATGGGATTCCCCCAAGGCGTGAAGTCTAAGAGCCAGCCGTTATAAACTAGAGTAGCGGCCATAACCCTCGAAGGAGCGGCCTTGACTTTTGGGCTTACCAGTTACCTCTGCTTGGCTTGTTAATCCGTGTCCAGGGGTTCCCAGGGTTAGAACCCAACAACTTTGAATGCTGACACAATAAAAGTCCTTTTAGAAGGTTCTTATTTGCAGGGGTAACATCCAACAAACATAGTCTCGAATAGGAACAGAGGGTAAGGATAAAGAAACTCTGGCACCTTGAACTGCTGACAATTGAAATGTCTCTAACAAAAACCCAGAGAGTAGCCACTCGCAGCTGGGCACTTCAATGCTGAACAAATCTCTAGCCAGAGATTATGGCAGTCAACAATTTCATCCGGAAACTTGTAAAGTCTCTGACACAGAATAAACTCTCAACCGAAAGTGAATAGGAACCTTTTCTCAGTACCTGGAACTTTCTCTGTCTCCTTGGCAGTACTAGGAAACTGTGGATTCGTTAGTGTCCATAACAACCCAGCAACCAGGCTCTTCTTGAGATGCCAGCTTGTTGGCCCTCCTCCGAAGAGTCCTCCCCCGGTCGCTTACACGAGCTGCGGTGCCCCTCCAAGATTGAGAGCACACCCAGACGCCTTGAATCCTCCCTCAGTTACTGCGCCTCGGACCAGCCAGTTCCGAGACTCTGGAACAGATGGATCCTTGCCCCAGACCATGCGGGTCTGTGGGGCTAGTCAAACTGACCATGTTGCGGGATGGCGAACGCTCCCGGGCCCGGCACCCCTCGCGGGGCTACCCCGGTCCAGATTCAGGAACAGGCAGCTACAGCCGAACCCCGAACACGTGACTTCAGCACCTTAAGTACCCTTCCCCAGACTACACAGCGGGGCCAGATGCACCCACTGATTGGCTCCGGGAAAGACTGACACTCAAAATGTCCAACCAGGCCTGGTTCTAGGCCTGTCATGTGTACCTCACTGTACCCATGACCAGGCAGAACCCTAGTACAGCCCAGCCAAACTGATGCCAAAGTTAACCTGCACAATTAACCCTCAGAACCTCACTACTGTTCTGAGGAAAAAACTACATTTTCACATATAGCGGACACCTTGTAAAAGTGTCCCCGCTACACTATTAGCTGTGTGCTAATCCCAGGTTACAACTTCTTGGATCACCCTGTTTTAGGCCCCATTGGACCACAGACAACATGA
Organism: Lithobates sylvaticus; assembly: GCA_028564925.1. Lineage (NCBI taxonomy): Eukaryota > Metazoa > Chordata > Amphibia > Anura > Ranidae > Lithobates > Lithobates sylvaticus. Next base: position 145,067,916 of record CM053031.1, on the reverse strand, counting down.
ATCGGGTAGTACATCTGGTGCAGACGATGGCATTGCAGGCAACGTTGGAGTGGATTAGGTCACCATTATATGGAACAGTGATGCATTTTAGATTTGTGCTGCCCTAGGCAAGACTAAAATCAGGTGCCCTCCCATCTAAATTTGTCCCTTGCCAGCCGCAGTATTCCATTCTTGTCCCAGGGTGCAGTCATTCACAGTGAACAGCTATGGCTTCCTCATCAGACCCTGAGACCTTATTCGTCCAAGTGACATATACAGAATTACTGCCCATGATCTGACGTTTACGGTGATACCTCACATGTGTGGGACAATCACATGCGTTTGCCTGTGAATGCAACAACAGGACGGGGGCACTTTAATTTTAAATTTTTTTGTAATTATTAATTTATTTCAATTTTTACACTGTTGCTTTAATTTATTTATTTTTTGATCACTTTTATTGCTGTCACAAGGAATGTAAACATCCTTGTGACTTCAATAGGCATGTGCCAGGTACTCTTTATGAAGAGGTCCATACGATCAGTGTTTTTGATTGCTTTAGATCAGGGGTGTCCAAACTTTTTTCAAAGAGGGCCAGATTTAAAGAAGTGAACATACGTGAGGGCCGACCATTTTGCCTGACATTATTTGAACCATTAAAGTTTGGTATAAGTGTGTTCGTTCGAGCACTAATACACTGCCCAACAAGAATTCTCTTGCCTTTGTGGCTGTGTGTGAGTAAAGAGATGAGCTTGGGCGTGTTATTTGGATATAGCGTATTTATTGGCATATAACACGCACCTTCACTTTAAGAGGGAAGTTTCAGGAAAAAAACGAAAATTTTAAATAAAGAACTGTGAAGCAAAATAAGGGTCAGTGCCCATCTGTAGCACCACCATTGCCAGGAATGCAGCACCCCCATTGCCATGAATGCAGCCCCACCATTGCCATGAATGCAGCCCTACCATTGCCATGAATGTAGCCCCCACCATTGCCATAAATGCAGCACCCACCATTGCCAGAAATGCAGCACCCACCATTGCCAGGAATGCAACACCCACCATTGCCATTAATGCAGCACCCACCATTGCCAGGAATGCAGCACCCACCATTGCCAGGAATGCAGCACCCCCTTTGCCATGAATGCAGACTCAATATTGCCACCAGTGCAGTCTGACTGATGCCCATGTGCAGGCTTGGAGGGGACAGGGAGGGGGGCGCGACGAGCGTCAATAGATTACATACAGGAAAAACTCCTGTTTTCTCAGTGGCCTCTTTAATAGAAAGTCCCACCTCCTTTTGATGGACAGAACAGTCGTCCAATGACGGGACTTCCTATTACAGAGGCTGCCGTGTAAACAGGAAATACTCCTGTGTGTATGGCACTCATCCCGCCTCCTCCCTGTCCCCTCCAAGGCAGCCATCATATATATCTTTTGTGGCCTTGGCGCTGGGAGATCGTTGGGGGCCACAAAAGGTATATATGTCCAAATAACCAGGTGGGCCATTCAAAACTGGCCGGACTTTGGACATACCTGCTTTAGATTTTTCAAAACTGGTGCTGATGGTTTCCGAGTAAACTGGAAGTGATGTAATCACTTCTGGTTTACTGTTAAGGACAGTCGCTCAAAGCTGATCCCAGCTTTGATTGGCTGTCTGGCCAGCCAGCGGACGTGACGGTTGATTGTCTCCCGGTGGGACTGGATACCGACCCACTGCTTTTAATCGCGATTGAGTGGCTAGTAAGCCAATCCGACTGCTATTTGAAGAGAGCCCACTACTGGCTCTAATAAACGATACCGGGGTGATACCTGCAGCTGCAGGCATCATCCCGGTCTAACCACCAAAAGGACCGGAAGTGGTTAAAGAGCTGCTCCTGCCTTTCTGCCTGGGGGCGGCAACACCCCCCTGAAAAATGTCGCCAAGGCAAACCCCTGACCCCCAGCCCCTGACATGGATCAAAGGTTCGGGCTGGCTGCAGACACAAACATTTATGATGCACGGCAGAGGTCATGGCAGGCTGAAGACATGGATAACCAGGATACAAGCCAGAGGTCAGGGCTGGTAGCAGACACAGACATAGGTACAGGGAGAAGACTCCTCTGATTAGTGCTGCTCTGATTGTGGCTGAAACTCCCCTCAGCCCCAGGAAGCTATACTGATAGGACAAGGCTGCAACACAGTATTTTTTATGTGGTGTAGGATCTGCAAAGAGTCTTTAAAGAGATCTCTTGGCCACGACGAAAACTTGCTGCTGGACTAGAAACTTGTTCAGAAATTTTTGGAATGCCGAGTTCAGGTTGTCAGGTAAACAGTAACCCACTCATCAGGAATGGTAGTACTTAATTTTGCACGTGCAAAAGGAAGAAAGGTGGTTAGCACTAAACATTGTTTTAGAATTGAGCAGAAACCCAAAATATCAGTGTAATTAAAAGTAGAAGACCTGCTTGTAAGAATTACCTGGAAATGTTATAGCATTGTGCATGCTGTAAGACCATAAAATGTATTATCAGCTAGTGTACAACTTTATAAGCTGCAACACCAGAAATTAAATATGTTCAAATTGTGTTTAGATACAGCATTATTCAATTCACTGTGATACTTTTTGCTACTGCTTGCTGAGATCTTGATCTAATTTCTCCATATTTTATGTCCCTACTCAGTAACACAACCTAATCATGCCCATGGCAAACCTTTACAATCTTTGTGTGGGTTAAAGTGTCTTTGCATTACCAATACACAAAATAATACCCTAATCACATAAGAAACACTACTGACAAAAATTTTTTTGTGGTCTTGGACAATAACAGATCATTAATCTTGTACACTTCTGTCAAGTTTTTATTGTCTGTTTTTTTTTTACCCAATCCTTTACTTATTCCGTAGTGGTCTAAGTGTACTATGTTTCTTTTTTATTAACTCTCTTTTCATGCTACCACAATGTCTTTTACTGGGTGTATTTAAAAGCAATATAATAAGATAGTGCAGCGCAAAAAATAATAAATGGTAAAATGAATAAATCAATGTGATTTTAAATAGTCCCAGAATACAGTCAATGAAAGTTCCAGTATAAAGTGCATGTGCAAAACTACAGCAGCTTCAAGTGGAAATGGTGACAAAATCCAGTAACAATTCACTGTGGTGGTGGTCCCTTCACCGAAAGTAAGGATGGCCTCTCACCTCACCAAGTTGGCCACACTGGGAGCAAAACGAGCACCCATCGCTACGCCTCGCATTTGTAGAAAGAAATTGCGGTCGAACCAAAAGTAATTATGTAGCAAACAGAAATCTAAACACTCTAGTAAAAACTGGACATGTTCTACTGTTAAATCTGTTTCAGCCAAAGCCCATTTGACTGATTCTATGGCTGCCTTATGGTCTATTATGGTGTAAAGTGACCCTACATCAGCAGTAATGAGTATACTGTTATCAGTGCATGATAATGTATCTAAAATCTGAATAATTTGTTTAGTGTCATGCGTGTTTAGATTTCTGTTTGCTACATAATTACTTTTGGTTCGACCGCAATTTCTTTCTACAAATGCGAGGTGTAGCGATGGGTGCTCGTTTTGCTCCCAGTGTGGCCAACTTGTTTATGGCCCACTGGGAGGACCAGGTAATATTTTATGATCACCCACCTCAGCTACTATGTTTCAAGCGATATATTGACGATATTATTATGATATGGGAAGGTGACATGTCTAGCTTGCAGCTCTTTATTAATAAACTTAACCATAATGATAAAAATATTGAACTTACTTGGACAGTTGATGAGCAACAGGTCACTTTCCTTGATCTGGAGATTTATAAGAAAGATAATAAATTCCAGACAAGGAATCATTTTAAAATGACGGATCGCAATGCCTACATCCCCTGAGCAGCTGTCACCATTGACTCTGGCTTTGTAATATTCCTAGGGGACAATTTATCTGTCTCAGTAGGAATTGTACTGAGGAAAATGAATTTTTAATACAGTCGAAAATTTTATCTGAACGTTTTAAACAAAAGGGTTACACTCAGGTAGATTGATGCAGTGATTGAAAGGGCAAGAAAAACAGACAGGAGTCTGATTGTGGCTGACAAGACAAAAAATACAGATATTAAGGATTGCACACAAGGATTTAAAATAATCATGGACTTTAGCATTCAACATAAAAAAGTTGAAAGAATTGTTGCTAAACATTGGCCCATTCTAAAACATGATCGAGTCCTTGGACCTTCCCTTCCTGACCGTCCAGAGTTTATTTACAGTAAGGCCCCCTCCTTGAGAGACAGTCTGGCACCAGGTGTTATAGATCCTCCTAAAACTAGTGCCAATAAGCTTTTTAACTTTTTATCTGGTTTTTATGCATGCGGCAGATGTGCGACTTGTAAGCATGCTAAAAATAACATAAAAAAACGCAAAGATTTTATTTCCAATACTACAGAGCAACAATACACTATTAAAGATCTGATTACATATACATCAATAGGAGTTGTGTACATGTTAGAATGTGATTGTGGCCTGCAATATGTGGGTCGCACGTCGCGAGCTCTACATGTACGCATTGGGGAACACATTAGCAATATAAAGCGAGGTATAAAAACGCATAGTGTGTCTAGACATTTTAGAAATTGCCACCAGAGGGACCCAAAATGTCTCAAATTTTGGGGAATAGAAAAAGTTCCTAAACATTGGAGAGGTGGCCACTATGTACGACAATTGAGTCGCAGAGAATCTTTCTGGATTTATGAAATGAAAGTTATGGCTCCCGCAGGGTTGAACGTTGATTTCGACCTGAATTGTTTTATTTCTAACAGATAATTATTTTTAATATATTTTTTAATATATTTTATATCTCACATATATTATATATTAATTGTTTGTTTTTATATGTATATTTTTATATATATATATATATATATATATATATATATATATATATATATATATATATATATATATATATATATATATATTATAATTTTTTATTTTTTCATATCCTGTCCTTTTTATGTATTTTAAAGATTATTCTTAATATTTTATGGATCATGTTGATATTTATGTATTCTGGTCATATTATCATGTATTCAATATTTTAGTACGGTATTTATTTCTATGATGGTTGCGGAATGACGTCACTCCTTTTTATATTTTTAATACTTTTTAGTAAAAAGGTATAATTTCCCCTTATATTTTAAGGGTGTTTTTATCTATGTGTAGATTTTCTGTTTTTAATAGTGTGGAGCTCCCCTTTAAACTAGGCATGTCTCACTGATAAAGAACCAAATGTGACCAGTCAGTGTGGTATCCACTGACATTATTTTCTTTAGGCGTATTGCTTACTGCTGCTCATTCTGGTTCTTAATCTGGCTTAGTTTACATGTTGCTATGCCGCCCACTCTATTATTTACAACCGCGGCACAGCAGTATTCAATTTACTTAAATGACAAGTGTTTTTTCCCATTAGTGCTGTCTCTCACTAACTTAACCGATTGGTCCGTCAGTGGTTGTTGTGGCTATATATAGATTGAGCGGGTCCTCTCGTTGCTACCCTGCACCACGCTGAGGAAGTCCTGCCTGGACGTAACGCGTACGAGGGTCAGGGAGCACGAGTGACGTCACCCGCGGCCATCTTGGATTTACTATACACACAGCGCCAGCACTCGGGACTGAGTGCTGGAGAATGTGAGTTCAATTTATGTTATTTCTTGTGCATATTAAATTACTTTTGAAACAGAGAGCACTAGATTGTCCCCTTCTTTACCTTTACATATTTATGCTGGATACCACTTGGACCTGGTTGTTTCCTTTGACATTTGAGATGAGATCCTGATGGTGGAGACCAGAGTTTTAAGTAGCTACATATTGCTTTGTGACCTATTGTAGGTCGAAGCAGGGAGGTGAGAGGCCATCCTTACTTTCGGTGAAGGGACCACCACCACAGTGATTTGTTACTGGATTTTGTCACCATTTCCACTTGAAGCTGCTGTAGTTTTGCACATGCACTTTATACTGGAACTTTCATTGACTGTATTCTGGGACTATTTAAAATCACATTGATTTATTCATTTTACCATTTATTATTTTTTGCGCTGCACTATCTTATTATATTGTACTTATGAGGCATTTCTTGAATTAACCTTGAGTTGCAGCAGGCATCTTTTTTTTCTTTTTTTTTTTTAGTTTTATTTATTTCTGACAGCGCTGAGTACTCTCCCTATATTTGTATTTAAAAGCAGCAGATTCACACTTTGGAACCAAAATAGCTGTTTTGGGTTGGCATCACTTATGTCATGGAACTTTTGTAGGTAATGTAGTAATAATAGACAACCTGACAAACTCAAGTAGTCTTTTGTAACATGCAGAAGAGTTAAAATAACTGCAAAACAAATAAATCATAGGGACATCATATTTAGCCTTTGAAGGATCTCCCAGATAAGATGCAGTCATTTGGCTGATTCGCCCATATGTGCGGTTATGTCACCTTTACCAAAAAACGGCCTATGCAGATAAGGGACGTCTGTAGATAAAAGCTAACTGTGCCGCTCTGACAGTTGAAGTTCAAAAATGCCCTTACTATAGCTGAAGGCTATTTATGTACCTCAGTACCTCATGAAGTCTGACTGGAATACTCCCAGGACATTGCTAAGTGAGGCCTAGTCATTACTGCTCTCCTCCACTATCACTGGAGCGAGCTCTAAAAGGCTGAGCTCAGAGCTACTGCATCAGGAGAGAGAGAGAGAGAGAGAGAGAGAGAGAGCATGTGAGGGAGTTGGAATCAAAGAAAAAGCTTACACCTGTGTAGCGCTACTTTTGGAGGAGCCGCTTGAGGATGTTTGGTTCTGTACTCTGCCTCTCAACCCCAAGCACAGTCTCAGCCCCTCTGGCACACCTGGCAATAGTGCAAGTGCAAACACAGTAATCACAGACGCACGTTGTATTGTTTACTGTGAAATTTCTGTGAAAACAGTGACAAACAGTAGAAGTGTACTTCAAGTAAATTAACTGTAGAACAATGACTAGGTCAAGAGCAATCTAACTCATTGGTACTGTCAGGCTGTTTTGTTAAACAGCGAATAACCCCAAGAGCGGAGGCGAACACTTTAGTAATAACAAATCATAAGATAGCAAACTCTATAACAGATTATTCACCACTTTACTTGAATTTGGCTCTATGAGTCCAGGCAGAAGGAGAGCAGAGGCGTGATCCGCACTTAAGTCAGACCTTTGTCTTCTGTCCACTGACACCACAGGCCCACAAACTATAAACACAGCATCTAGTTCAGTGGTTAATGACTTGGCTTCCAAGAATAACTCAGTCATGCATCACTTATATTGAGCCCTGAGTATGGGTGCTTGTCCGTATGACCACAGTCCCTTTGAAGAAGGTGGCCTTGAGTCTTTGGTTAGCCATTTTAGTTGGTGCACTTTAAACTCCTATTGGGCAGAGTGTAAATGCAGTATGCTGGCAGTGTCTGGATAACAGGACAGACATTGTGAATGCTTAACAAGACATCCACATGACCCAGGTTCTGGCAAGTTTGGGCAAAGTAATACCAACGCTGTCTGCATGCAATGTCTTTGTTTCCTCCAAATAGACAAGTGCCGGCTCATCAATCCCTGCGGTCAAGGCCCAAGCAAAATGTCCTAGAACAGACAGGCTCTTCTGGTAGTCTGACTGGCTAACCTCACAACTTGGCGCTTCACACTGTTGGTGCAGGTGTGCCTGGATATGAACCTGGGATCCCCCTCTCAGGCAGGATGTCCCCCGACGGGCTGTGGATGCCTGGCAAGAACAGTACGCCAACCTGGGAGGCAAAACCTCTCCCCAGATCTGGTCTTCTCCTCTGCTTCGTGTTGTCTGACTAGCTCCCAGTCAGCCCCCCATTGTCCTTTTCTGCTTTTTTTTTGCTTAGCAAACTATTGGGCCGTTTGTGTTAGGGACTATATGTCCCACAATCCTTTGCAGCAGCTCTGACTGATGATTGGCTCCTTCCTCCCTGCCAATGAAGAAGCAGGGGAGGGAGCAGAGTGAGCAGCTTTGTGTGTGTCTCTCCTCACTGCACAATGAGAGAAGGAAAGGGAGGGGGGAGTTTCCCCGCAGGAGCTGACAGGCTCTCTCTCCCTGAGAGCCTGTGTAATGCCAGCAGCGGCCGGATGGAGATGCGGGCTCGCGGGGCACCTGCTACACCTGTGATGGTTGAGGTGAGCAATAATGACTTGGCAACGTCCTGTGAGTACTCCAGTCAGGATTTGGGAGTTATGTAAATGGCCTACACCTATAGCAAGGGCATTATTCAATTTTGGTCATAGCTGCACAGTTTGTTTTTATCTACAAACACCCCTGCATAGGCATACATTTTGTGTAAAGGTGAACAAGCACTTTAAAGCATAAGTCCACCTTTTGTAAGAAAAAAAAAAAATCCAAATTTCTTTAGACAAAAGCATTTATTACAAAAAGATATTTTATTACAAAAAGATATTTTATTACAAAAAGATATTTAAAGAACAAGTTCAGACAACAAAAATGGTCAATAGTCTGCGGGATAAAACATGTAGCGCCCTGCCCCAGGCTGTATAAATTGTGTTTTTTGGCTCTGTTGTATTTTTATGAGCAGTAATTTATTTTTTAGTTCTGGTCAGGTCTGTTGTTTGGAAGGGACTGTTCTGAGCTCTCTCTCTCGTGAGGCCTCTGCCCCTGGGAGGCAGCCTGTGTTACTGAAGAGCTGTTGTGAGCATGTACTTGAAAGCGCCTGTTATTAACCACTTCCCGCCCAAGGTACGTCATATGACGTCATGGACTTTGAGTGGTTATATCTGAATGATGCCTGTAGCTACAGGCATCATTCACATTTATCGTTTTTTTCGGCCGCCGATTCTGTGCACCATAAGAACAATCATAGCGGCAGTTCAGCCGACTGATCATTCTTACAGGTGGCGGGAGGGGACGCCCCCCTTGCGCCGCCCTCCGGTGCTGAATCAGTTGCCGCCGGAAGTTGGGCATATAGATTTCCAGTGACCAGTGACAGTCATCTCTATGACCCTCGGAGGCCCGGGCGTGATGTTATGATATCACATCCGGGCCGGCGGATGTAAACAAAGCCAAGGACGCGGCCGGAAAGGCAGAGAGAGTTCATTATTTTTTTATTTTAGCCTTTTCCGCCTGGAGGAGAGATGTGGGGTCTTATTGACCCCACATCTCTCCATAAAGAGGACCTGTCACTCACTATTCCTATTACAAGGGATGTTTACATTCCTTGTAATAGGAATAAAAGTGATCCAAATTTTTTTTTTAAAAGAGAGAGCATAAAAAAATAAAAATAAAACTCAACTAAAGAATAAAAAAAAAATTTTTTAAAAGTGCCCCCCGTCCCCACACACAGAAGCAAACACATATGTAAGTCGCTCCCACATATGTAAACGACATTCAAATCACACATGTGAGGTATCGCCGCACGCGTTAGTGCAAGAGCAAAAATTCTAGCCCAAGACCCCTCTGTAACTCTAAACATGTAACCTGTAAAAAAATGTAGAGCGTCGCCTGTGGAGATTTTTAAGTATCGAAGTTTGGCGCCATTTCACGAGTGTGTGCAATTTTAAAACGTGACATGTTAGGTATCTATTTACTCGGCGTGACATCATCTTTCACATTACAGAAAAAAATTGGGCTAACTGTTTTTCATTCATGAAACTTTTTTTTCCCAAAAAATTTCACTGTGTAGTGAAAAATTGCTGCGCAAATGAAAAAAAAAGTTGCAACGACTGCCATTTTATTCCCTAGGGTCTCTGCTAAAAAAACATATATAATTTTTGGGGGTTTCTAGAAAAAAAATATGATTTTTACATGAAGGAGTGAAGTGCCAGGAGTGGTTAAGGAGAATTTGCTGGAGGACACTACCGTAGGAAGCTGGGCTGGAGAAGAACCCCTTTAACTGTGTAGTGTCGCAGGAGAACTGGTTGGGGAGCTGCCTCCAGACATTGTGAGTAGGTCTTTTTGCCTAGAGCTACAGGTGTGCCTGTGCTTTGAGAGTTGGATACCAGAGGTTGCTGCCCAGTGTTCATTTTGGCAGCAAATTTCAATTTAGTTTTAGTCTTAGTCTCTTGCCTAAAATGCCATTTTAGTCCCATTTTAGTCATCTGCAATTGTTTTAGTCGTATTTAGTAAACTAAATCTCCAATACATGCGCCACTGGTTCTGGAGCATTTTTGTTGCAGTAATAGATTGAGAGGCAGGAAAGAGGAAGCTACTGGAAGATATTGCCTTGATTCTACAGCCCCTAGTGAGTAAAACCCCAACCTTTTTAAAAGACTCAAGATAGATTATCAGTGAAGTGTCAACTATGAGCTGAGGGAGGAGTTTTACTAGTCACAGCGAACGTCTCCACCCTGTATACTACCCCTTAAAGAATTTATTTTAAAATGGCTCCAATTCCCTATGGAGCACAACTATTTTTATTATAGGGGGGAATATTATTTACAATCCACCTCGTGGCGATGGGGGCTAAATTTGCCCCTAGCCTGGCCAATTTGTTTATGGCTCTATGGGAAAATGATTTTTTGTTTACAGGTGATGATTCTCGTCTCCTTTTTTGCTGTCGCTATATCGATCAACCTTCTTTTTATGGAAGGGGGATGCAGAGTCACTACATGAATTATCTTAACAATCCGATCTTCCAATCTGTGGGATCAGATTTACGTATGCATATAGTGCATCCTCAGTTTCCATTTTAGATTTGGTTATTTATAAGAACAGGACCAATTGCTGACTAAGACCCATTTCAAATCTACTGACAGGACTGGTTTTATCCCAATATAGGGTTGTCACCAACCTAGTGGGTTTAAAGCCATACCAAAGGGCCTGTTCCAGTGAATTAGAAGAAATTGCTCTAAAATGGAGGATTTCACTTTACAAGCTCAAGTTTTAAAACAACGATTTGTTGAAAAAGGCTATAATCAGGGAAATTTAGATCAAGAATTGGACAAAGCCCTGAATATGGATAGAAATCAGCTGCTGGTTACTCAGAATAGAGCACTCAATGAAGATAATTTGTTTGAGTGGGCCTTTATCACCACCTTTTCCTCTCAGTATCGGTGGGTTAACAAGATGATTAAAAAGCATTGGCAGATTTAAAAAAAATTATAGAATTCTTGGCTCCAAACTTCCGTGTAATTGGCTTACAAACCTAGTTTAATTTTTAGGAGAAGCAATACATGAAAAGACACACTGGCACCTAGTGTAGTGAATCCTCCTCCCCGGGAGTTAGTATGTTTGGGAACCTAAAAGGTTTCTTTCTGTGTAAAAGATGTAAGGTGTGTAGAACATCTAGAACTATTAGAACCTCATCTTTTTCTTATAATATTACATCCAAAAAATATGAAATGAATTACTTCATCACCTGTAGCACAATAGGGGTCATCTACCTGTTGATTTGTCCGTGTGGTCTCCAATATGTTGGGAGAACCACACGGGCATTGAATATTAGAATTGGTGAACATCTATCCAATATCCGCAAAGGATTCATTGGCCACAGTGTATCTAGACATTTTCGTGAATGTCATGGCAGAAATCATTCTTCCTTACAGGTGTCAGGAAAGGGTTCGCCCATTGGTGGCGTTGTCAGTCTCTTGGATCGCAGTGCCAGTGTCCACCAGCAGATGTCTTCCAACACTCTGGATCTGTAGTGGAGGGATTTGCCTGTTGGTGGGACTGTTGGATCCTTTAGCTGTAATACCGGTGTCCACCAGTGGGTGTTTCCCGGCACTGTGGAGCAGACAGCACCTCCTGCGTTCAGGTGTCACTTGAGGCTAATTACAGGCATTCATATAAATACCCGGCTGATGATTGCTCTCATCGACCTGGTATCTTCCTTGTGCCCTGATCCATACCTGCGACCTGTGAACCTGAGTCTGCAACCTGTAACCTGTGTACCTGATCTAGTTACCCTGTGCATCTGATCCTGATCCTGTCCCTCCTGTTACCTTGCACCCCTGTCCTGTAGCCTGATCCCTGTGCATCTTCCCCCCATCTGCTGATTCCCTGTGTATGACCCCGGCCTGCCTTACGTTTGTGATTCTAGAACTGCCCTTGTTTATCTGCTGATCTCCTGTGAATGACCCTGGTCTGGCTACATTTAAGATTACGATATTTCCCTTATATTGTATATAGTTATTGTTGTTTGTGGGTCACTGTTTGGTTGTTCACTGTTTATATTGGAGGTGTTTATATATTGTTATCACTTAGCCTTAAATAAACTTAATTATTCACTTACATGCGTTTTGGTTCTCTCTGTGCAATCCACACAGTCTGGTCATACCAATTTATGACAACAGGTGATTGCCATTAAAAAATATACACGTAACTGGAGAAGGAATAATCTTAAGAGGCGTATCTCACAAAGAGAAAAAGATTTCCAGTCATATAGCCCCTTTGGAATGAACGTAGAATGGGATATCAACTGTTATATAAATAACAGTTTATATTATTAGTTAATATATCTGTGAATAGATCTGTGAATTCATTTGGGGTATGACAATAATCTAACCCCTGTACAGATTTGGATGCGTGTGTCTGCCCCGAGTTTACAGGCTGCCGAACAGAGTAGACACATGTGCATCCATAAATGGTCTATTTAGGGTTTTTACCTCAGAGTGGCAATCACTGTATGAATAGAAAACAAGTTTGGGGTCAATGCTATAGGTGATAACTATGTAAAATATATATAGTCTAAAGTTTTAAGATTTTTAATGAATTTTAATCTATTTTTGGGTTAATTTTAATGATAGTTACTGATGGTAATAGACCGTGTTCATTGATTCAGCAATATCCCAACAAATATATGATGTTTGTACTGAAGATAGCTGTTTTTAATAACTTCGATAATATTTTAATAATATTTTTTATATTTTTTAATAATAAGAATAGAGGACCTATATTGTATTATGTTTGTTTTTGATTTTCATGGTGACACAGGGAGAGCTTGTATCAATTGGCTACTTCTGGTGTCCCGCCTGCCCAGTTCAGTATAAAATACGTGGTGAGTGACGTCTTATGATCGCCTCCGTTCCCAGTCGATGCTTATTACAGGGAAACGCGTTGGGTGGAGCAGTTATCTGTGGCGTCACCACGTTCCAGCCTGCAGGAAAATTAGATCCGCGGCTGTGTTCATTTGGTTATGCTATGCTATTTTGATGTGCAATGGTTTTGTATAATAAAACTTTTTCTACTGCACTATGAAGTTACCCCCCCCCCCCTTATTTTGAATTTCATACCTGCTATATTTGCTGAAGAGCACTGAATTAATCTAATCGGTGGAGCTGGAGACCATTGGATATTGTTCCTCAGGATTTCGCTATCATCATTAGGGAAGGAAGTCTTTGTAAACTGAGCCGACAGAGGAGGATATATCACAGGTGCTTATTTGGTTTTACAAGGGCATCAGATCCCTATAATTTGGGGTCCATCCGGTCTGGTAAGAGGCTATTTATATCTTTCTTTCTCTGAAGTAAGAATTTACAGCAGCGAAAATCAAGGACTTCCATGCTTGGCACTAAATATAAACAAAAATTGTATTCGTGATGTGGACTTTATCACTGTTTTTAACCATATATGATCACTGTGTTTATTTGTAGTTGCACACTTTATTTTTAAAGTTGCAGCACCAATTAGTCATCCAATTGTTTCACTATTTTTAATTATACACAGAATTAAATTTATTGTTTTTTTTTTGGGTAAGTGCAGAATATTTAAAACTTATATAATTAGCAATAACAGACAAATTATACCAATCTACAAAGTAGAAGACAGTATGCAAATGGATTCCTAAAAAGGGTCATTAGTTGCTCTCAAAAATACTACTGCTAAAATGGAAACCTAGGCGTCCTATAATACCTTTTAATCCTAATGAGAGATAAAGCAGTATAGGTACCAGAAACGTGTCCCCTTAGAGCAATAAGAGACAGTGTTCAGTTTGCAAGGCCATGCAGTTATCTTCACCAGTTGGAGCTCAGAGAGCCAAACAATCCCTATATATGGCACGGTGATCAGCAATCAATGCAGGAAACTTGTTCTGACTAGTGACAAATCCTCTAGGCCAGGCATGTCCAAAGTCCGGCCTGCGGGCCAATCGCGGCCTGCCGCCCAGTTTTGAGCGGCCCGCCTGTTTATCTAAACCAGCCTCTCACAACCAGTGTGCTGCGGGATCAGGGCTGTCAGATGAGCCGATCCCCTGCCGAACATCGGCACTCTGAGAAGCTCCGTCAGCCTCAAAAGTGAAAGTAAAGTGCAGAGGAGTGTGCTGTGCTCTCTTCTTCCCCCTACAGTGCAGTACCCGGCTGAATGAGGAAGCTGGAAAGGTACAGTACTATGCTAGAAGCTAGATTTGTTTTTAAATGGCTTTATTCATGTGTGTGTGTGTGTGTGTGTGTGTGGATGTCGGTATGTGTGTGGATGTGTCTGTATGTAGGTCTGTATGCATGTGTCTGTATGTGTGTGCATGTGTCTGTATGTATGCGTATGCATGTTTCTGTATGTGTGTATGCATTTGTCTGTATGTGTGTGTGCATGTGTCTGTGTGTATGTATGTGTGCATGTGTCTTTTAATCCAGACCCCCTCTCCCCATTCCTGTGCCATCAGAACTGCTTTTGTAGGGCTTGTTTGTGATATCAGCCAGGACTGCTGCTCCTCTAAAAAGCAATCCATGCACAGATCGCTTTTCAGAGGCATTTGACAGGCAGTAAAGAGGCATTATGTTGCCTCCTCACCACCTGTTTTAAGCCCGTAAAATCCAGCATCACTATACCGCAACTGTGCAATGCACACAGTTGCGGGGTAGTTGCAGTGCAGCCCCATTCAGCCTGGGTATACCTCCAGCTGCAGCCACAGCATGTGTACACCCCCATCTGCTCCCTCTGCAGCTAAAGGGGGAGAAGTTGGGGGTGGTAAAACAGCTTAACCATGTGGTTTTACCGCCCCTCCAACCTGACATGTGAACAAGCCCTTGGTTCACATCTGTGTGACTGCGTGCTGCGTGTAGAGCAGCACATTCATTTCAATGGGCTTCCCTACCCACAAAAATGCAGGGAAAGAAGTCCCCAACCTTTTTTTTTTTTTTTTTTTATTGCACTGCACCAAAAGCACCCCACGTTTTCCAATGTGTGGGGTACCATTAATAATTAACGGTACCCCTAAAGAGCAGAGCATTCGTCTGTGTGTCAGGAACGAGCGCGACACAGGCAAGAGAATTCTTGTTGGGCAGTGTATTAGTGCTCGAACGAACACACTTAGACTGAATTTTATTGGTTCAAAGAATGTCAGGCAACATGGTTGGCCCTCACGCATGTTCACTTCATCAAATCTGGCCCTCTTTGAAAAAAGTTTGGACACCCCTGCTCTAGGCAAGCCAAGTCTAAGGTGTCTGTATACAGTGTTCAGAGTGATGCACTAGTGGCTGGCAACTGGATTTTGGGCATGTGCTCTCTCATAAATCCTGATGGCCTTTTACTGATTACTTGATAAATGATCCAAGTCAATTCTTGGGAGTGGGTTGAGATGGCTGGTAATCTGCTGATTCAGTGGATCATCCAACACTGATGCGATCAGTGATGCTGCAGGGATACCCCTGGTGTAGCGAGTGATGTCCGTCCCGCCTAAGCTGGAAACGCGGATGTCGTGAGTCGCATGGTAGGCCGCAGTTCAACAGTTCAGCGATGGCTGCTCAGGAGACTACAGTTCCCACAATGCTCTCCTCTAGGCCCAGAAGTATGATGCATGCCAGAGCCAATCGGCCCTATAGGCACACTATGCAAGCTGCTTAGGGTCCCACCGCTGTGGGGGGGCCCCCAAGACCAAGCATCCCCCCCTGCACCTCTGGCTGGCCGTTTAGAGTGCAGTGAGGAGAGGTGGGAGGAGGTGGAAGGCGGCGATCGGCAAATATATGATGTTTGTACTGAAGATAGCTGTTTTTAATAACTTCGATAATATTTTAATAATATTTTTTATATTTTTTAATAATAAGAATAGAGGACCTATATTGTATTATGTTTGTTATCTGTGGCGTCACCACGTTCCAGCCTGCAGGAAAATTAGATCCGCGGCTGTGTTCATTTGGTTATGCTATGCTATTTTGATGTGCAATGGTTTTGTATAATAAAACTTTTTCTACTGCACTATGAAGTTACCCCCCCCCCCCCCCCCTTATTTTGAATTTCATACCTGCTATATTTGCTGAAGAGCACTGAATTAATCTAATCGGTGGAGCTGGAGACCATTGGATATTGTTCCTCAGGATTTCGCTATCATCATTAGGGAAGGAAGTCTTTGTAAACTGAGCCGACAGAGGAGGATATATCACAGGTGCTTATTTGGTTTTACAAGGGCATCAGATCCCTATAATTTGGGGTCCATCCGGTCTGGTAAGAGGCTATTTATATCTTTCTTTCTCTGAAGTAAGAATTTACAGCAGCGAAAATCAAGGACTTCCATGCTTGGCACTAAATATAAATAGACTTTATTCACAAAAATTGTATTCGTGATGTGGACTTTATCACTGTTTTTTAACCATATATGATCACTGTGTTTATTTGTAGTTGCACACTTTATTTTTAAAGTTGCAGCACCAATTAGTCATCCAATTGTTTCACTATTTTTAATTATACACAGAATTAAATTTATTGTTTTTTTTTTGGGTAAGTGCAGAATATTTAAAACTTATATAATTAGCAATAACAGACAAATTATACCAATCTACAAAGTAGAAGACAGTATGCAAATGGATTCCTAAAAAGGGTCATTAGTTGCTCTCAAAAATACTACAGCTCTATGGTGCCTGAGTGGGTGGTGGGATCTCCCTGGGGTTTGTAGTATTCTCAGTGTATACAGTGGAGAAGAGAAGGGAGGGGCCTCTGACCCAGGCAGGTATTAGTTTCACTTTCACTCTGCTTGAACACTGTTGCTGATGCCCGGGTCAGAGGCCCCTCCCCTCTCCGCTGTATACATTCGGAGATAGAACTACTAGCCCCAGGGAGATCCCCTGCCTGTGAACACCATATAGCTGCCGATCGCCGCCTCCCACCTCCACCAGCCAGGTACAGGGGAACCTCTGCAAGGGGGGAGTCAGCTGTTTGGGGGCCCAAATGTTAGAGGGGGGTTTCTGGGGACACTAATGTAAGGAAGGGGGCCTCTGGGGACAATGATGTAAAGACGGGGCCCTCTGGGGACACTGATGTAAGAGGGGGAGGCTCTCTGGGGACCCTGTGTAAGGAGGGGCTCTCTGGGGACCCTGTGTAAGGAGGGGCTCTCTGGGGACACTAATGTAAGGGAAGGCTCTCTTGGGACACTAATGTAAGGGGAGGCTCTCTTGGGACCATGGTGTAAGGGGGGGGGCTCTCTGGGGACCCTGGTGTAGGGGGGGCTCTCTGGGGACCCTGGTGTAAGGGGGAGGGGCTCTCTGAGGACCCTGATGTAAGGAGGGGCTCCTGGGGAGCCTGGTGTAAGTGGAGGCTCTCTGGGGACCCTGGTGTAAGTGGAGGCTCTCTGAGGACCCTGATGTAAGGGGAGGCTCTCTGGGGACCCTGATGTAGGGGGATACCCTCTGGGGACCCTGATGTGAGTAGGGAGGCTCACTGGGGACCCTGATGTAAGGAGGGGCTCTCTGAGGACACTGATGTAAGGGGGGCTATTTGGGGACCCTGATGTAAGGAGGGGCTTTCTGGGGACCCTGATGTAAGGGGAGGCTCTCTGGGAATCCTAATGTAGGGGGAGGCTCTCTGGGGACCCTGATGTAGGGGGAGACTCTCTGAGGGCACTGATTTAAGGGGGGCTCTCTGGGGACCCTGATGTAAGGGGAGGCTCTCTGTGGATCCTGATGTAAGGGGAGGCTCTCTGGGGATCCTGATGTAAGGGGAGGCTCTCTGGGGATCCTGATGTAAGGGGAGGCTCTCTGGGGATCCTGATGTAAGGGGAGGCTCTCTGGGGACCCTAATGTAGGGGGAGGCTCTCTAGGGACCCTGATGTAAGGGGGGCTCTCTGGGGACCCTAATGTAGGGGGAGGCTCTCTGGGGACCCTGATGTAAAGGGGGGGGCTCTCTGGGGACCCTGATGTAAGGGGGGGCTCTCTGGGGACCCTGATGTAAGGGGAGGCTCTATGGGGACCCTAATGTAGGGGGAGGCTCTCTAGGGACCCTGATGTAAGGGGGGCTCTCTGGGGTCCCTAATGTGGGGGAAGGCTCTCTGGGGACCCTGATGTAGGGGGAGACTCTCTGAGGACAATGATTTAAGGGGGGCTGTATGGGAACCCTTGTGTAAGGGGGGCTCTATGGGGACCTTGGTGTAAGGAGGGGCTCTCTGAGGACCCTGATGTAAGGGGGGCTCTCTGAGGACCCTGATGTAAGGGGGGCTCTCTGGGGACCTCATTCTGTTCTATATTGTTGTACTTATTCTTTGACTGTTTTGTTTAAAGGAGGGAGGATTGTTTTGGGAGCACTAAAGTGTCAGGTGTGACTGTGTGGCAATGGCAAATGGTTTACATAGCTCACGGCATCACGGGTCAAGTAGAGGGCCCCTTAGCAGAATTTTGCTTAGGGCCCCAGACAGGTCAGGATCGGCACTGATGCATGCAATGCGAGCCCAGCACTAGGGGGATATAGAGACAGTCTGGGAAGATGGAGGACAAGTCTGCGGTATCAGATAGCTGTAGTCCGCTCCCAGCTACATAGGAGATTACAGTATTATAATGAGGAGTTGGCGCCCTTCATATATTGATTACGTATATACCAAAATAAAGGCCTCCTTCTTCCTGTCACAATTAACCTTTCAGTCTCCCAACATAATTTGATACCTATAATGGAAAAAAAACTTACAATCATTCAAAATGTATCTTGTTTATATAATTAATACTCCTTACAATATATTGTATTTTGTATAAAATATATGAAAAATGTTTACCCCTATTTAATGTAGATAATACTGTAACTTTACTACACATTTATATCCTAGAAATATCACATTTTAACAGCTTCACACAAAATGAATAATCACATCACAATGATAATAGGCAACAAAAGAAACCTACCAAGTGCAAATTTATTAAATAACGATAAAAACACATATAGATGCAATCACTGTGATCAAATAGTAATCTGCATCATTTGTGAAAAGTCATCAGCTGGGAATATGAGGAGGTCAGCTAAATGCAGCAAAGTTTGTCCGTGGAACAGAGAAGTGACCAGGAGAATGTACTGCAGCTGGCTTAGGATACCTTCAGCACAATGACACGCAGAGTGGTGCAGATAAGCTACTGGAGTTGGGATGATAATGTCACACGCTATGAACATGGGGGGGCAGCGCCATGCAATACCATCTGCTTCCCTGCACTGCTCTGCCTGTCATCTTATTTGTTCGTGTTTTATGTACATGTTTGTTTTAGTAATCATTGCATGATGATTTTTTAGTTTCTATTTGTATCAATAAAATGATTTTACTTATTCCATTAGTGTTTTTGACAATTTAAAGTCCCATTTTGGGGGTATTCAAACTTTCTCTAGTCATCTTATTGAAGGTAGAACGTAGGGTGAGAAGCACCCTATGAGATAGCATATATGGAATGAGAAGTTCTCTTTAAGGGAGCATATAGATTTATTAGACCCCTTTTACACTAACAGGGTTTTTAAGCGTTTTAGTGCTAGAAATAGTGACTGAAAACCACCTTCCGTTCATTTTAGTGTGACTTTTCATACTGGGGTGGTGAGCTTGTGGGATGTTAGGAAAAGTCCTGCAAGCAGCATCTTTGGGGCCATTGAAATGAATGGGCAGTGCTTCTGAGAAGTGCTTCAGAAGCGCCACAACACAGGCTTTTTAGCCCCTTTTTTGGGGTTAAAAGCACCCCGCTAGTGGCCAAAAAGCGGTGCAAAAGCACCGCTTAAACAGCACTAAAACGAGCGGCACAAAAGCACTAACAGACGGAGCTCGCAGTGTGAAAGTGGTCTTAGACCTCTGACGTCACCTCTGCACTTTATTGAAGTTAATCAAGCACATGTGCAGCAGAGCCCAGGATATATGGAGAGGTCCGGAAGTCAGTTTACAGGTCCATGCTGCCACGGACATGGATCTTACATTAAAAGAGAGGGGGAAGAAAAGAGGCAAGTCTCTTTAAAGAATAATGGGATTTTTATTGAGACAAAGTCTATTGATAGGGTTGGCACATAAGACAACAATTTAAGAAATACAGGTCCTTCTCAAAAAATTAGCATATTGTGATAAAGTTCATTATTTTCTGTAATGTACTGATAAACATTAGACTTTCATATATTTTAGATTCATTACACACAACTGAAGTAGTTCAAGCCTTTTCTTGTTTTAATATTGATGATTTTGGCATACAGCTCATGAAAACCCCAAATTCCTATCTCAAAAAATTTGCATATTTCATCCGACCAATAAAAGAAAAGTATTTTTAATCCAAAAAAAGTCAACCTTCAAATAATTATGTTCAGTTATGCACTCAATACTTGGTCGGGAATCCTTTTGTAGAAATGACTGCTTCAATGCGGCGTGGCATGGAGGCAATCAGCCTGTGGCACTGCTGAGGTGTTATGGAGGCCCAGGATGCTTCAATAGCGGCCTTAAGCTCATCCAGAGTGTTGGGTCTTGCGTCTCTCAACTTTCTCTTCCCATTATCCCACAGATTCTCTATGGGGTTAAGGTCAGGAGAGTTGACAGGCCAATTGAGCACAGTAATACCATGGTCAGTAAACCATTTACCAGTGGTTTTGGCACTGTGAGCAGGTGCCAGGTCGTGCTGAAAAATGAAATCTTCATCTCCATAAAGCTATTCAGCAGATGGAAGCATGAAGTGCTCCAAAATCTCCTGATAGCTAGCTGCATTGACCCTGCCCTTGATAAAACACAGTGGACCAACACCAGCAGCTGACATGGCACCCCAGACCATCACTGACTGTGGGTACTTGACACTGGACTGCATTTTGACATTTCCCTCTCCCCAGTCTTCCTCCAGACTCTGGCACCTTGATTTCCGAATGACATGCAAAATTTGCTTTCATCCGAAAAAAGTACTTTGGACCACTGAGCAACAGTCCAGTGCTGCTTCTCTGTAGCCCAGGTCAGGCGCTTCTGCCGCTGTTTCTGGTTCAAAAGTGGCTTGACCTGGGGAATGCGGCACCTGTAGCCCATTTCCTGCACACGCCTGTTCACGGTGGCTCTGGATGTTTCTACTCCAGACTCAGTCCACTGCTTCCGCAGGTCCTCCAAGGTCTGGAATCGGTCCTTGTCCACAATCTTCCTCAGGGTCCGGTCACCTCTTCTCGTTGTGCAGCGTTTTCTGCCACACTTTTTCCTTCACACAGACTGCCTTGATACAGCACTCTGGGAACAGCCTATTCGTTCAGAAATTTCTTTCTGTGTCTTACCCTCTTGCTTGAGGGTGTCAATGATGGCCTTCTGGACAGCAGTCAGGTCGGCAGTCTTACCCATGATTGCGGTTTTGAGTAATGAACCAGGCTGGGAGTTTTTAAAAGCCTCAGGAATCTTTTGCAGGTGTTTAGAGTTAATTAGTTGATTCAGATGATTAGGTTAATAGCTCATTTAGAGAACCTTTTCATGATATGCTAATTTTTTGAGATAGGAATTTTGGGTTTTCATGAGCTGTATGCCAAAATCATCAATATTAAAACAAGAAAAGGCTTGAACTACTTCAGTTGTGTGTAATGAATGTAAAATATATGAAAGTCTAATGTTTATCAGTACATTACAGAAAATAATGAACTTTATCACAATATGCTAATTTTTTGAGAAGGACCTGTATATATATATAAATTTATTAATCGTATCAAAATCATATAAAAATACATATTCATAGCGTATTTGATGGACCATGAGACAATACTTGATAATCGTAATCTGATGCGTTGATAAGCAGAACCAACATGTTTCGCATGATTGCTTCGTCAAGGCTTTGCATATATCACAGATTTCATCTATATTACATAGAATAAACATATAATTAGTATAATAAAATACATTGGTTGATACATCATCAAGAAAATGATTAAACTCAATTGTGGTCACATTGGGTATTAACATGATCAGTTGTTTTTATACATTTAGTTATTGTGCCTACCTGGTCCTTAAAATAATTAATAACCACATGCACCTCTGATTGCTCCACCACATCACAGGTGACGCAGATAACCACACCCATTTCCCACTAGGAGTCAGATCCCAGCTGGGCTGCCAGAGGGGAGATTGGATCGTGCCTGTCCGTCAAAATGTAAACAGCAACAGTAATCTAAAAAATAATAAATGATACTATAGTAGTGTCTATAATTATATTTTTTTTAGCTTTCAACATAAACTTATTTTTATATTGCGATACATTTTGTTTTTATTTTTATTTTAGTGGTCCAAATGAATGCACTAAAATATAAAGAAAAAGTAGATAGTATTATTAATTAATAATTAAATATAATGTATAAAAAAATAAAAAAAATAATGATATAATACAAAATATCAAGAAATATAGGTAATAAAAATATATCGTAGATATATATATATATAGCGCTAGTGCTTAATATACCTCAAAGTCTAAGTTTAACATGATATTGATATCAATAGTAATTGAAGCTTAAGCTTGAAAAATAGGTCATTTACACTGCTATTGCTGTATCTGATAATATAAAGCGATAATGTCTTTGTATTAAATAGGCAGAGTTAGTCTACTTAGATAGAATGCGGGCCAATAGGATAAAATAAAACAAATAATAACATAGTACTATTTATAAAGCAGACCAATAATCTAATGATAGATGGCTATTTATTTAGCCAATGCAAAAGCATAAGGCATAGTGGCAATAACATGGCTGCTTATTAGTTACATTCCTAGATTAGATAACAACTAACACATAGAGCAGGGGTCTTCAAACTATGGCCCTCCAGTTGTTCAGGAACTACAATTCCCATCATGCCTAGTCATGTCTGCGAATGTCAGAGTTTTACAATGCCTCATGGGATGTGTAGTTCTGCAACAGCTGGAGGGCCGTAGTTTGAGGATCCCTGCCATAGAGGCTCTTACCTGAGAACAAAACAAGCGGATTATTCAGAATAGCTAGATGATGGAATGGCAGTTGCGATGTGAGATGATGGTACACCGCATCTCGGGCAGCAAGACACATGTGACGGATTGCCGCCAATGTAAGTGTCTTAAATACCCACGATCCCACCGGAAGTGAAAGGTCAGATCTTACCCCTGACATCACTTCCAGTCTGGGCGTCCCTGGAAGTGACTTCCGGTGGGATCGTGGGTATTTAAGACACTTACATTGGCGGCAATCCGTCACATGTGTCTTGCTGCCCGAGATGTGGTGTACCATCATCTCGCATCGCAACTGCCATTCCATCATCTAGCTATTCTGAATAATCCGCTTGTTTTGTTCTCAGGTAAGAGCCTCTATGGCAGGGATCCTCAAACTACGGCCCTCCAGCTGTTGCAGAACTACACATCCCATGAGGCATTGTAAAACTCTGACATTCGCAGACATGACTAGGCATGATGGGAATTGTAGTTCCTGAACAACTGGAGGGCCATAGTTTGAAGACCCCTGCTCTATGGGTTAGTTGTTATCTAATCTAGGAATGTAACTAATAAGCAGCCATGTTATTGCCACTATGCCTTATGCTTTTGCATTGGCTATATAAATAGCCATCTATCATTAGATTATTGGTCTGCTTTATAAATAGTACTGTTATTATTAGTTTTGTATTTTATCCTATTGGCCCGCATTCTATCTAAGTAGACTAACTCGGCTTATTTAATACAAAGACATTATCGCTTTATATTATCAGATAAAGCAATAGCAGTGTAAATTACCTATTTTTCAAGCTTAAGCTTCAATTACTATTGATATCAATATCATGTTAAACTTAGACTTTGAGGTATATTAAGCACTAGTGCTATATATATATCTACGATATTTTTATTACCTATATTTCTTGATATTTTATATTATTATATCATTATTTTTTTTATTTATTTTTTATACATTATATTTAATTATTAATTAATAATACTATCTATGTTTTCTTTATATTTTAGTGCATTCATTTGGACCACTAAAATAAAAATAAAAACAAAATATATCGCATTATAAAAATATATGATTATAAACACTACTATAGTATAATTTTTTTTTTTTTTAGATTACTGTTGCTGTTTACATTTTGACGGACAGGCACAATCCAATCTCCCCTCTGGCAGCCCAGCTGGGATCTGACTCCTAGTGGGAACTGGGTGTGGTTATCTGCGTCACCTGTGATGTGGTGGAGCAATCAGAGGTGCATGTGGTTATTAATTATTTTAAGGACCAGGTAGGCACAATAACTAAATGTATAAAAACAACTGATCATGTTAATACCCAATGTGACCACAATGAAGTTTAATCATTTTCTTGATGATGTATCAACCAATGTATTTTATTATACTAAGATATTATTCTATGTAATATAGATGAAATCTGTGATATATGCAAAACCTTGACGAAGCAATCATGCGAAACATGTTGGTTCTGCTTATCAACGCATCAGATTACGATTATCAAGTATTGTCTCATGGTCCATCAAATACGCTATGAATATGTATTTTTATATGATTTTTATACGATTAATAAATTTATATATATATTTTTTTAAATTGTTGTCTTATGTGCCTACCCTATCAATAGACCTTGTCTCAATAAAAATCCCATTATTCTTTAACCACTTGCCGACCGGCGCACGACGATATACGTCGACAGAATGGCACGTACAGGCAGGAGGGCGTATATATACGTCCCTCCTTTAGCCTGTCCGTGCCATCGGGAGCGCGCCGGGAGCGGCGCGCTCCCGCGCCGGTCGGGACCCCCCGTGAGTCCGGCCGCGGTCCCCGCGGACTCGATCGCCGCGGGGACTCCCGCGATCGTCTCACTGAGAGGCTGAACGGGGAGATGCCGAGATAAACAGCATCTCCCCGTTCTGCCTAGCAACTAGTGACGCCGATCTCTGCTCCCTGTGATTGGAGCAGAGATCAGCATTCACTAGCTGACAGCCACGCCCCCCCCACAGTAAAAAACACACCCCTAGGCATACTTAACTCTTTCACTGCCCCCTTGTGGTTAACCCCTAAACTGCCAGTGTCATTTATACAGAAATCAATGCATTTAAATGCATTAATTGCTGTATAAATGACAATGGTCCCAAAAATGTGTCAAAAATGTCCGATGTGTCCGCCATAATGTCGCAGTCACAAAAAAAAAAATCGCAGATCTCCGCCATTAATAATAAAAAAAAAAAAATTATTAATAAAAATGCTATAAAACTATCCCCTATCTTGTAAACGCTATAACTTCTGCGCAAACCGATCAATAATCGCTTATTGCGATTTTTTTTACCAAAAATATGTAGAAGAATACGTATCGGCCTAAACTGAGAAAAAAAAATGTTTTTTTATATATTTTTTGGGGATATTTATTATAGCAAAAAATAAAAAATAATGCATTTTTTTCAAAATTGTCGCTCTATTTTTGTTTATAGCGCAAAAAATAAAAACCGCAGGGGCGATCAAATACCACCAAAAGAAAGCTCTATTTGTGGGAAAAAAAGGACGTCAATTTTGTTTGGGAGCCACGTCGCACGACCGCGCAATTGTCAGTTAAAGCGACGCAGTGCCGAATCGCAAAAAGGGGCCTGGTCCTTTGGCTGCAAATTGATCCGGTCTGAAAGTGGTTAAAGAGACTTGTCTCTTTTCTCCCCCCTCTCGTTTAGCATTACCAGGGATTTGAGACAGTGTCTATTCTGGAAATGTTCAATTATCAATATTTATGGATCTTACATTGGTGGCAGTGAAAGGGTTAAAAACTGCATTCATAGATTCATGTTAAAGAGCACTTATATATTCCCCTCTGGGTGATCTATGTATGTTACAAAGATTTTAACAAACTTTGTTGCAAATTCCTACTTTTTGTTATTCTGAAGAAATCCCTGTGTGATTGTGTCCATGTGGGAAAGTGAATCTAATGGGAGTGGTTTCATATATATCAATCAGCTGCTGCACCTGCAGGACACTAATGAGTAAAGCTACTGGGCCTGCATCCCTTTTAGATGTGATTTCCTATTCGGAGTATCTCACCAAATATGACATTTTTGTTGCAGGGGATGCCTGAAATCTGACTTGTATCCTAGTGAAGACTTCTGGGGAAATCAGTGAGCCAATCACACAAGCAGGAAATTATGTTTCTGGGGGGTGTTTCCTCCAGGTAGCCATATTGCATTTTACAGAAAAGTACATAGCTGCAGATTGAAAAGGAAAGGTAATTGTTAATATTACTTGTGTGGCAATAGTATACGCTATATTATTTTTTTCTTTATTTGCTATTATTTCCCCCCACGAAAGTGGAGTTACCCTTTAATAAATCATAATCATGAATGGTCTAAAGTTGTAAGTGGTGTACCCTAAAATACAGTTTTGGACCATTATTTTTTAAATGTTATAAATATTAGGATTAAAGTACAGTGTGATAGCAGATGGTACAATACTAGGAAGCGGAATGAAGTCTGTGGTACACACGTGCCAAGTATCGCCGGTTCAACAGAAACTGGCCTACATTCAGCCAGTGTGTGTACAGGCAGCCTATCCGAGAGAAACCAGTTTAACGATCAGCTTCTGTAAAACGAGCATGCTGGTAAACCAGCATTCAGTTAGCGCTGGCAGCCAATAACTATGAGCGTGATCATTAGGTTCTGGCGGGGAGCAGTCCTCCTGTCAGAAAACAATAACACAGCGGGGGAGATAACAGCCTTTCAGGTTTTTTTCATTCAGCCCATTGGGTTAAATGAAAAAAAACTTCCTGTGTGTAACAGGCTTCACAAGCTGACCTAAATGCACTGATTAGTTGGGGATCTAAATAGCAGCCAAGGCTTAATGTTGATAAATGTAATGTTTAGGTAATTTGCGGCTAGAAACATGCTGTGTTTGTCCCTGCTGAGGAGATTTTAAAGCTATTTATATGAGCAACTTATTGTGCTCAAAATATATCCCAATATATTGGTTTGATACAAAAAACTTTCATTAAAATCTAAACTTTAAACCTTTCCACCATAATTTCTGCCTCCAGTGATATGTCCTTCCGTAATATCAAAGGAGACTGTATCAGCCTTTGAAAAATGCTAAAAAGTATTTTGTTCAGAATTGTTCCAAAACTTCTTAGTTAAAATGCAGCTCCAGATTCCAGCAGTTAAAAAATTCAATAATACTTAGATTTCCATAAAAGTCCTATTTTTCATATCAATATTGGATCCACGTTCTATTTTCAGATTAACAGAGCAGTTAACCACTTGTCGACCGGCCACAGTACATATTAGTGGCTGCTGGTGTTTTTTTGTTTGGGGGGGCGGCAAACAACCACCCCCTCGCACAGCATCTCAAACCCCCCTCGCTGTCTGCCGGTCCACCGGCACTTACCCCATCTAGGTGGCGGGCAGTGGCGGGCATCGGTGGGGATTGGGGCATCGGCTGGCACATTGGGCAGCAGCGGGTATGGGGGGAAATCAGGCAGCGGTGGGCAGCGACTTCTGTGT
The DNA here is from genome assembly GCA_028564925.1 of Lithobates sylvaticus. Lineage (NCBI taxonomy): Eukaryota > Metazoa > Chordata > Amphibia > Anura > Ranidae > Lithobates > Lithobates sylvaticus. The sequence continues at coordinate 145,040,337 of CM053031.1, read as the reverse complement.
TGTCTCCTCCACTCCTCCTAGACATCCAATAAGATCCCCTGTCCTTTAAGCCAATCGGGTGACGGGTATTAGACCCGCTTCCCAATTGGCTAGGAGGAGGATCAGTGTTGCAACAGCGAATATTCATTCGCTGTTGCAACACACCTGGGTGGGCTCCAGACACAATGCTCTACGCCCCAAGCCAACCCTATTTTGAAGCCTATTAGAGTCTCTGGCTCTAATCAGGTGCTTGAAAAAACACACCCCGCCACAGTTATTCATATGCCCAGCATCCTGTAAGGAGCCGGGCACATGGATAGGGAGGGCAGCGGTGGTGGACTGGGGAGGTGGCGCCCGTGCGCCCACAATGGATGGGCTGCCCCTGGTACATATACTGCAGCAGATTGGTTGTATTGCGTGAAGCGACATACCTGTATGTCATTTCGTGCAATAGACAGCTGGGGTGCGAGAACACTGATTGGCCAGAGGGGGAGCCAATCAGCGGGTTTGGCAGATGCCATATCCGCCAGCCACCTGTGATCGCTCCACAGAGAGGCAGACCGGTGATCTGCCTATGTAAACAAGGCAGATCGCCGTTCTGACAGGGAAGAATACTGAGATCTTCTGTTCCTGCTAAGCAGGAACACATATCTCTGTGTTCACCCAGTCAGTCTATCCCCCACACAGTAAGCACCTCCTAGGAACACACTTAACCCTTTGATCGCCCCTGGTGTTAACGCCTTCACTACCAGCGTCATTAGTACAGTAACAGTGCATATTTTTAACACTGTTCACTATAATAATATCACTGGTTCCCAAACAAGTGTCAGGTGTCCAAATTGTCTGCTGCAATGTCGCAAAAATATCCTATAGTTTGTAGATGCAATAACTTTTGTGCAAACCAATCAATATATGGTTATTGGGATTTTTACCATAAATACAGTTGTGCTCAGTTTACATACCCTGGCAGAATTTTACAGAGAATATGAATGATAACACAAAAACATTTCTTTCACTCATGGTTAGTGTTTGGCTGAAGTAAGTTAGGCTGTTTTCACACTGAGGCGGGCGGGTGCTGGCAGTAAAAGAGCGCTATATTTAGCATAGTTTTAGCGGCGCTATTCAGCCGCTAGCAGGGCATTTTTTGCCGGCGGGTTTGCATCGCTGCCCCATTGTTTTCAATGGGAAGGGGTGCTTTAGGAGCGGTGAATACTGTATGTGCCAAATAAAACTGATAAAGCGTACGCCGGCGGGTTTGCATCGCTGCCCCATTGTTTTCAATGGGAAGGGCGCTTTAGGAGCGGTGAATACTGTATGTGCCAAATAAAACTGATAAAGCGTATGCATACACGTTGACAACTCTAGTTAAGGAACTTGGAAGGAAACACTAGATAACACCTTCCCTAGTTAACACCTTCCCAACCGGCCTATAGTACAATGGCGGCTGTTCTGGGAGGTCCATTGGACACAGCCATAGACTGATCCCTGTACTGACCCGCTGCCAGTACCATATGATCACTGTGACAAATCACAGCAGATCACATGACAATTATAAACAATGGATGAGTGAAAGAAAAGTTTTGTGTTATCATTCATATTCTCTGAAATATGGCCAAGAAATCATAAATTCTGCCAGGGTATGTAAACTTATGAGCACAACTGTATGTAGCAGAATACATATTAGCCTAAATTGATGAAGAAATTCAATTTAAAAAAAAAAAAAAAAAAAATTATTGGATGTGTTTTATAGCAGAAACATTTTTTTTTCAAAATTGTTGGTCTTTTTTTTGTTTCTAGCGCAAAAAATAAATACCGCAGAGGTAATCAAATACCACCAAAATAAAGCTCTGTGGGAAAAAAAGGACATCAATTTTATTTGAGTGCGGCATCGCACGACTGCGTAATTGTCAGTTAAATTAACGCAGTGCTGTATCCCAAAAAATGGCCTGGTCATTAAGGGAATAAAACCTTCCTGGGCTGAAGTAGTTAAAGTGCACCGTGGTGGCTTTTGGCGGCTGTGTAATCTGGATACGTCTCCAGAAAATGTAGTTGTTGCTGTGTGTTACATCACTTACATCCCTGTTTTGGACCAGACAACATGTTCTAATGCGGCGTACACACGCTCGGACTGTCCGGCGGGATTGTCCGCCGGACCTAGTCCAGCGGACAAACCGCCGGACTTTCCGAACGTGTGGACTTGCCAACACACGCCCGGACTTTTCCGGCGGACAATCCGCCGGAGTTTTGGGCAAAGTCTGCAGGACTTTTGAAATGAACGGACTTGCCCACACACGGAGGAAGGAAAGTCCGTTCATTTAGAACGAAACCCAAGGGAGACGGGACTAGCGAAGGCAGTCAATGCCGCCGCGCTAGCCCTGTGACCTGGTATGGATTTAAATGGGAATCCCTACGCCGAAAAAACGGCGTGGGGGTCCCCCCCAAATCCATATCAGACCCTTATCCGAGCACGCAGCGCGGCCGGTCAGGAAAGGGGGTGGGGACGAGCGAGCGCCCCCCTCCTGAGCTGTACCAGGCCGCGTGCCCTCAACATGAGGACAAGGGCCTCTTCCCGACAACCCTGGCCATTGGTTGTCGGGGTCTGCGGGCGGGGACTTATCGGAATCCGGGAGCCCCCTTTAATAAGGGGGCCCCCAGATACAGATACCCCCCACCCTATGTGAATGAGTATGGGGTACGATGTACCCCTACCCATTCACCTAAGGAAAAAAGTGTAAATAAAAAAAACGACACAATTTTTTAAAATACTTTATTGCACAGCTCTGGGGTCTTCTCGCCGGACTCCTCCGCTATCTTCTGCTCTTTTACTAGCTCTTTCACTAGCGGAAGAGCCCGGCTTTCTTCTTCGTCGCCGCCACCGTCTGGGGGTCTTGTTCCGACTTCGGGGGTCTCTTCTGTTCTTCTTGCCGGTTTCTTATTCCAGCTATTTTACGAGCGGTTTCCCGGGCTTGTTGTGTTGCCGTCGCCATCGCTGTCGTCGCCGCCGCCTTCTGCTTCTTCTTCTTCTTGTTCTTCTTTCTTCTTCCGATGTTGACTCGTCGGTGTCTCCTGTTCTAATGGCTCTGACGTGTTGCGCTGCCAGTTATATAGGGACAAGGGGCGGGTCACCTGCTCATGTCGCATGGTGACCCCGCCCCCTTATGATGTCACAGTCCCAGCATCCTCCGGGACTGTGACATCATATGGGGGCGGGGTCACCATGTGACATGAGCAGGTGACCCGCCCCTTGTCCCTATATAACTGGCAGCACAACACGTCAGAGCCTTTAGAACAGGAGACAGCGACGAGACAACATCAGAAGAAGAACAAGAAGCAGAAGAAGAAGAAGCAGAAGCAGAAAGCGGCGGCGACCACAGCGACGGCGACGGCAACACAACAAGCCCGGGCCACCGCTCGTAAAAGAGCTGGAGGAAGAAAGTGGAGGCCCAGCAAGAAGAACAGAAGAGACCCCCGAAGTCGGAACAAGACCCCCAGACGGCGGCGGCGACGAAAAAGAAAGCCAGGCTCCTCCGCTAGTGAAAGAGCTAGTAAAAGAGCAGAAGATAGCGGAGGAGTCTGGCGAGAAGACCCCTCAAGACGGAAGAAGACCCCCGGAGCTGTGCAATAGAGTATTTTAAAAAATTGTGTTGTTTTTTTTTATTTACACTTTTTTCCTTAGGTGAATGGGTAAGGGTACATTGTACTCCATACTCATTCACATGGGGGGGGCGGTATCTGGGGGCCCCCTTATTTAAGGGGGCTCCCGGATTCCGATAAGCCCCCGCCCACAGACCCCGACAACCAACGGCCAGGGTTGTCGGGGAGAGTCCCTTGTCCTCATCAACATGGGGACAAGGTGCTTTGGGGTAGGGGGCCGCAGGGCCCCCCTTTCCCCAGGGCACCCCCCATGTTGAGGGCACGCGGCCTGGTACGGCTCAGGAGGGGGGGGCGCTCACTCGTCCCCACCCCCTTTCCTGACCGGCCGGGCTGCGTGCTCGGATAAGGGTCTGATATGGATTCGGGGGGGACCCCCACGCCGTTTTCTCGGCGTAGGGATTCCCCTTTAAATCCATACTAGGTGACGGGGCTAGCGCGGCGGCATTGACTGCCTTCGCTAGTCCCGTCTACCTGGAGTCACATTCTAAATGAACGGACTTTCCTCCGTGTGTGAGGCAAGTCCGTTCTTTTCAAAAGGCCGCGGACTAGCACACAGACGGCGAGATTGTCCGCCGGACAATTTTAAGTCAAAACTTAAAATTTAGTCCGCTGGACTTTTGGCAACAAAAAGTCAGCCGGAGCCAATCCCAATCCCGTGGGAAAGTCCGATCGTGTGTACGTGGCCTTAGTCATGGTATTGCTCTTCCACTGGGCTATGTATTGCATCATCCCTCTAGTGGCCCTTTATAGGTGGCATTGTATAAAACAGGGACAGCGTTATAGAAGGTTTATCTAAAATGGAAACAAAAAATGTATTTATTTAATTCACCAATACCAGAAAGGTTAAAGAGTATGTAGAATCTTGGAATGTGTTTACTGGGGAGGTTCAATACCCCACTGGGGAGGTTCACCCTCGCTATTTGTACTGGAGACCATTGTTGCTGGGAGAGAAAATAATAGGGCATCCAAAATTTTACAGCTGAAAAAAAGAGAAGTACATCTTCCATAGGAATTCCTGTTCTAATGACAACAGTTTGAAGGCTGAAGCATTTATTTTGGTGTACTCCTTGAATTGTAAGGTTGACCATACACTAGTAGAATTTTATTTAAAGATTTCTGTTTTCAGAACTTTTGAATGATTTTTTAATTGATAGTCAGGTCATAATTATGTTTGTTTTTGACTGTGGTGACAAGAAAATTCAAAGGAGCAGGATGCAGATTTTTTTCTTCAGTGAACACATTTCTAACAGTATATGTGGCTTTCATTCAGGAAATTACATTCATTCCAAAATCAAATGTTAAAAGCAAATTGAATTGACTTCATATAACCACTTTATATTGACCTTGCAACAGCCCATCTTTCAGGGATTATTTAAATACAGAGAGAGAGGTGGTCATTAGATATCCCTACTGTTATAATGATGACTGGGGATGATGTGTGAAATTTTCCATTCCAGCAATTAGTCTCCGCTAGGGACAGATTAATACAGTTCATAATTATCCTTCACTACTACCTTAGGGCTCTTTCACACGGACGGACCGTATGTCCGTTTTTCATCCTTCCGTTTTCGGATGAAAAACGGACATACAGGTATCCCTATGGGATAGCGGGTGTCAGCGGATGAGCATCCGCTGACACCCGCTCTCGTCCGTGCCCGCTCTGCTCCGTTTCTGCAGACGGAGGAAAACCCCATTTTTTCATCCGTCTGCAGAGCGGATCGGATGACGACGGACTCTACGGTCCGTCGTCACCCGATCTCCCATAGGGGAGAGCGGCGCTCTGACAGGTTCGTCCCTGCATGGAGTGCAGAGACGGACCTGTCATCTTCTGCTCAGCGGAGATCGCTCTGGCGATCCCCGCTGAGCAAGCGGCTATCCACGGGGCGGATCTGCACTGATCCGCCCCGTGTGAAAGAGCCCTTACTCCAGAGAAAATTAGAACGTTTTCAGCTGATCACTCTGCATTGTGTTGGAGATGCGGCAGTCAAAATGCTGGCTTCCTTCACATCTTCTGGAATTTCCTGGAAATAAGCGCATTTCCTGGGCCTTGTGGGTAATTGTGGCTATTACTAATACCCATAATCCTGGAACTGGCTGTATGCTTATTGGGTCTTGTGGAACCCTTTGCCCACAAAAAAGTTACCAGAATGTTACTTGATTACATGCCATAAAGGTGATTGTGGTACATTGGAGGTCCCCTGCCCCACCAACTCTCGATAAGTGACAGTCTCTAATGAATTTTGTCCTCCCATTGTATAGGGCCACATAGAACAGCAGATGTTGTTCCATTCAATTTGATAAAGTTTGGTCTTCATAGGTGGAAAAATTTGGATATAGCTATTCAGGTCTGACTATACCTCTTTAATTTTTAGATTACATTTTTTTTGAGTCATGCCCTCTGCTGTTGTGGGGCTGCATTACTTTTTGGTACCCAAAAAGTTTTTTGTGTGACATGACTTCGAGCTATGGTTGGTACGGGTCCCTGTCTGGCTTAGAATATCTTATTTGCTGTTAACGCCTTGCTATCTCAAAGTTATCAGGGTGGAGCAAGTTCGCATGTAACTGGGAACTGTTTTTTTTTGGAGTATGTTGCTGTTTTTTATACCTTCATGCCTTAAAATTAATAAACAGAACTTGATTAGAAAAAAATGCTAATTACATTTTGAAATACTTTCGAATGGCATTGGTCAAGTGTAGCGCAAAAAATAAAAAAAGCAGAGGTGATCAAATACCACCAAAAGAAAGCTCTATTTGTGGGAAAAAGGGACGTCAATTTTGTTTGGGAGCCACGCCGCATGACTGCGCAATTGTGAGTTAAAGCGACGGAGTGCCGAATTGCAAAAAGTGCACTTATCTTTGGCCAGCCAAATGGTCCGGGGCTTAAGTGGTTAAGGAGTTAATTAGGACTGATCAGTGTAAACAAAGGGTTAATAAACAGGTTAAATAGAAATACATGTTATTTAAAAAAAAACATTAGACTCTGTTTCCACTACTGCGAGTTTTTGTGCGACTTGACACTAAGGAACAGACCCCTGTTTGGTTCGCACCAGAACTTTCGAACATTTCAAAAGTTCGGACCCGAATAATGAACCCCATTAACCACTTGCAGCATTAACCACTTGTGCGGCTCTCGTTCTGGGTGGAAGTTATATGACGGCCTCCCAGAATGACCTGTTTCTAGGACACGGCGCAACCCTGATCTGTGTTAAGAGCCGCAGCTCTTTAACCATGTGATCGACTGCGTCCAATCATAGCCGGTCACATGTAAACACAGAGATGCCAGTAATCAGCGCTTTCCCACCTCACACTGACAGAGTGTGAGGAGAGCCGATCAGCGGCATCTCCTCACAGAGGACATCTAGGGAGTGAGGTTCTTCAGGACAAAATCCCTAAGAACATTCCAGATGTCTCTGCAGGTATCATGTACAATATGGGTGGCAGTAATTTTTCCAATCAAGAACTCAAAATGCAAACTTGCAAAGAAATGTTCAGTTGCCAGGTACCTAAAATGGCAGAGTAAATACAGTTTATTAGAATGATGCATATTAACAATAAGCTACTTCTATATTAGAACTAAAAACTAGTTTGGAAGGAGGTGCCTGAGGAAGTGAAGGAAGAAGAGCAGGAGAAAGACACTGGTGATGTACAGGGACAATTAATATGGTAAACACAATCACACCTACAATTGCGTGCTAGTATTTATTATTTCAATTCATGTAAAAAGGTTCAAAGAATGATGCGGATCTCCAAATGCCACATATGAGGTAAGAAGAAGAAAAAGTAGGTATGAAAAGTTACCTCAATGTTATAATGAGTCTTTCAACAGCCGGAATACTCTTTCGGAAACTGGTGTTTTGTCGCTCTAGATGGCTAGAGATCAAAGCCAGCGGGAGAAAATATATGGCTATTGACCACATTGACCATGTAAAAATGGACCATTTTTTACTCTATTTCCATTTTTATTTTCATTTGTTCAGGTTTTTTGGAACACTTCTAGCTATTCGAAGCTAAAAACTAGAAAAAGAGTAATGGTGCCTATGCATATACACTTTTTCCAAAACATATCTTGGAGCATTTGCAAGTTAACATAAACAAATGTTCTCACCTTCTAATTGATATCCGTGTGTAGTTGAAGAATTTGTCTTCATGAGCATGGAGGTCATTATAAAGGAACAAAAACTGGCCTCTCCCTTCCCTTTTGACGATGACGGGATGGATCCAAAACGTATGCCTTCTCCTCCTCTGGTTATCCTCTTCTTCTTCTTCATCTATTAATGCTGCTACAGCAGCCATAATGACTGCTAACCCAACATATTGCATAGCCAACATATTTGCTAAGCACTATACAACACATGACAACAAAAGAGGAAGGGGAAATGACTGAGCAGGATAAGGAATTGCATCACTATGACTAAATAGCATAACATCAAAGTCGTTTGTAAAGTCGTGTCAAATCGCAAAATAATCACATTACAAAGTCGCACTGTAAATCGCACGACTTTCGAGTCGCAATAGTGGAAACCTAGCCTAACTACTTGCCGACCAGCCGCCCCACCATCGTTATATGGCAGCAGGTTGACTCCCCTGTGCAAATCGCCATAGCTATACGGCGGCTGCTTTAAGGGCTCTAAGGGGGCACATGCGACGCTGGAGCCAATGCGCGTGGCCGGCGGCCATGATGTCCACCGGCGACTCGCAAACGCTCCTTAGAGAGCCAGAACGGGGATCTGTCAATGGAAACCGACATATCCCCATTCTGTCAGGGAAGTAGAGAGAGATCTGCTGTTCCTAGTGATCAGGAACAGTGATCTCTCTCTACTCCCTGTCAGTACACTGCCCCCACATTTAGGAACACCTCCCTGCAGCCACTGTGGCCATCATATGCAGCCACTGTGCCCATCATATGCAGCCAACTGTGCCTATCATATGCAGCCACCTGTGCCCATCATATGCAGCCACCTCTGCCCATCATATGCAGCCACCTCTGCCCATCATATGCAGCCAACTGTGCCCATCATATGCAGCCACCTGTGCCCATCATATGCAGACTCTATGCTCATCAAATGCAGCCAACTGTGCCCCATCATATGCAGACTCTGTGCCCATCATATGCAGACTCTGTGCTCATCAAATGCAGCCAACTGTGCCCCATCAATTGTAGCCTCTGTGCCCAAAATATGTAGCCACTGTGCCCGCTCGCTCGCTGTTGGAATTCAACATGAATTAATGTTATATTTCTAAAGTTTCTACACATCTGTTTTTACAATCAAGATCAGCCATACTGACACTTGCAGTTCCACAGTTTTAAAAAGTAGCCTCAGTTGGAATGAAACACATCAAAGCTTTGTAATCAGAAGAACAATGGCTTGGCTCAAGCCCACCTGTTGTGATATGTGTGATTACAGGCTTCAAAGAGAATAAGAGCTAGCTAAGAGGGCCCAGGGCTAATAGAGACACTGCCCCTTGTGGATAATACAGCATGCTTCCTGAAGAATGGGCAGACATTTGAAGGATTACCTCTTGGCGATATCTATTGGATGAAAGTCAAATAGGGGTGGCTATGAGTAGGCGTGTATGTTTGAATGAAAAGAGCACACACTCAGGCAATTATCTCTCTCTGCCCTTTTCTCTCTCTGCTGATGGTGGTCTGTGCAAGCCTCATGTGGTTCGGCCATGAGGCCATGAGGCCTTGCTCTGGGTGCTTGCTCTGGCCTAAGCTCCATGTGGCCCAGACCTCTTTTTAACACCTGGAGACCAGCCATTTAATATTGTAACTTCTTTTAATACCTTATGTTAGCTTTCTTATTTCCTTTGGAAATAAATAAGAATGGATTACTCATAAACCGTGTATTTGGTTTCATAGCTAACCTTGTATTAGGCCGCGTACACACGATCGGACTTTCCAGGGGGATTGTCCGATGGACTAGAGTCCGCCGGACATTCCGACCGCGTGTAGGGCTCCAGCAGACTTTTTGTTCCCAAAAGTCCAGTGGACCTAGTTTTAAGTTTTGACTTAAAATTGTCTGCTGGACTCGCGAGTCCGGCGGACAATCCCGCCGTCTGTGTGCTAGTCCGCTGGACTTTTGAAATGAACGGACTTGCCTCACACACAGAGGAAAGTCCGTTCATTTAGAACGTGACTCCAGGTAGACGGGACTAGCGAAGGAAGTCAATGCCGCCGCGCTAGCCCCGTCACCTGGTATGGATTTAAAGGGGAATGCCTGCGCCGAAAAAACGTTGTGGGGGTCCCCCCCAAATCCATATCAGACCCTTATCCGAGCACGCAGCCCGGCTGGTCAGGAAAGGGGGTGGGGACGAGCGAGTGCCCCCCTCCTCAGCCGTACCAGGCCGCGTGCCCTCAACATGGGGGTGCCCTGGGGAAAGCACCCCAAAGCACCTTGTCCCCATGTTGATGAGGACAAGGGCCTCTTCCCGACAACCCTGGCCGTTGGTTGTCGGGGTCTGCAGGGGGGGGGTTTATCGGAATCCGGGAGCCCCCTTTAACAAGGGGGCCCCCAGATACCGGCCGCCCATCCTATGTGAATGAGTATGGGGTACGATGTACCCCTACCCATTCACCTAAGGAAAAAAGTGTAAATAAAAAACGACACAATTTTTTAAAATACTTTATTGCACAGCTCCGGGGGTCTTCTTCCGTATTGGGTGGTCTTCTCGCCGGATTCCTCCGCTATTTTCCAACTCTTTTAGCCCGACTTTCTCCTTCATCGCCGACGTCGTCGTCTGGGGGTCTTGTTCCACCTTCGGGGGTCTTGTCCCGCTCTTCTGTTTTTCTTGCCGCCGCCGTCGCCTTATGCTTCTTCTTCCGATGTTGACTCGTCACTGTCTGCTCTTCTAATGGCTCAGACGTGTTGCTCTGCCAGTTATATAGGGACAAGGGGTGGGGCCACTGGCTCATGTCACATGGTGACCCCGCCCCCTTATGATGTCACAGTCCCAGCATCCTCCGGGAACTGTGACATCATAGGAGGGCGGGGTCACCAGACAACAACTGCGAAATAGAAAGCCGGCCTCCGCTAGTGAAAGAGCTAGTAAAAGAGCAGAATATAGCAGAGGAGTCCGGCGAAAAGACCCCCCAAGACAGAAGAAGACCCCCGGAGCTGTGCAATAAAGTATTTAAAAAAATTGTGTTGTTTTTTTATTTACACTTTTTTCCCTTAGGTGAATGGGTAGGGGTAGGGTGGGGAGCCGGTATCTGGGGCCCCCTTATTAAAGGGGGCTCCCGGATTCCGATAAGCCCCCGCCCGCAGACCCACGACAACCAACGGCCAGGGTTATCTGGAAGAGGCCCTTGTGCTCATCAACATGAGGACAAGGTGCTTTGGGGTGGGGCGGACAATTACGCCGGAAAGTCCGAGCGTGTGTACGCCGCATTATTGTGATATTAACAGTAAAATTAAAGAGTTTAATAGACTAACTAACTATAGGTATTAGACAAATTAATACACAGATATAATATTAATTATTGTATCGCTTACATCACTTGCTGTCTGCCCAGCACTTACCCCATCGTGGTGGACGTGTCAGGCAGCTGGTCAGGCGGCAAACTGTGGTATGGTAGTGTGGCGATGGATGCTGTGTCCTCCGACTTCTCCGCATGTGTCTTCTTCCTGTATTCCTTGGCGCCAATGGGATTGCCTCTGCCTTCAGCCAATCAGGTGCACGAGAGGCGGTTCTGTGTTAGCAAAGCAAATGAATATTCATTTGCTTTGCTTACACACCTGGGTGCACTGCGAGCGCAATGGTTTGTGCTCGCAGTGCACCTTTTTTTGAAGCCTATTCGAGCCAATGGCTGTAATCAGGTGCTTCAAAAACACCCCCCGCCGCTGTAATTCCAGCACGCGAAAAGGGGCCGGACGCCTGAATGGGGGTGGCTACAGCAGCCCCTTTTCATGCGGCAATGCATGAATCTATCCATTGCTTTTTTTCAAAATTGGTGCTCTTTCTTTTGGTGCTATTTGATCACCTCTGCGGTTATTATTTTTTGCGCTATAAACAAAAAAAGAGCAACAATTTAAAAAAAAAAATATTTTTAACTTTTTGCTATAATAAATATCCCCAAAAATGTTTTAAAAAACACATTTCTTCATCAGTTTAGGCCAATATATATTCTTCTACATATTTTTGGTAAAAAATAAATTGCAATAAGCGAATATCGATTGGTTTGCGCAAAAGTTATAGCGTCTACAAACTATGGGAAATATTTATTTCATTTTTATAAAAAAAAAAATTCTACTAGTAATGGCGGTGATCTGCGATTTTTAGTGGTATTGCAGCATTGAGACAGACAGATCGGACACTTGACACATTTTTGGGACCATTGAAATTTATACAGCGATCAGTGCTATAAAAATGCACTGATTACTGTGTAAATGTCACTGGTAGGGAAGGGGTTAACACTAGGGGGCAATCAAGGGGTTGAATGTGTGTTTCCTCAGTGTGTTCTAACTGTATGGGAGAGGAAGGAGACATATCGCTGAGAGGAGACGTATCGCTGTTCCTACTTACTAGGAACAAACATGTCTCCTCTCCTCTGACAGCACAAGGATTTGTGTGTTTACACACACAAATCCCCGTGCTGGCATTCGTGCACGTGATCGTGCATGGCTGGCAGCAATCGCCGGCCACATGCATCAGGTCCCCCACCGTGCAGCAGGCGCGCGCCCCCTGGCGGCTCTTAATGGAAACCCCGTATGGGCACGGGGTTTAGCGCAGGGGAGCCATTCTGCCCCTGTAAATTGACGTGAGCCGGTCGGGAACCGGCAGAAGTTTTTCTTATCTTAATGCAGTCTATGCATTAACCACTTCCCACCCGGCCAATGTAGATATACGGCCGGGTGGGAGCCGTCTACTTCTGATAGGACGTTCAGGAACGTCCTTCAGAAGTAGAGGGATCGCGCGCGCGCGCGCGTGCCCGCGCAGCGGCGCGATCCCGATGCGGCCGTGTCACCCGGACACGGCGCATCTCGAATCGGCAGGAGGGCACGGTGATTGGCCCTCCTGATCACATGACGGCCGTGACGAATCACGGCTGTCATGTGATGTAAACAAACAGCCGGTTGCTAGGCAATCGGCCCTCCTCTCCTCACACGGAAGTCGTCGGTGAGGAGAGGAGAGCGGATCGCTGCAGCCGGCTGGTGATCAGTGAGTATGAGATGTTTTTTTACTCACTGATCACCAGTCTAGGGTCCCCCATAGTAAAACACACGTCCCCACAGTAAAACACACATGTCCCCACAGTAAAACACACATGTCCCCACAGTAAAACACACATGTCCCCAAAACACACATGTCCCCAAAACACACATGTCCCTAAATAATAAAAACACCTGTCCCTCACATATGTCCCACTAAAATCACATGTGCCAATGATTATCTGCACACATATGTCCGTGATCACCTGTACACCCCTTTTACATGATCATTTGCGTACATATGTCCGTGATCACGCGAACCAATTATTATACACTTAACGGAATTTTTTTTACAAAAAACATGTAGCAGAATACATTTTGGCTTAAATTTATGACAAAATTTGATTTTATTGGATTTCTTTTAAAAAAGAAAGGAGAAAATATTGTTTTTTTTCAAAATTTCCGCTATGTTTTCGCTTATATCGCAAAAAATAAAAAACGGAGTCGCAAATAAATACCACCAAACTAAAGCTCTATTTGTGCGAACAAAATGATAAAAAATTCATTTGGTTACAGCATTGCATGACCGCGCAATTGTCACTGAAAGTGCGCGAGCGCTGAAAGCTGAAAATTGGTCTGGGCAGGAAGGGTGTTTAAGTGCACAGTAGGCAAGTGGTTAAGATAAAAAGCCTTCTGTATGCAACAGCCCCCCTAATACTTACCTGAGGTCCCTTGGTCCAACGATGTCCACGAGTGTCTCTGAGATTCTCCTTCCTGATTGGCTGAGACACAACAGCGGCGCCATTGGCTCCTGCTGCTGTCACTCAAAGTCAGCTAGCCAATCAGGGGAGGGGGCCGGGCCAGGTCGGACACCGTATATGAATGGACACAGGGAGCTGTGACTCAGCTTGGGTGCCCCCATAGCAAGCTGCTTGCTGTGGGGGCACTGAACAGGAGGGAGGGGCCAGGAACACAGAAGAGGGACCCGAAAAGAGGGGGATCCAGGCTGCTCTGTGCAAATCCACTGCAACAGAGCAGGTAAGTATATGACATGTTTGTTTTTTTTATAGGAAAAAAAACGAGAGTTTACAATCACTTTAAATTTAATTTCTTTAGAGAATAACTAAGGGCAAACCTTATTTGGATAGAGCAGAGAGGCATTAAAACACCTGTTTTGGTTTTGACTGTTGTCTGTGTCTCCCCATTAGGGATATTCACCTGTAGGCAGGTGCAGTCTATTTTCTCCACTGTAGGTGGCGCCTGACCACAGTGACATTGCAGAACAGAAGGGAACCCTCCCTTACGCTATCCAAAAAAAATGTTTTACTATAGCTCTACTTTAAATGATGTCATATGCAGATCAAAGATCACACCTTTGACCTACATATGAATGTAATAGTAAATACAATAAAACAATATATTGCTTTGTTGTATTTACTCAATGACTCTTGTGGACTATCTGCAAGTATTATTTTCCATAGAAGTGGCTTGATTTAAACCGATGCTCCATCAATACAATGCAATTTCCAGGTGTCATTTTGTTGATGTTTTGTAGGATGTACTGTATCTCTTACATACAAAATCCTCAAGTGGTTTCAGAACATTCTCTACGAATGGCACTATTGTTCTCTTCCATGCCTTTGCTATTATGATTTTGGCTGCTATAAATATAAATCTTACAAGATGTTTAAGGGGGTTTGATACTTTTTTTATTTTGGTTCCTAGTAGAGCCTGGATCGGGGATTTGACTAGGTTCACCTGGGTGAGTGTGTAAATAAAATTGTAAACCCTGCTTGGGGCATTGCCACCATACATGGAACATTGTACCTATCTGTCCACAACCGCGAAAGCAAAGGTACTTTAAGATTAGCCTCGATTAATGGTGATGGATTTCGTTGCTCCCTCTGCTATTTTGTGCCACTCGTCCAGCTCAATGCTCTCACAAATATCTACCTCCCATCTTTTCATATATTCAAGCTTCCCTTTACAGCTAGTTAGTGTTGCATATATTGCTGAGATATGCCCTTTTATTTTAGCATCTCAACTTTTTCCTAGTTAAAATTCCTCCTCGGTCACAAAAGTCTGCTATTCTCATTAACCCCTTGTTGTCGGGGGGGTGAGACCTGGGGTGTGTGTCATGTGCGTTAGTTGAAGCGTTCCCATCTGCCTCTATGTTCTTAAATAACCCAGGATAGTTTTGGGAATACAACGTGTTCCATGAGGGGGTAAGGTTTATCCCCAAGTATGGGAGGGCATGCGTTTTCCACACAAATTTAAATGATCGTTGCAAAGTAGAGACTGTGGTCTCATTCAGGGAGATATTCATGGCCTGCGATTTCTCGTGATATTATGGTTAAAGCAGAAATCGTGGAGAACGGGCCACATCCATCCCAGTCTGAGTGGACCGCTGATATTATATCTATCACCCGCCGTGTTTGATCCGTCATTTGGCGCCCCGGTACAAACCCTGCCTGGTCAGGATGAATATACCTAGCTAAGAAAGAATTCATTCTGACTGCCAGTACCTTTGTCATGATCTTTAAGTCTAAATTGATCAGTGAAATGGGGCGGTAATTTTCGCAGCTGCTATGGTCTTTTCCCGGTTTGGGGATAACATGTATAAATGCTTTATTCTCTTGATTCGGTAGAGTTGCTCCCTGCCTGATTGCGTTAAAGAACTTACAAAGGTGTGGAGTCAGAATTTCCTGGAATTTTTTATAATAGAGACCCGATAACCCATCAGGGCCTGGTGCCTTGGATGGGTTGAGACATTTAATTGCCTGTGTTATTTCTATTTCTGTAAATGTCTGTTCCATAAGCTCTATGTGTTCTTTTTGTATGTTTGGCAAAGAAATACGTTCGAAGAATTCGTCCATTTTGTCATTTCCTATCTTATCTGAGGTTTTATAGAGTTTAGTGTAAAAGTCTGTGAATGTCTTCACTATTTTTTCTGGATTCTGACTGAGTTGCCCATTGTTTAGTCTTAATCTGGGTAACGCTGGCGTATAAGGGCGGGGTGTTAGTTTCCTTGCTAATAACGTGGTAGGTTTATCTCCCATTGTGTAATATTTGTGTCGTGTCCATCTTATTTTTTTTTCCGCTTGTGTAGTGAGGCTTAGGTTAAGCGCCAATCTGGCCTCATCTATTCTGTGTCTAATATCCACTTGGGGATTCAACCTTTGTTCCGCTAGTGTCTCCCTCAGTATTTGTTCCTGTTGTGCAACCGTGCTATCCCTGGAATGTTTATTCCGTGCTGCTACTTGAAGCAGTTTGCCCCTTATTGTGGCGTTATGTGCTGCCCAGTTTACCACCGGAGAGGTGTCTCCTGGTAGGTTTTCCTTGAAGAATAAACGTATTTCTTTTTCTATTTCTATGACTGTTATTGGGTCATTCAGCATAGTGGCATTGAGTCTCCATGGGGACGGATAAGGTTTTGTCCATAAACTTGATAGGGAAAGTTTAACTGGCAAGTGGTCTGACCAAGGGGTGTTCAATATATCAACAGAGGTGACGTATGGCAACAGCGGGGTTTTTATAAATAAATGGTCAATTCTCGAGTATGTACGATGGACATGAGAGTAGAAAGTATAATCCCTCATTGAGGGATTATCCGCCCTCCATGCGTCTATAAGATCATTACCATGCAACAACTTTGCCAATCTATTACTACCCTTGGGTACGCTTCTCGAAATTGGCTTGTTATGAGAGGACTTGTCCAATGTTCGATCTAACGGCATATTGCTGTCCCCACCCAGTATTACCTGTCTCTGTATTTTTGGGAGTAGTGTCTTAAGCATGTCCTGAAAAAAATCTATTTGGCCTGTATTTGGGGCATAATAGGAGATTATAGATACTGCTTGATCATTTATGTATCCCACTGCCATGACAAATCTGCCCTGTTTATCCCTAAGTATGGTAGTGGGTGTAAACGGCACCCTGCCTGAAAAACATATAGCCACTCCAAGCTTTTTCCCCGGGCCGGATGATGTATAGAATTGTGGGTATTTTTCATTAAGGTATTTCGGGGTAGATGACTTAGAGAAGTGCGTTTCTTGTAACATTAATATGTCGGCCTTTTGTTTGTGATAATATGTAAAGGCTTTCGTTCTCTTTACAGGAGAATTAAAGCCTTGCACGTTGTGTGTAATTATAGAGTATTTGGTTCGGTGATCACCCGCCATCATGGTTCCGCAAAGCACACTTACCCCGATCCAGATTACCAAACACCGTATTTACGATTATTCGGGGTGAGAAGGTTTCAGTACCCCCGTTGGGCACCATTTGTCCGGGGGGGGGGGGGGGGGGGGGGGGGAGAGGTCAACTCTTCAGAGAAAAGGAAAGGAGAAAAAGAGAAAATAGAGAAAGTTAGTAGACTTAGACAGAAGCTGTTATTCGCTTCCATAAGTATATCACATTTCATCTTCGTTGTCAATCCTGTCTTGTAGGGGCAGGTCCCTCTCCAGGTGTACCTCCTGGGATTGAAAGGTGAGGTTGTTCTCCTCCGCGGATGAGAACAAGTTCACTGGAGTGGCACGCGTGTCCACCCCGGCATCAAACATATTTTCTAACTCAACAAATGTAGGACATGAAGAAATTAAACGTGGCAGTCCAGGCATTAAACATAGTCACATATATATGTGTATATATAATTTAAAAAAAAGAAGGGGGGGGGGAAATCCCCCCCCCCCCCAAAAAAAAAAAAAAAAGAGGGGGTGGAAGAAAGTTAAATTATTCATCATGAAAAAATTACTGCGGGTCAGTCGACCCTTCTGAGTCTGCCATTCTTTAGTGAGACCGGACTCACGGATCACGTTTTGCTTCTCATCATATCCTGCCAATAAACAAGGTTTGGCACAACCTGCAACTCTTGATAACCGAAAATAACTTCTGGGCTTGAGCCTCAAACTTGTCCCTCAGAGACAAAGTCGTCTTCCATGGACTTGACTGGATGTAGTCAGGCCTGACTTCCATCAGGGGTGGGGGAAAAGGTCTCACCCTCTAGAGAATGCCATTCCCCGGTCTGGGGTCAGCTTTCTAAAGTTCAGGTCGGTGGTGGGGTCCGTCGATCATTTCTGGGTCTTTGGGTTGACCATATGGGAGACAGGGCCCTGTCTCTATAGTTGGGAGGCGGCGTGGATGGTCGTTCCCTGGAAATGATTCCCAATTCAAGCAGCAGGCGCTCCCCGTCATGATAGTTAGTGAATGAGCAATTTTTGCCTTTGTATGTAAAGGAAAGGCGGAGGGGAAAGACTTGGGTTTCTGGGAGTCCCCTTATGCGAATATTGTATCGGCGGGACCTATTTTCGAGGTCCTCGATTTTAGCGTAGGCCTCGTCCAATCTGTCTTGTATTTCAGCTGTTGTTCTGGAATTCTGGTTTATGCGGTGCACCGATTTATCTACCTTGGTTTCAATTGCATCTATTCGCTGGTACCTCTGTTTTTTAAGGTTATTTTTCAGTTCCTGTTGTTGTCATACTGGTTCGGAGCTAGTTCAGCCATGTTTCTGTCCCATCCTGCCTGTTCCTCGGGATGCTTCAGTAGACAGGGATGGGGAGGGGAAATCACTCCCTGCATGAGCGCTGTGGCGAGGTTGTGCCTGCCCCCGGAAGCATTTAAATAGGGCAGGCCATTTAAATAGGGCAGCCGTAAGACAGATATGGGGGAAATGCATCTGTCCCTTTTTTGGTCAGTTTAGCTGCTGAGGCCCAATGCTGGTTTAATGGGGCTTGCATCGAGGCAATGTGGTTGAAAATAAGCTGACTGGAAGGTTAGAGACCCTTTAGCCCAATCCACCAGGTGGTTATGAGCTTGTAACCAGTGTTATTTTTTATGTCAATTGTCAATTGTTGATTTAATTTTAGTCATAGTCTTTTGACTAAAATGTAATTTTAGTTTTAGTCATATTTTAGTCATCTGAATTGTTTTTGTCATATTTTAGGCGACTAAAATCTCCAGTACATTTTAGCCGACTAAAATCCTAATGGATTTAGTTAAATTGTAATATATTATTTACGTATTTCTTTTGAATTTCCAAACTCACTATATACTCCCGGAGTAAAAATCGAATAATGTAGTGCATTGTTCCAGAACTCAAAGGCAGCAGGCAGACAGAGGAAGCCTGCGTCTCTCAGCCAATACAGCTTGTTAGGGGGCTGAGGCTTTAACAGAGAGGCGGAACTCTGAGAAATGCGAACGTTCAGGTGGGTAAACGTCCCTCCCTCACTTGTTCATTCGTTGACAACAATTGGAATAGATTTTCGTAATTTGACTTAATTCAAATTTTATTTTCCTTTCGTTTACCTCACTGAAAACATGCAGCTGATGAAAATTATGAAAATATGATAATATTTTTGACTAAATGAACACTGCTTGTAACCAGGGTATCCCAATAATTATTTGAAAAAGGGAGAGCTGAGAATGTCGAAACTTAGAAGTTCTTGATGTTCAGAGTTGGTGGTAGTCAGAATAGGAACAGTCTCATCATGGATAATGGGTCCAAATTTGGGAGGTGTTCCATCAGCAAGTGGTAGTCTTTTAGGAACTAGAGGAATGTGTAAGTCCCTTGTAAGGTAATATCAGTACAACAGCTGCATGCCCCAGAGTCAATGATGGCCTGAAACTGGTTTTCCTTTCCAGCCACCTGCAATAAAACCGGGAGAACAATGTGAGCTGACAATGTTACCGCAAACCTGAATATAAGTGGGGGGGGGGCTAGGAAGAGACTTACTTGGTCGAATGGGACAGTTGGCTCAGAAGTGACCTGACTCCCCACAGTATAGGCACAGGTTGGCTTGGTGTCTGTGCCATGTTTCCTCTGACAGAATAGGGCAAATGAGACAGATCCGCACTGGTTTGACCTCAGAGGTAGTTTCTGGCTGGACTATCAGGATTAGTAGATATAGCGGCTTGGACCCTGGGCATCGTCCATATGGGTCTGAAAAAGCTACTATTCTCTGATAAACGTTCCTGGAGTTGATGATCTAATTGTATGTCAAGTTTCACCAGCTCCTCAGAATTAAGGGGTCTCGACCCCAGGCAAGCTTGTCTTTAATAGACTCTAACATGCCCAAGCGCTATTGGTATTTAAAAGCAGCTTAGTTCCAGCCTATACCTGCTGCCCATCTATGAAACTCAATAGCATAATCTTCCATTGGGGGCCAGCCCTGTTGGAGAGTATGCAGGGCAGCCTCCTCCATTGATTCAAAAAATGTGGTCACTATATTGAGGACAGGGCTACGTTACTCCAGAAGGTGATATGCCCATGCCTGTGGTTCATTAGTCAGTAGAGATATGATGAAGCCCACTTTCACTGACTCCAGTGAAAAAGCCAGGGTTGCAGGGTGAAATAAAGTTTACATGCATTCTTTAATTCCCTGAATTCCCTCTGATGGCCTGAGAACCATTCAAGGGTTGGTATTTGAGGTTCTGCTGGTGGTATGACTACAGTAAAGCCCCATACACACGGTCGGACTTTTTCATGGATTCTGTCCGATCGGACAATGTTGTTGAAAAATCAGACCGTGTGTATGCACCATCGGACAGTGTTCGTCGGTTTGTCCGACGGACAAAGTCTTAACTCCTGCTGGAAAGATTTGCCGTCAACCCGGTCCGATCACACCAAACCCGATCGTGTGTACGGTTGTCCGACCGGACAAAGTGCTACGCATGCTCAGATCACATTACAAGACCAAAGCTATTGGCTACTAGCCTCTACGTAGTCCCGTCGTAGGCAACAAACGTCACCACGTTCAGAATGATCGGATTTTCCGACAACTTTGTCCGACCGTGTGTACGCAAAACCAACATCAGACAAAGTACGACGGACATGATCCGACGGACCTGGTCCGCGGATTGTCCGACCGTGTGTATGGGGCTTTAGAGTCACTGGCTGAGAGTTCTCAGAAATAGAAGCTGGTGCAGCAGCACTTGTGGGGGGTAGAGGCAGGAGTAGTGGAAGACAAGTTCTGGATTTGTCCCTCAAGTTGGAAATATCAGATTCTTCATGATTTGGGTCACAGCCACAATCTGTTGGCACAGAGTCTCTAATGGGAAAGTAGCATTGGTACCAGAAGCTGAGTAGCAGGTCAGACCCCCTCAGGAAAGAATAATGGCTGGTAGACCACACGGTGGCACCCAGGAGAATAACATTGGGAACACAGTGTGAAGACTTGAGCAGGAGAACACTCAGAAGCAGAGATGTGGTGAAGGCAAGCCAGGGTCATTCAGGGTTAGGCATGAGGAAGCGTGATCAAGTAGCAGGCTAAGGTCAGCACCAGGGAAGCAGCCAACGTGTAGACAAGGGCAAGCCAAGGTCAGTATTTGAGTTTCAAAAAGCAAGGTCATGAGCTAGCCTGGTCAGCAAAAGAAGATGTTAGCAGGAAGAATATTTGGTTGGGCAGGTAGGTGGAACAGCAGATGGTCTATCGCATCCCAAAAAATGTATAATAATTTTAACAGTAGGCCATGATGTGCATAAAACAAAGGCCAATACCCCTAGGGGATGCTTGGAGTAAAGATAGACACTTGTAAACAAATGTATGCGTGTAATAAAGTAAACATTTATTCAAACAGTGTGCACAATGAACAAGGGAATGCTCAGTAAGGCATGGTATGTTTAACAACAGAAATAAAGTCAATTGGTACAGTTTATAACATGTCAAAAGAGCAAATACATACAAAGCATTATGACAAAGATATAAACTTGCTTGGTACATATGGTAAGGAAGATGCCGACATGTTTCGGACTGTGGTCCTTTATCAAGGCAATTGGGTATCCTTAAATTCTCATCTAAATAGATGGGGGGTCATAAGGTTAATCTCAGTATAGTATACCAATACATTATATTTGCACTGTCACAATCTATATTGCTGAGGGTGATTAATCTCATGGATAGAAAGTAATAAGGTACTCACATGTCCTGCCAATGCTCAACTGTTAGTCATATGGGGGAGCCACTGAGCGTGGTGTCCAAAGGATCAAGGGTATGTGTGGTAAAAAAAAAATGTACTTCGACACTAGGGTATAGAAAACCTGCTGAGAACCCCTTCAGAATACAAGGTCCGACATACAGGGTTTAGGGAAAAAAGCCCGAGTCCTGTATTAGACACAGTAGGGCAGCCAGTGTGTCACTGTAAAACAGAGTAAAGGGGAATGGTAAAGAAAAGGGTAACCAAAATAAAAATGTATGGCTGAAGTAAAGTAGGCCATGTATTTACCTGAGTATGAAGCGTTGGTGGTAGATAAGAGGTCATCTCTGGTCAGTCAGCAACATAGTACTGAGGCCAGAGTGTGAGAGGTTTATAAAGGGTCGAGTAATAAGTAACAGCTGAGGATGGGTGTGTATCACCAGCCGAGTATATAACACTGGTTGGCTAATGTGTTTTATGGGAGGCGGGCGCCAGGAGGCGCTGAGATGAACCTCCCAATGTGGACCTCTGACGGGGCGGCGCCGGGCGCGGCCGCGTCGTCACGGCGCGGCCACGTCCGGCGTCGTGACGTCACCGACGCGGGACAGACAGGCGCCGGCCTCTCGGTGCGCTCCAAGGTGGAGCGCAAGCAGGAAGCAGACCAGAGAACTGGTCTAGATGGAAGGCGGGGAGGTGACGCATGCGTGGTAAACCGAACGCGCATGCGCACCTGGTCTTACCCGCGCCGGGTATTCACATGAAGGGGAAAAAGAACAGGTGGGGTGTAGAAAAGTCGGTCCATATGGAACAGGTGGTAAATGAGCAGTGGGGGACATGAAAGTAGCCAATGGGGCACAGAGAAAATATTGCAAATAACAACATTAAATTATGTGTGGCTTATAGGCATTGGAGAGAGGGGAGAAGCATGTACTGGTACATACAAAGTATCTAATAATTAGGCATATAGTCTAACATGCTGTAAAATACGTATAATGTAGATAATACAGGTCACAAAATTGGGTGTGGGTGCTTAGACGTGGGGGACCATGGTTCGAGGTCTAGTTCACAGACACCGGTCTCGAAGCCCTCAAGATAGGGTTTTAAATTGAAGGCTTCATTGAGGCCGGGGGGTAAGGTGGCATTGAGGTGAAAAATCCAACGGAGTTCGCTCTGAAGGAGCGCTTTATTGTAGTCACCTCCTCGATTTGGAGGTGGGATATGGTCTAAGGCTCTAAACGAGATTTTAGGGATAATATCAGGGTGAACTATAGAGGTGTGTCGTCCCAATGGTAGGTCGGGATCTCTTTGGTTTATACTGGTAACGTGACCATAAATTCGTTTCCAGAATGGTAATTTGGTCTTGCCCACGTAGAAGCACCCACATTCACATTCCAAAAGATAAACAATGCCAATGGAACGACAATTAACATAATGTTTAGGAAAAAGGCGTTGACCATTGGGTAAAACATTGTGTAAATTGGATTTGGGTAGGTATTTGCAATAATTGCAATTGCCACATGGGAAAGTGCCCTTAAGCTGTCTCTGGGATTTGTTACTACTTTTGTATTCACTAGTGATAAGTTTATCACGAAGGGACGGAGCACGTCGATAAGTGATCAAGGGTTTGGGCGGGACAAAGGGGGAAAGTACCCTGTCTGTAGAGATAATGTGCCAGTGTTTCAAAAGTATTTGAGTAATTTCATTATGTTGTTGACAGTAATTTGTTATGATCCTTAAAGGTGGTTGTGTGGAGGGCCCGGCTGGTTTGGGGGTGAGTAAAGCAGAGCGTGATTTAGATTTCGCTTTTTTGTAAGCGTTTTTTAAAACGCTATTTTTATAACCACGTGCGCGAAGTCTGTCCCTCAGTACGGAGGCCTCGTGTTCAAAGGAGGTATCCGTGGAGCAGTTACGTCGGGCACGTAAGTATTGGGCAAAGGGAATAGATTTAAGTAAGGGTTGAGGGTGAAAGCTGGAAGCTGCAAGAATAGTATTGCCTGCAGTCGGTTTGCGGAAAAGTTGGCTTTGTAGTTGGCCATGTCTGTCCTTGCTAAGGGTAAGGTCAAGGAAAGAGATGGAACTATAGCTATATGTCATTGTAAATTTGAGGTTGAGGGAGTTCGAGGTATTGAGGTATAAAAGGAAGTGTTGTAAAGTATCTGTAGGGCCCTGCCACAGGATCAAAATGTCATCAATATAGCGACGAAAGGACGCTATATGTTTAGTAAAGGTACTGGCGGCATCAGTAGTAAATAGGTCTCGTTCCCACTCCCCCAGGTACAGATTGGCGTACGCCGGTGCGCAACAAGTGCCCATGGCGACGCCCTGTACCTGGAGGTAGTGGGAACCGTTGAAAGAGAAAAAATTATGAGTCAAAATAAATTTGAGTGCTCTGATGATAAATAGAGATAACTCTTGGGAGTAAAGATTAGCATTGGACAAAGTGTTTTGGATAGCTGTAAGTCCTAGGGAGTGAGGAATAGAACTGTAAAGGGCCTCAACGTCGATGGCGACCAGAACAGTGTCGGCATCGACGTGGAGGTCCGAGAGATCCTGAAGTAGATGTGTGGTATCACGTATGTATGAAGGTAGTGCCTGTACTAGAGGCTGGAGTAGTTTATCTATATAACGGCTTAAGTTGTCAGTGAGACATCCACGTCCGGAGACAATGGGTCTGCCTGGTGGTCTGGGAAGGTTTTTATGCACCTTGGGTAAGGCGTAAAAAGTTGCTTCTCGCGGAAATTTGGTCCTGACATAGTCTGCAGTAGGTTTGTCAAGAATGTGTTGTCTAAAGGCATCATCAACAAGAGTGTAAAGCTCCTGTTGGAACGACCTGATTGATGTACTGGGAATGATGGCATACCATTCACGATTCCGTAGTATGTTGAGACACATTTCAAGGTAGTCTAGTTTGTTCAGGACAACAATGTTTCCACCCTTGTCCGCCGGTTTGATCACTATCGAGGGATTAGTTTTTAAATTTTGTAGAGCTAGGTGTTGATTGTAAGTAAAGTTTTTATGTTTGGGGTGGGTGGGATAGGTTTGCAGATGTCGAATTTCGTTGGTCACTGACTGTAAGAATAGTGCAGCACGTGGGTTAGTGCTAGGTGAGGGAAAAAAACTTGATTTTTTCTTGAGCGAGATGTGGTGTGAAGGGTGTGGATTATGAGGAGGGATGTCGTCCTCAAGATTGTTGAGCACGTTTTCAAGATCAATGGTGTCAATCAGATCTGGTGGATTGTTTTCCTCCAGAAGTTCAATGAGCTGCTGAAGAGCAGTGGTCTCAGTAGCAGTGTGCAAAGCATTGTCAGAAAAAGGATTGGGAGTGTACATGCTGTGCAGGAGTAACTTGCGAATAAAGAGGTGTATATCTTTTATAGCTGTGAATTTATCAAGCTGTGAAATTGGACAAAACGTGAGTCCCTTTTCAAGAACTGAAATTTCGTGACCAGTGAGTGTATGAGAGGAAAGGTTGATAATGTTATTGGAAGATTTTCCTAACGTGTTGGTCGTTTGGGTTTTGGATTTAGGGAAGTTTGTTGTTGGTGTGTGTGCAGTGAGGTTCGCATTTTGTCTAAAAAATCTGCATGCTGAGATGCAGATGGGAGTGAGTGCGATCTATGTGTCTTGACATTAGAGGGGGCCACCGGCGAGTCCCCAAAGGGGGAGGCGCCGGGGGTCCCCTCCACATCAGACACATCGTCACTCGAAAAATTTGGTGTGCGTCCACGTTTGGGCTTACGTGAGCCCAAGGGGAGATTGGGTTTGTGAGGTACGTGAGTAGAGGTGTAGGTCTTGTCAGTGGTGGAACGAGAATTGGATGCCCTAGAGCCAGGGCGTGTAGAAGTATCGGAGCGTTTTGTGCGATTAATGTCGCTCCATTTGTATGCACGTTCCTCATGAAAAGCTTTCTTGTCGCGAAAGAATTTTTTATCCTTTTGCGCAAGAATATCATGATTAAATTTGTCAAAACGGGTTTTTAACTGCTCATCAAGTGAAATATATAAAGGGTGTGTCTGAAATTGCTCGAGCTGTGTGTTGATCAGCTCAAGTTTAGTATCTAGAACAGTCATTTGGGACTCATATTCAGTAATTAGTAGTTTCATAAGTTCATTAGAGCAATTTTTCAGGACATTTTCCCAGGAAGTTTTGAAATCTGGGCGAATGTCCTGGAAGGTAGGGAAAATTTGTACCCGGAGGCCAAAGGGGTTAATGCCATGGGCAATGTATTCTTTGAAGGATTTGATGTGCCAAAAAAGGGAGGCCTTCTTTTGGACAGTGTGTGTAAGGTTAAGGAAAGTATACTTGAGTTGTGACTGAACGTACTCATTAGACTCAAAATGATGCATGGTGTTGGACATGCGTGTGTCCCATTCATGGATGTTAGCAGGAATAGGTACACAGAACATTGATAAGCTGAAGAACATCTAGCAAGTAGCTTGCATCAGGACATCCCTTAAACCACTTGCTTACTGTGCACTTAAACCCCCCTCCTGCCCAGACCAATTTTGAGCTTTCAGCGTTCTCACTCTTTGAATGACAATTGCTCTGTCATGTAACACTGTAACCAAATTAAATTTTTATAATTTTTCCCCACAAATAGAGCTTTCTTTTTGTGGTATTTGATCACCTCTGGGTTTTTTATTTTTTGTTAAAAAAATTAAAAAAAGACCGAAAATTTTGAAAACAAAAACAAAACGGTTTTATATTTTGTTATAAAATTTTGCAAACCGGTCATTTTTCTCTTTCATTGATGTATGCTGATGAGCCTACACTGATGGGCACTGATAAGGCTGCACTGATGAGGCGGTACTGGTAGGCACTGAGAGGTGGCACTGGTGGGCACTGAGAAGTGGCACTGATGGGTGGCATGGAAGGGTGGCACTGATGGGTGGCACTGAAGGGCATTGATAGGTGGCACTGATAGCTGGCACTGATGGGTGGCACTGATGGGTGGCAGTAATGGGCACTGGTAGGTGACACTGTTAGGCAGCACTGCTAGATGACACTGATGAGGCACTGATTGGCATCACTGGTGGGCATTGATTGGTGGCACTTATATTCACTGGTGGGCACGATTGATGGCACTTTGGGCACTGGCAGGTGACACTGGCAGGCAGTACTGGTTGGCGCAGATGAGGCTGCTATGCCTCTTCCTCTTCGGGACGCTGTCAGCGTGAGGAGAAAAAAAAAAACAATTCCCGAGCTTCTGTAGTTTTTGTTTTAACTTGTGCATTAAAACAGTGTATATATATATATATAAACAGTAATATATATATATATATATACTGATTTTATGCACAAGTTAAAACAAAAATTACTGACAGTGTATGTTTCTCTCTCTTTGATGTTGTGAGATGAATCTCACTATGTACCTTTTATATTTCTCACAGATTGAATATAATTACCCAACCTCATATTACCCCTGAAGAAGGAATATTACGATGTAAAATCAAATTCCGAAACATGTCGGGTTTATGTCACTTGAACTAGCCTACCAGGCTGCAATCAGTCTGATCTACGCTTCTTCTCGACAAATGAGTCTGGGTTACTGTAGAGTATATTCTGTATATCTGTAATGTTCATAAAATGTACAATTTTAGGATTTTTTTACCTATTCATGTTTACATGATACATATTTCCTCTTTTCACAACTATATTTAAATAAAGCTGGCACAATTGTGCCCCCTTTTTATTCAAACCTTGTTAATCGTATTTTGATCTCCACATTATATTGCTACCATACAAAGTCCAAAGGGGCGTCCCCTAATGCACTTCTGTGCATGCTTTTGTATAATATTATTAGGATGCTGGTAGCATCAACACATCTATCAAATTCTCAAGTTAATCTTCTTTCATATTCCCCCAGCACTGTTACCATATACCGTAAGATACTCCTTGTATTGTGACCCACTACATCCCTGATACCCCCTACACTGAGGCCTCTCTACATACCTGATACTTCTAGCACTATAGCCACCCAAGATACCCCAAGCATTGTTTTTCCCCATACACCCTTGATAATCCCCAGCTCCATTATTCCATCCATGTAGTACCCCCTTTTCCAGTGGAGATACAGTGCATGTGAACTTTTGGCTATGTGCCCATCTCCAGCACTGTGACAAGGACTCACCTATACCAATCAAGTCATGCAGGCAGAAGGAGGGGTGGAGGAGGGAGCATCCCTCCGGGCATTCCAAGCCCTTCAGAACAAACAGTGCTGGACAGCTGGACTGACCATGACACCATCCACAATGCCCAGGGCCATCTTTAATATTGATTGGACCCTGGGCAAAAAAATTCTTGGGCCCCCCCCTGCAGTTTCGCTCTCCATTTGCTCTGAGACATACAATAAATAGCAGCTAGACTCAAAATCAGTTTACTGAATCAAATCAGGATTGGTTTCCAGAGGTTACAGTGTATCATAACCGTTCACTAACTGGCTGCTAGAGGTTACAGCAAACATTACAGCTCACTGATTAGTTGCTAGAGGTTACACACATGATTTCTGCTTGTTGATTGGTTGCTAGAGACTACTGTAGATTAATACTGCTCACTGATTGGTTACTGCACATCATTACTGCTTACTGATTGGTTGCTAGAGGTTACAGCACATCATCTCCTCACTGCCTGCACACCATGGGTGGGAAGGTGAGGGGACACATTAATAGACAGAAAACTCCTATGGATTCTAGGACTCCTAGGATCAGTGGCAGTGCTGGGGGGAGGGAAGGGTGTGATAAATGGCAATGCTGATTTTTTTTACCGACTACCAATATAAAGAAGAGTTTCTACACTGGCCACCAATGTAATAGGGGTTTACACTGACCACTAATGTAATAGGGGTTTACACTGACCACTAATGTAATACAAGCATTTACAGTAACCACCAATGTAAGGAGGGATTCACACTGATCACCAATGTAAGGGGGAAATTCACACTGGCCACTAGTGTGAATGAAAGGATTCTACACCAAGCACCAATGTAATGAGACGATTTACACTGACCACCAATGTAACAGCCATTTAGCCTGCATTCACATTTGTGTGTGTTGGGAACGCATGCAAAATTGCTTTCCTGACACCACAGAAACGTACAGCCTTTTAACAGATACACAGCAGTGCCATTAATAGTTACTAACCTCTGCACCCCAAACCTTCCCCACCCTCTCCACTCCAATCTCCCTCCCCTTTAACTCTACCTGCCTCCTCTACTCATCTTTGCACCCACCTTACCTCCATAAATCCCCTCCTTGCTCACCTGTGCACCCCAAACTGTAATAATTTCTCTGCCTACCTCTGTACACCCCACACTACCCCCCCCCCCCACTAATTTGCTTACCTTTGCAGAACAGACTGATGGTAGGCTTAATGACCACAACTGTAGGCATGACTTTCAAGCATGCCCCTTTATCTCCCCAGTGGGCAGCATTCAGTATAGGTGATGGTGGATATGACCTCAGGGGGGCATTATATACCTATGACTACCACCTCTATTTACATATGAATGCTGCCAGTCCGCCACTATTTACATAAGAATGCTGCTGCTATTTACATAACAATGCCGGTATTTACATGTAAACACAGGGTCTGCAGGTGAGTCATCTGTACACAATAGGCAGAGCTCGGCAGCATTAGTAACATAACTTCACACTGAGATATCAGGACACAGCACGAGACTAAAACCTCAAGGAACGAGGGAATTTAAACTGGGATAGTTGAGGCAGCTACTTTGGGCCCCACAACAATGACAGGGCCCAGGGCAGCTGCCCCTTTTGCCCTGCCTTAAAGACGGCCCTGACAATGTCACTTCCGCAGACAGGCTCTCAGTGCTGCTGACTCAGCAGCTCCCACTCCAGCTCCTACCCCACGGCCTCCGAGTCCCGAGCATTCAAGCTGCATGAGGATCACTAGGGCTCTGGCCCTGTCCCTCCCTGCTGGTTGTGAAATAGGTATCGTTCTACACAGCACAGCGCATCGCTGCCAGGCCGCCTCCCCTGTGTATCCATCACTCTGTGCCATCATGGGGCCCCCAATTTCCAGGTAGCATGGGCTCAAGGAGCAGCTTCTTTGGGGAAAGTGCAGGGGTCCCCATGCAGCTGGGGCCCCTGGGCAGTGCCCAGGTGTGCCCTATCATTAAGACGGCCCTGCCCCGAAGTTGCCAAAAGTAGTACAGAAACTACTTCTGGGAATCGGTGTGGTGCCACAATTGCAACGTCACACAGATTTGGATGGTGCCATTGCCGGCAAATGTCAAATCGCATTCCAAATACTTAGGCACAGCTGCAGTCTTTGATGAATAGAATGTGTAGCCCACTGACTGGTTTCAGGTTTTTGCCTGAAATTTAAATTGTGCTTTAAAAGTAGGGATGAGCTGAACACCCCCCGGTTCGGGTTCGCACCAGAACATGAGAACAGACAAGAAATTTGTGCGAACATACGAACACTGTTAAAGTTTATGGGGCACGAATGTGAAAAATCAAAAGTGTTAACTTTAAAGATTTGTATGCAATTTATTGCCATAAAAAGTGTCCCAGGAGACATGTATCAATGCAAAAATAAAGTTTTTAAAACAGCCGTTTTTTGTGAAGCAGTGATTTTAATAATGGTTAAAGGGAAACAATAAAAATGAAATATTCATTTAAATATTGTGACTGGGGGGTCCCCTTAGTCTGCCTGTAAAGTAGCACCTCTTTCCCATGTTTATAACAGTACCACAGCAAAACAACATTTCCCTTGTCCCCATCAGCATGGGGACAAAGTGCTTTGGGGGGGACCCCAAAGCACCCTCCCCATGTTGAGGGCATGTGGCCTGGTTCGGTTTGGGAGGGGGGAGCTCTCTTGTCCTACCCCCTTTTCCTGCGGCCTGCCAGGTTGCATGCTTGGATAAGGGACTGGTATGGATTTTGGGGGGACACCACGCCATTTTTTTCTCATTTTGGCACGTGGGTTCCTCTTAAAATCCATACCAGACTTGAAGGGCCTGGTTTGGATTTTGGAGGGAACCCCCAAGCAATTTTTTTTTACATTTGGGTGCAGGGTTCCCCTTAACCACTTCAATACACTGTGTTATATAAACTACACTGCCTGCATTGACTGAATATAGAGTCTACACTGAATATATAGGCTACACTGAATGCAGAGTATATATACAGTGGTGTGAAAAAGTGTTTGCCCCCTTCCTCATTTCCTGTTCCTTTGCATGTTTGTCACACTTAAGTGTTTCGGAACATCAAACCAATTTAAACAATAGTCAAGGACAACACAAGTAAACACAAAATGCAATTTGTAAATGAAGGTGTTTATTATTAAAGGTGAAAAAAAATCCAAACCATCATGGCCCTGTGTGAAAAAGTGATTGCCCCCTAAACCTAATAACTGGTTGGGCCACCCTTAGCAGCAACAACTGCAACCAAGCGTTTGCGATAACGTGAAATGAGGCTTTTACAGCGTCCTGGAGGAATTTTGGCCCACTCATCTTTGCAGAATTGTCCTAATTCAGTTACATTAGAGGGTTTTCGAGCATGAACGGCCTTTTTAAGGTCATACCACAACATCTCAATAGGATTCAGGTCAGGACTTTGGCTAGGCCACTCCAAAGTCTTCATTTTGTTTTTCTTCAGCCATTCGGTGGTGGACTTGCTGGTGTGTTTAGGATCATTGTCCTGCTGCAGAACCCAAGTTCGTTTCAGCTTGAGTACACGAACAGATGGTCGGACATTCTCCTTCAGGATCTCTTGGTAGACAGCAGAATTCATAGTTCCTTTTATCACGGCAAGTCTTCCAGGTCCTGAAGCAGCAAAACAGCCCCAGACCATCACACTACCACCACCATATTTTACTGTTGGTATAATGTTCTTTTTCTGAAATGCAGTGTTCCTTCTACGCCAGATATACTTGGACACACACCTTCCAAAGAGTTCCACTTTTGACTCATCGGTCCACAGAATGTTGTCCCAAAAGTCTTGGGGATCATCAAGATGTGTTGTGGAGAAATTGAGACGAGCTTTGATGTTCTTTTTGCTCAGCAGTGGTTTTCCTCCTTGGAACTCTGCCATGCAGGCCATTTTTGCCCAGTCTTTTCCTGATGGTGGAGGCATGAACGCTGACCTTAACTGAGGCAAGTGAGGCCTGCAGTTCCTTGGACGTTGTTGTGGGGTCTTTTGTGACCTCTTGGATGAGTCGTCGCTGCGCTCTTGGGGTAATTTTGGGCGGCCGGCCACTCCTGGGAAGGTTCACCACTGTTCCATGTCTTCGCCATTTGTGGATAATGGCTCTCACTGTGGTTCGCTGGATTCCCAAAGCTTTGGAAATGGCTTTATAACCCTTTCCAGACTGATAGATCTCAATTACTTTCTTTCTCAATTGTTCCTGAATTTCTTTGGGTCTCGGCATGATGTGTAGCTTTTAAGGATCTTCAGGTGGACCTTACTGTGTCAAGCAGCTCCTATTTAAGTGATGCCTTGATTGTGAACAGGTGTGGCAATAATCAGGCCTGGGTGTGGCTAGAGAAATTGAACTCAGGTGTGGACAACCACAGTTATAGTATGTTTTAACAAGGGGGGCAATCACTTTTTCACACAGGGCCATGATGGTTTGGATTTTTTTTCACCTTTAATAATAAACACCTTCATTTACAAATTGCATTTTGTGTTTACTTGTGTTGTCCTTGACTATTGTTTAAATTGGTTTGATGTTCCGAAACACTTAAGTGTGACAAACATGCAAAGGAACAGGAAATGAGGAAGGGGGCAAACACTTTTTCACACCACTGTATATATATATATATATATATATATATATATATACTATACCAGTGATGGCGAACCTTGGCACCCCAGATGTTTTGGAACTACATTTCCCATGATGCTCAACTACACTGCAGAGTGCATGAGCATCATGGGAAATGTAGTTCCAAAACATCTGGGGTGCCAAGGTTCGCCATCAGTGTACTAGTATATATATATATCAACTACACTGCCTGCACTGACTTGAATATAGAGTCTACACTGAATATCTAGTCTACGCTAAATGCAAAAAAAAAAAAAAATATATATATATATATATATATATATATATACACACATACTAGACTGTATATACAGTATCTCAGAAAAGTGAGTACAACCCTCACATTTTTGTAAATATTTTATTATATATTTTCATTTGACAACACTGAAGAAATTAAACTTTGCTACAATGTAAAGTAGTGAGTGTACAGCTTAAATAAATTGTGTAAATTTGCTGTCCACTCAAAATAATTCAATACACAGCCATTAATGTCTAAACCACAACAAAAGTGAGTACACCCCTAAGTGAAAATGTCCAAATTGGGCCAAAGTAGCTATTTTCCCTCCCCGGTATCATGTGACTCATTAGTGTTGCAAGGTCTCAGGTGTGAATGGGGAGCAGGTGTGTTAAGTTTGCTGTTATCACTCTCACTCTCTCATACTGGTCACTGGAAGTTCAACATGGCACCTCATGGCAAAGAACTCTCTGAGGATCAGAACAAAAAAGAATTGTTGCTCTACATAAAGATGGCATAGGCTAAAAGATTGCCAAGACCCTGAAACTGAGCTGCAACATGGTGGCCAGGACCATAGAGCGCTTTAACAAGACAGGTTCCACACAGAACAGGCCTCACCATGGTCGGCCAAAGAAGTTGACTGTACGTGCTCAGCGTCATATGCAGAGGTTGACTTTGGGAAATAGACGTGTAGCGCCATAACCCCTTGGGGCGGCTGGATTTTTCTGGGCTTACCAATTACCTCCTCCGCGTTGTAGCTCGTCGTTCTTGTCTAGGGTTTCCCAGGGTTGATACCCAGTAACTGCAGAGACTGACACTTGAATCCTTTTCAGGATTTTCATTTGCTTAAAACGTTGAACAGAAACACAGTCTCTCAGTTGGGAATAGAGGGTAAGGGTATAGAAGCTCAGGCACTTTGGGACTGCTGACACTCAATAAGTGTCTCTTTCTAGATGATCCAGATGATCCAGGGAGTAGCCACTCGAACTGGATAACTCAACTGTTGGATAAATCCTTGCTTGTAGATTTAGCAGCCAACAAGTGATTTTAGCTTAGCAAAGTCTCTGCCACAGACTTGATTGTGAAACTTTAAATGAACGTAAAAGTCTCTCACAGGAACTTAGTTGCAACTGAAGGATAAGGTTAGTAACTTTTCTTACAGCACCAGTATCTTGCAGCCGGTCTGGCGATACCGTAAGAAATGCGGATTCAATCAGTGTGCTTACAGCTCAGCTTCCAGGCTCTTACCGAGCAGCTAGCCTCGTGCGTGGCCCTCGTCCGAAGAGTCCTCCCCTGGTCGCATGTAGAGTTGCTGGGCCTCTCCAAACCTGAGATGGCACCGGAACACTTGAGAATCCTCCTTCAGTTACTGCGCCTCGAACTAGCCAGTTCTGAGGCTCGGAAACGGATGGATCCGCACCCCAGGCCATGAGGGCCTCTGGGGGCTGGTCAGGAGGACCAGGACCCTGGAGTCAGCAATAACTTCTGGACCGGAACAGACCCCAGGCCGGAACCCCGAACCATGTGACTTCAGCACCTTAAGTACCCTCTCCTGGAATACACAGCGGCACAGCGTGCCCACTGATTGGCTCTGAGAGGAGATTGGTACCTAATGCGTCAAACCAGACTGCGTTCTAAGCCTGTCACAGGTGCTCGCCCAACTATGAGCAGGCAGAACCTCAATACAGCCCAGCCAAACTGATGCCAAAACATAATTTAGAATAATTAACCCCAAAACTCAACTATAGTCTTGGGCAAAAAACAAATTTAAATACATAGCGCGTACTTTAGAAAAGTACCTGCGCTACAGACGTATGAGTGCTGCCAGCATTGCTGCAGAGGTTGAAGGGGTGGGGGGTCAGCCTGTCAGCGCTCAGACCATACGCTGCACACTGCATCAAATTGGTCTGCATGGCTGTCATCCTAGAAGGAAGCCTCTTCTAAAGATGATACACAAGAAAGCCTGCAAACAGTTTGCTGAAGACAAGAAGACAAAAAACCTGTATTACTGGAACCATGTCCTGTGGTCTGATGAGACCAAGATAAACTTATTTGTTTCATATGGTGTCAAGCGTGTGTGGTGGCAACCAGGTGAGGAGTACACAGACAAGTGTGTTTTGCCTACAGTCAGGCATGGTGATGCGAGTGTCATGGTCTGGGGCTGCATGAGTGCTGCCGTTACTGCAGAGCTACAGTTCATTGAGGGAACCATGAATGCCAACATGTACTGTGACATACTGAAGCAGAGCATGATCCCCTCCCTTTGGAGACTGGGCCGCAGGGCAGTATTCCAACATAACGACTCTAAACACACCTCCAAGACGACCACTGCCTTGTTAAAGAATTTGAGGGTACGTTTTTCTCTTCTGCTCTATTAACAATAAAGCGATAGTGGTGGCGAACATATATATCCCACCGCCTTTTAAAATAGATGTCATGTTGAAATTAAATGAATTTTTGTTAGACAAGCAAGATACTCCAACTATAGTAGTCAGGGATTTTAATGAGGTTCTGGATGGCAGGATCGACAGGTTCCCTATCAGATGTGAGGTAGGTTCCATAGAGAGGAGTAGGTTAAGTCGCCTGTTGACAGAGGTAGGTATAGTGGACCTATGGAGGGTACGGAATCCGGGAGTCCAGCAATATTCTTGCTATTCCTCCACATACTCAACATTATCCAGGATAGACATGGCACTAGGAAATGATAGAATGTTACAGCTTATGGATGGGATAAGATATTGGCCGAGAGGAATATCGGATCACTCGCCAATAGTGATAACATTAAAGTTAGGGGATCAAAAAATACAGGAGGAATGGAAAATAAATCCACACTGGTTCGAGTTATTTAAAGATTCAAGTGATATCCTTTTCAAATTGAGGGAATTTATGGATAATAATGAAGGTACCGCAAATGTCTGTATTGTATGGGATACATTAAAGGCTTTTTTAAGAGGAGTTTTTATTCAGCAAATAGCTAAACACAATAAAACGGCGAGGTCCCAGGAATAAAATATCAGGCGAGAGGTAATTACAGCAGAGAATAAATATATAATAGACCCGTCCCCGGAGAGGAAAATAGCCTGGATGGCTAAACAGCAAGAGTACAAATTGGTAAATATGCAGAGGGAAGAGACAAAATTTCTCCTACAGCGTCATGCCTCCTTTATGGAGGGAGAAACTGTGGGAAGGATGCTGGCGCAGTTGGTAAAGGCCAATTCGCCATCATCTATGATTACGGCAATTAGATCTGCAGGACAGGTTGAGATCTTAGACCCCCCACAGATTGTAAAGGTGTTTAAAGAATACTATCAAAAATTATATACATCCCAAAAGAAAGGAAGGGAGGGAATAATGGAGGATTTCCTGGGAAATTTAGAGATCCCAACTGTCTCACAGGAAGAAAGAGATTTATTGGAAACTCCGATAACGCTTGCGGAGCTACAGCAGGCAGTATCGGAAATGGCCAACCAAAAGTCTCCGGGCCCTGACGGTCTGCCAATAGAAACATATAAATATTATGGAGACATACTAATCCCGGAATTGCTGAAAACCTTGGGCGGGGCAAGGGAATCGGGGCGCTTGCCCACCTCAATGTTAGAGGCAACAATCATTGTATTACACAAGGAGGGGAAGGATCCATTGGATGTTGCGGCATACAGGCCGATTTCCCTCCTTTGTGCAGATGCAAAAATACTGGCAAAAGTTTTGGCAACAAGGCTGAATGGGCTTATCCAGAGATTGATCCACCCTGATCAGGCGGGGTTCATACCCAATAGATCTACTAGTACAAATATCAGAAGGACTTTCTTAAATCTACAAGCGCCAGTAGAAAATAGGGGAGCAAGAGCTATATTGTCATTGGATGTGACAAAAGCTTTTGATACCATAGAATGGCAATATATCTGGAAAGTCCTGGAGAAATTTGGATTTGGCCCCGTACTGATAGGCTGGATTAAAATGCTTTAAGACGGGCCCACAGCAAGATTAAAAATTAATAATAAACTCTCTGGCAGGATAATATTGGAAAGGGGAACAAGGCAGGGATGTCCATTGTCTCCCCTGCTCTTTGCCCTGGCAATGGAGCCATTGGCCATCTCTATAAGAAAAAGTCTAGAGATAATC
This sequence comes from Lithobates sylvaticus, assembly GCA_028564925.1. NCBI lineage: Eukaryota > Metazoa > Chordata > Amphibia > Anura > Ranidae > Lithobates > Lithobates sylvaticus. Next base: position 145,003,500 of record CM053031.1, on the reverse strand, counting down.
GGATTTCAGAGGAAAGCAGGAGAAGAGAGAATTGCGTTATACGCGGATGATATTCTCTTGTTCTTGGGAGATACGGGACAATCATTGGCGGGGGCAATGAGCTTGGTGGAGACATTTGGCAGTTTTTCAGGGCTGGAGATCAACTGGAGCAAATCCGAGTTGTTCCCAATAGATCCAACGGGGGAAATAACAGTATCAGGGTTTCCTCAGCTGACAGTAGTAGATGCCTTGAAGTATTTAGGGATAGTTATCACAATAGATCCCAACTAATATATAAACAAAAACCTTGTACCTCTCTTAAAAAAATTTAGGGAAAAAATCGATATCTGGAAGCGATTGCCACTCTCGGTGGCAGGTAGATGTAACCTGATAAAAATGCCGTGGTTACCTCAATTGATGTATATTTTGCATAACTCACCAGTGTGGATAGCAAAAAAATGGTTTAACAAAATCGAAAGTTTGTTTAGGGAGCTGATATGGAAGGGGGGGCAAGCCAGGATATGTTTACGTATACTGCAACTACCTGTTGGGGAGGGGGGAGTGGCATTACCTAACCCGGAGTATTACTACTGGGCGGCACAAGTGCAGCAACTGATGGGGGGTGGGGAGTTGTATGGAGGAACCCCGAATGGGAAAATCTTATTGACAGAGACAACACATGACACAATAGTAGAGGCATTGGAAGCGGACTCTTTCCTCTATAAATACCCGACAATTAGGATGATAACTAAGATATGGAAAGGGATTAAAAAATTATTTAACTATACAGAATTAAACGAATACACCCCTATATGGAATAACTATAATTTGCAGGAAACCCTCTTGATAGGAAGGAACAAAGAATGGGAAAAATGGGGAATAAAGAGATTGCAACAATTCTACGTGGGAAATACTCTTAAAAAATTTGAGGAGTTAAAAAGGGAATTTGGAATACCCCAGTATACACACTACACATACTTACAGATAGCACATGCCTTGAGATCCCAGTTTAGTGGCCACCCCATACAATGGGAAGACACCCCCTTTCTGCAATGTGTATCCCGGATGGGCCCTACAAAGGGCCTAATCTCGGAAATATACGGGCAAATAAGTAAAATGGGTAAAAAGAAGGTGAAACTCGACCAAGTAAAAATTAAATGGGAACAGGATATAGGGGTGATATCGCAAGAGCAGTGGAAACGAATCCTAGAGATGAGTCCATGGGTATCAGTCTCACCGTCCCAGAAAATATCACACTTAATGCTACTGAACAGGGCTTACTACACCCCAAAGCGACTGTTTAAATTTGGTAAAAGAGCGGACGCTAGATGCCCCAGATGCCAAGGATCAGGGGACCTCTTACACATGGTGTGGAGATGCCCTAAATTATTTCGCTATTGGGAGGGAGTAGTTCAGACGTTGAACGAAAGATTTGCAATAGGGCTAAAAAAGGAGGTGAAGGTGTGTATCTTGGGGTATAGGCAGGAGCCTGGGGAAAAGAGGAGTACCACGGTGGCCATCTTGAGGAGTTTGTTCCAAGCTAGGAAACTGATTGCCTTGAGGTGGCAAGCAAAATTGCCGCCGACAGTGGAAAGTTGGGTAGAAATGGTAAAGGAAACTCTTCCTAAAGAGAGGGTAGCTTATGTGAAGAGACGTAACCTTATGGAATTCGATAGGATGTGGAAACCCTATAGACAAATAATATAAACCATTGGTAAAAAATTAGATGGGGTAATACTGGTGGAGAGGGGGAGGGGGGGGAGGATATATTTCTAGACAGGGGGAGCGTGGGAGGAATAAAAAAAAAAGAAAAAAAAGCAGTTGGGGTACTAATACTGATACCCTTTGGGAATGTCCTTCTATTAAGCTACCCAAAATTCTCTTTAAACATGCATATATCTTTAAAACTAAAAGACAAACCGATAGATGTGATACCAATATGCATAGTACAGGGGGGTATGGAAGAGCGGGTAGATGAGAATATAGGGGGGAAGGGGGGATAAGTATAAAAGTATAGAAATTACAAATATACTGTAAATAAAAATGTATGTATGAAAATGTTTTCTAATAAAGAGTAAATAAAAAAAAAAAAAAAAGAATTTGAGGGTAAGGTGATGGACTGGCCAAGCATGTCTCCAGACCTAAACCCTATTGAGCATCTGTGGGGCATCCTAAAATGGAAGGTGGAGGAGCGCAAGGTCTCTAACATCCACCAGCTCTGTGATGTCACCATAGAGGAGTGTAAGAGGACTCCAGTGGCAACCTGTGAAGCTCTGGTGAACTCCATGCCCAAGAAGGTTAAGGCAGTGCTGGAAAATAATGGTGGCCATACAAAAAATAGACACTTTTTGAATATTTTCACTTAGGGGTGTACTCACTTTTGTTGCCAGTGGTTTAGACATTAATGGCTGTGTGTTGAGTTATTTTGAGGGGACAGCAAATTTACACTGTTATACAAGCTGTACACTTACTACTTTACATTGTAGCAAAGTGTAATTTATTCAGTATTATCACATAAAAAGATATAATAAAATATTTACAAAAATGTGAGGGGTGTACTCACTTTTGTGAGATACTGTATATATCAAATACACTGCCACTAACTAACCTGCCTGCCTAATCTAGCTCAAACTATCTCCGTCCACACACTAATCACTATGTAAGCAGCCTTATATACTGTGAGGTGTGGAGTTAGTCCCCCTGAGCCATGATTGGCCAAAGGCACCCTGCCTTTGGCCAATTATGGCTCTCTCAGCAAAGTCGCTGTGTTTGGCCAAATCATGCAGGTCAGGTGCATGCTTTGGTCAATCATCATACAACAGCGCTCAAATTTCCTGTGAACGTCCCATAATTTCTCGCTGTTCGGTGAAAGGGCGAACACCCGATGTTCAAGTCGAACTTTGAGCTCATCCCTATTTAAAAGTAAAAGTAAAGATCTGCACATAACTTGAGCTGTCTATATCTCTAAATATCCTTATTGTTTTGTCGGCCTCGATTTATTCAAGTTGTCATCATCTGATCAGTTCACACTGCCAGGTTTATGGCAGGTTTATGACCTGAATACTGTGTAAATGGTGATATATATAAAAATGGTTATTGTTGTATGTGGTTTATGACCGGTTTATTTAACTTCACTAACAATTCACCAAGTATAGGTCTGTGATTGATATGATAGCTTGCAAATACTGCTGTGAGTGTTAGAAACAGTTGTAGAAATAATAAAAACAACCTTAGTGATTTGTAAATGGCTGCTACAACAATGGTTATGGCTGAATATGACTTATGACAGGTTGATGTAACTCGGCAATTCACTCAATGTATATTACTGAGATTGTTGATTGTGTTACTGCTGTCAATGCTACAGTTATAGAACTAGTACCAGAAAAATCTGTGTTTTGTAAATGACTGCTATATATAATAGTGGTTATTGTGGAAAATATATTTGTTAAAGGTGTAATTAATATTGATTAGTACATTCTGCATATAAATGCATGCTGTTTGTCCAAATACATATTTTCTTACAAGTAAACCAGGAATGAGATATTGCACTCATTTATTTTTACTCTAACTTGTCAAGTAAACTGCAAGATGATGCTGATGCCAATCAAGATTATGTCAATTGTAAATTTAATCTGTGTTCATACTATTCATAATAAACTTTTTGTTGGGTGCACATCATAAGTTTATTCAAAACTTCTTTATGTACTGTATAATTAAAACTTATTAATATCCAAGGTGTTTTGAACCAAGTCTATAGACAAAGTAAACCTGTCATGAGAAAAACATGGGGACTCCTGTTGCTGAAGCCCTTATTAAAATGAACATGTGTAATGTTAAGTATTGGCTTCCAATGTACTTTTTAATGAACCTGCACCTTTCCAGTGCACCACAAAGCACAGATGGTACATTTTAACCCATGTCCACTGTTTGGATTTATCTTGCTATGTTATTCAAAATGAATGTCACCACAATGCACTGCACCATGGTTAACACATTACCATGCAGTGCAATAATGCAAGGCAAAGGTATGAATCAGTGTCACATACCTGGTTGGCGGCTAAAGTTTCGAAAGGGCTTCCCTTGTGGCTGAACTGGATGTGTCTTTTTTCAGCCTAGCTAACTATGTAACTATGCAACTATGTGGCTCTGATCCAAACACCCCTGGAGGTGATGACAAGGATGCAAGGCATAAAGAGACATGGGTGCCCAAGGACCAGTTTGCTGGTGGCTGCTCCTGAGGGTGGAGCAGGTCAGGCCCAGCAGCTAGCAGGATGCCAACCCCTGTGCACAAAGGTAATGCAGGACATGGCCAGCAGGTAAAGAACTGAAGTAGTGTCATGAGGTTAGCAGCCAAGCCAAGGTATTAACCACTTCAGCCCCAGAAGAATTCACCCCCTTCCTGACCAGACCACTTTTTGCGATTCAGCACTGCGTCGCTTCAACTGACAATTGTGTGGTCATGCGACGTGGCTCCCAAACAAAATTGACGTCCTTTTTTTCCCACAAATAGAGCTTTCTTTTAGTGGTATTTGATCACCCCTGCGGTTTTTATTTTTTGCGGTATAAACAAAAAAAGAGCGAAAATTAAAAAAAAAAAAAAAACGCATTATTTTTTGCTATAATAAATATACGACAATAATATATATAAAAAAAAATGTTTTCCTCAGTTTAGGCCGATATGTATTCTTCTACATATTTTTGTTAAAATAAAATCACAATAAGCGATTATTCATTTGTTTGCGCAAAAGTTATAGCGCTTACAAAATAGGGGATAGTTTTATGGCATTTTTATTAATATTTTTTTTTGTACTAGTAATGGCGGTGATCTGTGATTTTATCGTGACTGTGACATTATGGCGGACACATCGGACAATTTTGACACATTTTTGGGACATTGTCATTTATACAGCAATCAGTGCTATACAAATGCACTGATTGCTGTGTAAATGACACTGGCAGTGAAGGGGTTAAGTGTGTCCTAGGGGTGTGTTTCTAACCGTGGTGGGCGTGGCTGTGTGTGACACGTCACTGATCTCTGCTCCGATCACACGGAGCAGAGATCAGTGACATTGTCACTAGGCAGAATGGGGAGATGCTTGTTTACAGTAGCATCTCCCTGTTCTTCCTCTCCGTGAGATGATCGCGGGTATCCTAACACCCTAGAGAATAAAATGGTGGTCGTTGCAATACTTTGTCACACCATATTTCCGCAGCGGTCTTACAAGCGCACTTTTTTGGAAAAAATACACTTTTTTGAATTAAAAATAAGACAACAGTACAGTTTATATTGTTAAAGATGATGTTACCTCGAGTAAATTGATACTCAACATGTCACGCTTCAAAATTGCGCCCGCTCGTGGAATGGCAAGAAACTTTTATCCTTAAAAATCTCCATATGCGACATTTAAAAAATTCTACCGGTTGCATATTTTGAGTTACAGAGGAGATCTAGGTCTCGCTCTCACGATCGTGGTGATACCTCACATGTGTGGTTTGAACACCGTTTTCGTATGCGGGCGCTACTCACGTATGCGTTTGCTTCTGCACACGAGCTCGGCGCAACGGGGAGCGTTAAACATTTTTTTTCTTATTTATTTTACTTTTTTTTTACTTTTACACTGTTCTTTAAAAAAATCAAAAATGTGTCACATTTATTCCTATTACAAGGAATGTAAACATTCCTTGTAATAGAAAAAATGCATGACAGGATCTCAAAAAGACCTCAGATCTTATATTTACACTAAAGTGCAATAAAAAAAAAAAGTTGTTTTGAAAAAAGTAGCACCGACTCCTAATGAGCAGACGCTATTGTTTTTTCAAATTTAAGTTGTCTGAGGTCGCAATTAGGCTTCAGGCTAATTATTCTAAATGTTCTGGTCTCTGTGCCAGTTCAGCTGGATTGCACTGGTTTCTCCTTGTGGGTGTCGCTGTCATCGCCGGTAGGTGTGGAAACACAGTTCAGTTGGATGTGTTGAGTGCCACCTATTGCTCGGAAATAGCTCAGTGGGAGTGTTCTTCCTGCTGTGATTTCTGGGAGATGGTATTTAAGGTACCGACGCCATTTTTTTTTGTCTTTCGTTCGCCTTTACCCGGACCCCATGGCCCTCCTGGCCTGGGGTGTAAACCGTGTGTATCCTGTGCCTCGGGGCCGGCTGGCCTGAGGCTGTGCAACTGAGAGAGTAGGCCCGAAACAGCTTTGGGGGCTACTGATCCAGGGGTGGTCCTGTGCCGTCTCGCCTGAGGAGAGAGGCCGGGAAACTGAAGGATCCAGGGGAGGACTTTTCTAGGAGAGGACCGTGCGCAAGGCTGGTGTCTCTGGAGGAGCCTGGAAACTCAGTTAAAGGACGCAACCCGGATCAACGCCCATACAGTATTACCGGTTCGGCTGCAAGAGTATGGTATTGTATGGCAGTTCTTTGAATCTCACATGAACTCTCAGTGATGCTCTAATTTAATTAGTAAGTCTGTGGCAGAGACTTTATCAAGTACCCCACCGGCTGCTAGGTCAAGTGAGAGGGGCCTATCCGGTGGTTGCTGGATCCAGTCAGTGGAGCTGTTGTCCTCTGGATCTGAAGAATACATTTAAACTACCAATCTTAAGTGCCTGAACTCACCCCTAACCCGCTGACCCCTTCTGAAATACTTTGCCTTTATTTTAAATAAATAACCAAAAAAGGACTCAGTATTGGAAATTCACATTCTTTGGGCCACTTTCCAACAGGACCCCTGAGACGGAGATCAAGCAGGTGAAGTAACGGTAAGCCCAAACAAAACCAGCAGCTCCTTCGGTGGTTCTTGCTACATAAAAATAAAAAAAAATGTACCTTTAAGAGCTATGGGCAGAAGTGACAGTTTGATGTTGCTTCCGCCCTGTAATTGTATGGAGCCGGTTGGGGGGGCATCTTTCCCGCACTCAGCTCCATGCCAAGCAGAGGAAAGGCCCCGATCGCCTTCGCTGCTGCCGGCAGCTCCGGAGAGTGGCGGGAGGGGGGCCCCTGTCGTGGTAATGTCGTGGTGAATCAGATGCTGAAACCACTTTTATATGAAAGCGGACGCCCGCTGAAGAAGTGGATACCAGGGTTTTGGCAGCTAGCTGCTCCAATAACAACGGTATTCCACTTCAAAATGCTGCTGTATAATGACGGCGGGCAGTCCGTAAGTGGTTAAAGCGGAAGTAAACCCTTTGATTTAAATAGTTTAAAAAAAATGGCATGCCGGAAATGCTACCTGTCACATTGACTATGCTTTCAACCAAACTGTCAAACCATCCAATGGCTGGTGTCATAACTGATCACATGTGCAGCATCATGGCAGTTGAAGATTGAACAGAGGCCAAGATGGCAGCTTCCTTGGCTGAAAACGATAGGAGGGTTTACTTCCACTTTAACAAAGCTAACACGCTAGAACGAAGCAGAACTAAACCTGCAAAAACTCCACTCAAACAATCAGAATTTGATGATAACCTATACCGGTGCCAACTCCAGGTTGCTAGGTCTTCAACCGTTGACTGGCTGGCAAGGGATGTCGCAACTCCCATGCATGCACAGGAACTATCCGACGTTAGTACATGATCTTCCCTGCTGTTCTATTGTGTTTTGATAGGGGGAGGCCCCCCTGCCAGTGCACTCAGGTGGGGAGCCGAGTGCAGACTTTTTTCAGTCACGCCCCTTTGACAGAAGCCAGCTCCAGTATACACACGGCTGAATGTCAGTTTGTTTCTATTTTTTTTTTCTTCCTGCAAGATCAGCCTCATCGATTCATAAAAGCAGCACATGATGTACACATTACACATTGTTAGGCACACAGTTAACCCCTTGATTGCCCCTAGATGTTAACTTTTTCCCAGTCAGTGTCTTTAGTACAGTGACAGTGTATAGTATTAGCACTGATCACTGTATTAGAGCGGCTTTCAATGGAGCACTACAGTCGCCCCAGACATGAAATTGGACGTCCTGTGCGTTTTTGGGTCCAGGTTCAAGTGCGAATTCAGGTAAAAAAAAAAATTGCACAGAAACACACTGGACTCTTGACTGCAAACCGCAGCTGGACATGTGTGAACCCAGCCTAAGTGTCACTGGGGATGTCGGTTCCAGTCAGTTTCCACCAGTGTCAGTCAAGCCTGGTACACATTACAGTTTTTTTTAAGCGGTTCCAGACCAGCCGCCGCAGTTGCGGCAGGTTGGCTCTCCTGGGCAAGATGTCATAGCTGTATTTTGGGCAGCTACGACGCACCTGGCGCACACCCGCGACAATCGGATTCACTTCAGAACCGATCAGTCTCCAGGCCCAGGCCAATTATTTCGGTCCCCTGCCTGTAAGTGTAAACACAGGCAGGGGAAGTGATGTCACCTACCTCTCTGGAATTCTTTTTCGTTCCAGAGAGAGGAGAAAGGACATCTAAACATGAGTTGCACCAACACTACACTGACACAGTACACATAGGCACACATTTCATCCCCTGATTGCCCCCCCCCCCCCCCCAGTTAACCCCTTCACTTCCTGTCACAGTGCCACCAAGTGCAGTTTTCATATTTTTCTTTGATCATTGTACTGGTGTCATTTGTGACACTAATCAGTGTTAGGGTACTAAGTAGTAGCCCCCCCCCTAAAAAAGGTTTAACCCCTTAATTACCCCCTGTCAGTGTGTAGTTAGCCAGTTAGCTAGATACTGCCACCATCAGGTTTTTTTTTAAGTGTCAGGGTACCTGCCATATATTGCTGAATAAAGGTTTAACCCCCTGATCGCTTGGGGGGTGACATCAGTTTTTAGCATCAGTTAGGGTCCACGTCAGCCCAGGCAGCGTCATATTAGTGCCAGTAGCGATAACACCCACGCACATACCATACACCTCCCTTAGTAGTATAGTGTGAACAAATCAATATATTTGATCTGATCAAATCTATACTAGCGTCCCCAGTAGTTTAGGGTTCCCAAAATTAGCGGGATTAGCCCAGATACCTGCTAGCACCTGCGTTTAGCCTCTCCGCCCAGCCCACCAAAGTGCAGTATCAATCGATCACTGTCACTTACAAAACACAGAACAGATTTTTGGTAGCGTTTGAAGCAGTCGCTGACAATCATGTGCTCTTTTTTCCTGTGTGTTTACTACCAGTAAATTTAAAGGCCACAATGTCCAATCAAAGGTACAGTAGTGAAGAGGCCTACACATTTTTGAGCATGACAGATGAGAGTGAAGAGGAAGTCACCCATCTGTCAGATTCAGGCTCAGAATACGAACCGGTAGACAGCAGCGGCACCCTGACAGATAGCTCTGACGAAGGAGTAGTGGTCCCTGCCAAGGTCAGGCATACCCGACCCGTTCTTCTGCTGTTGATGTGGTGCAAGAACTGCAGGGCTCTTCTATGGAGCAGAGAGCCAGTACTAGTTCCGCTCATTCTTCTGGTGAACTGGCAAGCACCAGAGGCCTAGTACATCCTGGTCATACATCCAGCACTGCAGTAACACTTGGTGATGTGCAGTTTAAGCTGGTGCGGTGGCTAGCACAAGTAGCGTCCCGACAAACACAGGCCCGTCAAGCCCATAGTGCCCTTCTCACTGCATTTGCCAATCCGAATTGGGAGCCCACCACTTCTGCAGTGGCCGTACTTCCCCCATTCACTGGCCAAGCCAGAATTCAGGTGGAAACTGTTGATTTTACGTCACTTGATTTTTATTTGCTGTTTTTCGCGGTAGATCGCTATAGATCTATTGTAGACCAAAGCAATTTGTATGCTAATCTCCAGTTGGTCCTTGCCAGAGATTGAAAACCTATTACGGTTTCTGAATTTAGGACCTTCCTGGGCCAAACCCTCCTCATGGGTAGGGATGAGCCGAACACCCCCGGGTTCGGTTCGAACCAGAACCTTCGAACGTTCGAATTTTCGAACCCTATACGTTATAATGGACGCGAACGTTCGAAATCAAAAGTGCTAATTACAACGGCCAATATGCATGTTAATGTCATAAAACAGGTTTGGGGACCCGGGTCCTGCCCCAGGGGACATATATCAATGCAAAAAGAACTTTTAAAAACTAACGTTTTTTCGGGAGCAGTCATTTTAATGATGCATAAAGTGAAAAAAAAAAAGTGAAATTTTCCTTTAAATATGGTACCTGGGGGGTGTCTAAAGTATGCCTGTGAAGTGGCATGTGTTTCCCGTGTTTAGAACTGTCCTTGCACAAAATGACATTTGTAAAGGAAAAAAAGAAGCCATTTAAAACCACTTGCGGCTTTAGGTTTGTTCTTAAGTAGAATCTGAACAGGTACATTATGAAGTGTAGCTCCATCCCAAAAAAATCTATTTTTAAGCTTTTTGGAGAACATAGGGAGGGGTTATCACCCCTGTAACATTTGCTGTCTTTGCACATCTGTTCAGAACATGTCACCTCACTTTCCGTCCCAATGACAAATGTTTTTGGAAAAGTGGGGTTTTAATTGAAACAAGGATTGGTGATAAAGTATCAGTAGAGAGGAGATACCTTTTTCCCAAATTAAATCTAACAGGATAGAATTTCCCTTCCTAGGGGTAGATTTCCTCTCACTTCCTGTTTTCTCTTTCCATTTGCAAGTAGGAGTCGTTTGTAAGTTGGATGTTTGAAAGTAGGGGCCTGGCGTATATACTCTGCAGAAATTTTCCCTATTAGATGTTGGTGTAGCCACAAGACTGGTGGGCACAGGAATGGGCCCTGCTATGAGTTAATAGATCAAGATTTGTAATTGCATGCACCTGTTGAACAGGGCAGAAAAATTGGGGGTGGTGGTGGTGGTGGACGGTGTTGCCACAAGACTGTAAGCTCTCACAGTTACTCTTGGTGGGCGCAGGAATGGGCCCTGCTGTGAGTTATTAGATCAAGATTTGTAATTGCAAGCACCTGATGAACAGGGCAGAAAAATTGGGCCTTTGGCGGTGGTGGTGGACGGTGTTGCCACAAGACTGTAGGCCCTCATAGTTACTCTTGGTGGGCGCAGGAATGGGCCCTGCTGTGAGTTATTAGATCAAGATTTGTAATTGCAAGCACCTGATGAACAGGGCAGAAAAATTGGGCCTTTGGCGGTGGTGGTGGACGGTGTTGCCACAAGACTGTAGGCCCTCACAGTTAAACAGGGGCTGAAAAATTGTGCCTTAGGCACTGGTGCTGGTGCCACAACACTGCAACCCCTCACAGAGACTGTACTTGGAGCACAGCAGTCACACGTGTTGCGAAGCATTTTTTTAAAAAATTGGAAGTACACGCCCCTGTTAAACAGGGGCTGAAAAATTGTGCCTTAGGCACTGGTGCTGGTGCCACAACACTGCAACCCGGCCCTCACAGATACTGTACTTGGAGCACAGCAGTCACACGTGTTGCGAAGCATTTTTTTTAAAAAATTGTAAGTACCCGCCCCTGTTAAACAGGGGCTGAAAAATTGTGCCTTAGGCACTGGTGCTGGTGCCACAACACTGCAACCCGGCCCTCACAGATACTGTACTTGGAGCACAGCAGTCACACGTGTTGCGAAGCATTTTTTTTTAAAAAATTGGAAGTACACGCCCCTGTTAAACAGGGGCTGAAAAATTGTGCCTTAGGCACTGGTGTGGTGGCATGGATCATTGAGGAGGAGGAAGAGGATAGTCAGTGAACATAAGAGGACAGTCACTCAGCATCAGCATAGGCAGTCTTGAAGGGATGTGACATTAAAAATTATTCGGTTATATCCGCCTCAGGTGCCTGGTAGCTGGTGGTGATCCAAGACTGATTCATTTTGATGAATGTCAGTCGATCAACCGAGGCGGTGGACAGGCGCACCCTATGATCAGTCACAAATCCTCCAGCAGCACTGAATGTGCGTTCGGAAAGAACGCTGGAGGCAGGACAGGCCAGTAGCTCAATTGCATACTGTGCAAGCTCTGGCCAGTGATCCATCCTCAGGACCCAGTAAGCCAGAGGATTTTCGGTGGGAAAGGTGTCCAAGTCTGACCTTGCCCCAAGGTATTCCTGCACCATGTATATCAGACGCTGGCGATGGTTGCTGGAACCGATCATACCTTGGGGCTGCGGACTAAAAAAATTGTCTGAACGCATCGGTCAGACGTCCACCTTCCCCACCGCTCCTTCTGCCACTGACCGAAGCCTCAGCAACTCGTCGCCCAGGACCAGGAGTTTGTAGCCTCCCAGTTTCTGGGAACGCGTTGCACAGACCTTTCTGCAAGGCCTCCCTGAGATGTCTCATCCTCTGCTCCCTCTGCGACGGCAAGATAAGGTCCGCAACCTTACCCTTGTACCGCGGATCAAGGAGAGTGGCCAGCCAGTAATGGTCCCCTCTCCTTGATCCGAAGAACACGAGGATCCTTCCGCAGGCTTTGCAGGATCAGGGAGGCCATGCAGCGTAGGTTAGCTGAGGCATTCGGTCCGGAGTCTTCTGGGTCACTGAGGATGACATGATCGCCAGCCACCTCCTCCCAGCCACGTACAAGTCCACTGGTTTGTTGGGACTGTACATCATCCCTAAAAGACTGCTGCTGCTGATGCTGAGTGCCAGGCTCCACCTCCATGCTCACACAATCCTCCTCCTCCTCCTCCTCCTCCTCATCCTCTTCCTGTGTGATGGGTGGGACAGAAGGAACACTGTCCGGATAAAGGGGGCCTTGAGAGGCAAGGAAGTCCTCCTCTTCCTGCCTCTGTTCTGCCTCAAGTGCCCTGTCCATTATCCCACGCAGCGTATGCTCCAACAGGTGGACAAGAGGGACAGTGTCACTGATGCATGCACTGTCACTGCTCACCATCCTCGTGGCCTCCTCAAATGGTGAGAGGACAGTGCATGCATCCCTGATCATGCTCCACTGACGTGGGGAAAAAAAACCAAGCTCCCCTGACCCTGTCCTGGTGCCGTAGTCGCAAAGGTACTCATTGATGGCCCTCTGCTGCGTGTGCAGTCGCTGCAGCATGGCCAACGTTGAGTTCCACCTGGTGGGCATGTCACATATTAGGCGGTTCTTGGGCAGGTTCAGCTCCTTTTGCAGCTCAGTCAGCCGAGCACTGGCATTATAAGATCGGCGGAAATGCACACAGACTTTCCTGGCCTGCCTCAGGACATCCTGTAAGCCTGGGAACCTGCCCAAGAACCGCTGCACCACCAGGTTGAGGACGTGAGCCATGCAGGGCACATGGGTGAGCTGCCCCTGTCGCAGGGCGGAGAGGAGGTTGGTGCCATTGTCAGAAACGACCATTCCTGGCTTAAGCTGACGTGGCGTCAACCACCTCTCGGCCTGCCCCTGCAGAGCTGCCAGAACCTCTGGCCCAGTGTGGCTCCTGTCCCCCAAACACACCAGCGCAAGCACGGCATGGCATCTTTTTGCCTGCGTACTTGCGTAGCCCCTTGTACGCCTACGGAGCACCGCTGGTTCCAAGGACAGAGCACTGGAGGAAGAAGAAGAGGGGGGGGTGGAGGAGAGAGGTGTGTCACAACCAGTAGCAGTAGTCGCGTTTTGGAGGCGTGGTGGCGGAACAACCTCCAACACTACTGCACCTTGTCCTGCATCCCTCCCAGCTGCCAATAGAGTGACCCAATGGGCCGTGAAAGAAAGGTACCGTCCCTGTCCATGCCTGCTGGACCATGAGTCAGCGGTAATATGCACCTTACCGCTGACCGCCCTGTCCAGCGAGGCATGGACATTGCCCTCCACATGCCGGTAGAGAGACGGAATCACCTTCCGCGAGAAAAAGTGGCGTTTGGGAACCTGCCACTGAGGAACCGCACATTGAACAAACTCACGGAAGGGGGCCGAGTCTACCAACTGAAAAGGCAGCAGTTGAAGTGCTAGCAATTTAGCAAGGCTAGCATTCAACCGCTGGGCATGTGGATGGCTGGGAGTGTACTTCTTTCTACGGTCCAGCAGCTGGGGCAGGGAAATTTGCCTGCTGCAATCGGACGTCGGTGTACTGCAAGTACTTGGTTGTGACACACCTAATTCTACACCTTCAGTCCTCTCAGAGCAGCTTTCAGAGAGGACTGAAGGTGTAGTGGGGATGGAGATCCCAGCTGAGGAGGAGCAAGGAGAGGTCCGCTTAGTTCTTTGGTGTGGGTCTTTTATGTGTGCCTGCCAACGAGCTGCATGGCAGGTCGCCATATGTCTGGTCATGCTTGTCGTGCCCAAGCGGCTGATGTTTTGGCCACGCGAGATACGCTTGAGACAAAATATTGCAAATAGCAGTGGTGCGATCTGCTGCACTCGTCTCAAAAAAGGCCCACACCAAAGAACTTTTCTGATAACGTGCAGAGGCAGCGCCCTGCACAGGCGGAGCTCTGCGGTGTTGTACAGTTGCTGTGCTGGCCTCTACCTGGCCTCCAGGGGGCATCCTGCCTCGTTGGACATGTGACGCCGCATCCTCCTCCTCCTCGTCCTCCTCCTCATCCTCTCTCCCTTGAGGCACCCACGTGGAGTCAGTGACCTCATCATCCCCTCCCTCTTCACCACTAGAGCAAACCTGGCAGTAAGCTGCAGCTGGTGGAACAGTACTGCCAGATTCCTCAAGCTGGGTATCGTCATCCGAGCCTTCGAATCGTTGGGCATCCTCCTGGAGCATGTACCCAACACTGTGCTCAAAGAGTTCGGGGGACTCCTCAGGAGGACATGGTGGGTCTAGGGAAGGGGTGGCTGATGATGCTCTGTCAGTACCCTGAGCCTGGGTGAGAGAGGATGAGGAGGATGAGGAGGGCTTGGTCATCCATTCTACCAAGCCTTCAGCATGATGCGGCTCCACATGTCCAGCTGCCGAAAACAAAGACGCGCGTGTCCCATGGCCACGTGCTGATGACGATGCACGACCACGTCCACGTCCACGGCCACGTCCACTAGAAACAGAGCCTGCCTGCCCTGTGTTCTTGGCTCTGCACGCTCTGCCTCCCCTTGGCGGTCTTCCAGCCATTGTAGTCGGTAGTCCTGTGGGTGCTGCTGAGAAGAATATATAGGAGCTCTGTGTGATGCCACTAACACACTAGAAGTCCTATGGGTGCTTCTGCAAAGAAAATAGAGGAGCTCTGTGTGATGCCACTAACACACTAGAAGTCCTGTGGGTGCTGCTGAGAAGAATATATAGGAGCTCTGTGTGATGCCACTAACACACTAGAAGTCCTATGGGTGCTTCTGCAAAGAAAATAGAGGAGCTCTGTGTGATGCCACTAACACACTAGAAGTCCTGTGGGTGCTTATGCAAAGAAAATAGAGGAGCTCTGTGTGATGCCACTAACACACTAGAAGTCCTGTGGGTGCTGCTGAGAAGAATATATAGGAGCTCTGTGTGATGCCACTAACACACTAGAAGTCCTATGGGTGCTTCTGCAAAGAAAATAGAGGAGCTCTGTGTGATGCCACTAACACACTAGAAGTCCTGTGGGTGCTGCTGAGAAGAATATATAGGAGCTCTGTGTGATGCCACTAACACACTAGAAGTCCTATGGGTGCTTCTGCAAAGAAAATAGAGGAGCTCTGTGTGATGCCACTAACACACTAGAAGTCCTGTGGGTGCTTATGCAAAGAAAATAGAGGAGCTCTGTGTGATGCCACTAACACACTAGAAGTCCTGTGGGTGCTGCTGAGAAGAATATATAGGAGCTCTGTGTGATGCCACTAACACACTAGAAGTCCTATGGGTGCTTCTGCAAAGAAAATAGAGGAGCTCTGTGTGATGCCACTAACACACTAGAAGTCCTGTGGGTGCTTATGCAAAGAAAATAGAGGAGCTCTGTGTGATGCCACTAACACACTAGAAGTCCTGTGGGTGCTGCTGAGAAGAATATATAGGAGCTCTGTGTGATGCCACTAACACACTAGAAGTCCTATGGGTGCTTCTGCAAAGAAAATAGAGGAGCTCTGTGTGATGCCACTAACACACTAGAAGTCCTGTGGGTGCTTAAGCAAAGAAAATAGAGGAGCTCTGTGTGATGCCACTAACACACTAGAAGTCCTGTGGGTGCTGCTGAGAAGAATATATAGGAGCTCTGTGTGATGCCACTAACACACTAGAAGTCCTATGGGTGCTTCTGCAAAGAAAATAGAGGAGCTCTGTGTGATGCCACTAACACACTAGAAGTCCTGTGGGTGCTGCTGAGAAGAATATATAGGAGCTCTGTGTGATGCCACTAACACACTAGAAGTCCTATGGGTGCTTCTGCAAAGAAAATAGAGGAGCTCTGTGTGATGGGACTAACACACTTCAAGTCCTATAGGTGCTTCTGGGAACAAAATATAGCTCTGTGTGTGTGATGGGACTAACACACTTCAAGTCCTATAGGTGCTTCTGGGAAGAAAAATATAGCTCTGTGTGTGTGTGATGGGACTAACACACTTCAAGTCCTATAGGTGCTTCTGGGAAGAAAATATAGCTCTGTGTGTGTGATGGGACTAACACACTTCAAGTCCTATAGGTGCTTCTGGGAAGAAAATATAGCTCTGTGTGTGTGATGGGACTAACACACTTCAAGTCCTATAGGTGCTTCTGGGAACAAAATATAGCTCTGTGTGTGTGATGGGACTAACACACTTCAAGTCCTATAGGTGCTTCTGGGAAGAAAATATAGCTCTGTGTGTGTGATGGGACTAACACACTTCAAGTCCTATAGGTGCTTCTGGGAACAAAATATAGCTCTGTGTGCGTGATGGGACTAACACACTTCAAGTCCTATAGGTGCTTCTGGGAACAAAATATAGCTCTGTGTGTGTGATGGGACTAACACACTTCAAGTCCTATAGGTGCTTCTGGGAACAAAATATAGCTCTGTGTGTGTGATGGGACTAACACACTTCAAGTCCTATAGGTGCTTCTGGGAACAAAATATAGCTCTGTGTGTGTGATGGGACTAACACACTTCAAGTCCTATAGGTGCTTCTGGGAACAAAATATAGCTCTGTGTGTGTGATGGGACTAACACACTTCAAGTCCTATAGGTGCTTCTGGGAAGAAAATATAGCTCTGTGTGTGTGATGGGACTAACACACTTCAAGTCCTATAGGTGCTTCTGGGAACAAAATATAGCTCTGTGTGTGTGATGGGACTAACACACTTCAAGTCCTATAGGTGCTTCTGGGAACAAAAATATAGCTCTGTGTGTGTGATGGGACTAACACACTTCAAGTCCTATAGGTGCTTCTGGGAACAAAATATAGCTCTGTGTGTGTGATGGGACTAACACACTTCAAGTCCTATAGGTGCTTCTGGGAAGAAAATATAGCTCTGTGTGTGTGATGGGACTAACACACTTCAAGTCCTATAGGTGCTTCTGGGAACAAAATATAGCTCTGTGTGTGTGATGGGACTAACACACTTCAAGTCCTATAGGTGCTTCTGGGAACAAAATATAGCTCTGTGTGTGTGATGGGACTAACACACTTCAAGTCCTATAGGTGCTTCTGGGAACAAAATATAGCTCTGTGTGTGTGATGGGACTAACACACTTCAAGTCCTATAGGTGCTTCTGGGAAGAAAATATAGCTCTGTGTGTGTAATGGGACTAACACACTTCAAGTCCTATAGGTGCCTCTGGGAACAAAATATAGCTCTGTGTGTGTGATGGGACTAACACACTTCAAGTCCTATAGGTGCTTCTGGGAAGGAAATAAAGGTCTGTGTGATGGGACTAACACACTTCAAGTCCTATAGGTGCTTCTGGGAAGAAAATATAGCTCTCTGTGTGTGTGATGGGACTAACACACTTCAAGTCCTATAGGTGCTTCTGGGAACAAAATATAGCTCTGTGTGTGTGATGGGACTAACACACTTCAAGTCCTATAGGTGCTTCTGGAAGAAAATATAGCTCTGTGTGTGTGATGGGACTAACACACTTCAAGTCCTATAGGTGCTTCTGGGAACAAAATATAGCTCTGTGTGTGTGATGGGACTAACACACTTCAAGTCCTATAGGTGCTTCTGGGAACAAAATATAGCTCTGTGTGTGTGATGGGACTAACACACTTCAAGTCCTATAGGTGCTTCTGGGAACAAAATATAGCTCTGTGTGTGTGATGGGACTAACACACTTCAAGTCCTATAGGTGCCTCTGGGAACAAAATATAGCTCTGTGTGTGTGATGGGACTAACACACTTCAAGTCCTATAGGTGCTTCTGGGAACAAAATATAGCTCTGTGTGTGTGATGGGACTAACACACTTCAAGTCCTATAGGTGCTTCTGGGAAGGAAATAAAGGTCTGTGTGATGGGACTAACACACTTCAAGTCCTATAGGTGCTTCTGGGAAGAAAATATAGCTCTGTGTGTGTGATGGGACTAACACACTTCAAGTCCTATAGGTGCTTCTGGGAACAAAATATAGCTCTGTGTGTGTGATGGGACTAACACACTTCAAGTCCTATAGGTGCTTCTGGGAACAAAATATAGCTCTGTGTGTGTGATGGGACTAACACACTTCAAGTCCTATAGGTGCTTCTGGGAACAAAATATAGCTCTGTGTGTGTGATGGGACTAACACACTTCAAGTCCTATAGGTGCTTCTGGGAAGAAAATATAGCTCTGTGTGTGTGATGGGACTAACACACTTCAAGTCCTATAGGTGCCTCTGGGAACAAAATATAGCTCTGTGTGTGTGATGGGACTAACACACTTCAAGTCCTATAGGTGCTTCTGGGAAAAAAATATAGCTCTGTGTGTGTGATGGGACTAACACACTTCAAGTCCTATAGGTGCTTCTGGGAAGGAAATAAAGGTCTGTGTGATGGGACTAACACACTTCAAGTC
The DNA here is from genome assembly GCA_028564925.1 of Lithobates sylvaticus. Classification (NCBI taxonomy): domain Eukaryota; kingdom Metazoa; phylum Chordata; class Amphibia; order Anura; family Ranidae; genus Lithobates; species Lithobates sylvaticus. Next base: position 144,984,791 of record CM053031.1, on the reverse strand, counting down.
CTATAGATGCTTCTGGGAAGAAAATATAGCTCTGTGTGTGTGATGGGACTAACACACTTCAAGTCCTATAGGTGCTTCTGGGAACAAAATATAGCTCTGTGTGTGTGATGGGACTAACACACTTCAAGTCCTATAGGTGCTTCTGGGAACAAAATATAGCTCTGTGTGTGTGATGGGACTAACACACTTCAAGTCCTATAGGTGCTTCTGGGAACAAAATATAGCTCTGTGTGTGTGATGGGACTAACACACTTCAAGTCCTATAGGTGCTTCTGGGAAGAAAATATAGCTCTGTGTGTGTGATGGGACTAACACACTTCAAGTCCTATAGGTGCTTCTGGGAACAAAATATAGCTCTGTGCGTGTGATGGGACTAACACACTTCAAGTCCTATAGGTGCTTCTGGGAACAAAATATAGCTCTGTGCGTGTGATGGGACTAACACACTTCAAGTCCTATAGGTGCTTCTGGGAAGAAAATATAGCTCTGTGTGTGTGATGGGACTAACACACTTCAAGTCCTATAGGTGCTTCTGGGAACAAAATATAGCTCTGTGTGTGTGATGGGACTAACACACTTCAAGTCCTATAGGTGCTTCTGGGAACAAAATATAGCTCTGTGTGTGTGATGGGACTAACACACTTCAAGTCCTATAGGTGCTTCTGGGAAGAAAATATAGCTCTGTGTGTGTGATGGGACTAACACACTTCAAGTCCTATAGGTGCTTCTGGGAACAAAATATAGGAGCTCTGCCTGCCTGCCACGAACACACTACAAGTCCTATAGGTGCTTCTGGGAACAAAATATAGGAGCTCTGCCTGCCTGCCACGAACACACTACAAGTCCTATAGGTGCTTCTGGTAACAAAATATAGGAGCTCTGCCTGCCTGCCACGAACACACTACAAGTCCTATAGGTGCTTCTGGTAACAAAATATAGGAGCTCTGCCTGCCTGCCACAAACACACTACAAGTCCTATAGGTGCTTCTGGTAACAAAATATAGGAGCTCTGCCTGCCTGCCACGAACACACTACAAGTCCTATAGGTGCTTCTGGTAACAAAATATAGGAGCTCTGCCTGCCTGCCACGAACACACTACAAGCCCCTCTTTCTCAATCAATCTTTGTAACTGAATCTATCTAACTCAATCTCTGTAAGTGAATCTCTCTACCTAACTAAATCCAGCAGAGTGTCACAGAATCAGCCTGCTCAATCTGCGCCGGAACAGCATGTGACCGGCGCAGACGGCGTGGCGGCCTTTTATAGGGGGGGCGTGTACTACAGCCCCTGAGCTGTAATTGGCTACAGGCGTCCTGCCTGTAGCCAATTATGGCTCTTCGAGTTTCCGGGGCTGTGATTGGCCAAGCATGCGGGGTCACAGTGCATGCTTGGCCAATCATCAGCCAGCAATGCACTGCGCCGGCCGCGCCGGCCGCAATGCATTGCGGGGCCGCTCGCATCACACGAACGTGATGCGAGCGGCCAAAATAGTTCTGGGCTCGCCGAGCGAGCGAACGCCCGGTGCTCGATGCGAACGTGGGTTCGCATCGAGCACCGGGCCCATCCCTACTCATGGGCATAACTAAAAAAAATGAGTTGTGGTAATTGGTCTACTGACCCAATTAATCGTATGTCCGTGTTCTCTGCTTGCATGACCAGGACACGGTACGAGCAGATCTTGTGATTTATGCACTTCCACGACAATGAACTCTGTCATCCTCGGGGTCACCCTGGATTTAATCGGCTCTACAAAACTCGGCCCCTCGTAAACCACTTCAACCAACATTTTGCAGCGGAGAAATTTCAGATGATGAGCTGAATTACGGAAGTTGAAATATAGCGCCTCATCCCTTTAAGTAAAGTCAGAAATTTGTTGGATAAACCAAAGGTTGGGACTTTAGGGGCGCAATAAACAAATGATTAAATATAAAATAAATTTATTGAAAAAATATCATAATATAACATTATTGACATCATATGTCTGTAACAACATTTAAAAGCAATACATCACTGAATAGAGATGAGAATTGCCAAATTTTTTTGTTTCTCTACATGTTTCACCCAAATTCGGGCTTCCTCAGGAGAACTGAACATGTCATACAATATTCACTGAAATAGAAGAAATAGAATCAAATACTGAACACAAATAATTGACACATACAAATAAATGGATATGGAATAAACATCATGTAAGAGATGAGTGAGTGAAGCTAATAAGCTCCCAGGCTAACCTGTGTGTTCAAGCAGAATGTCTCGCAGTCCACAAAAAATGCTGAATATGTGAGGTTCATTGAGTGCGTCATAGAGAGGGAAATAGCAGCCAAGACTAAGTCAGTCTCAGAATCCATCTATTGGGTATATTGAATAAGGTTACTTTTAATTTACTTTAGTTTATAGCAAGAGAGATAAGAGTAGATAAATAATACCAAGGGCCTACCTAAAAAATCCTTTACTTGAAAATTTGTCAAAGACTTATTGTTGAAGGCATTCAAGGAATGCTCATAACTGCCAAAAAGGAAGCCTAAATTTGGTTCTAAAAAAATATATATAAAAAAAGGGATTTTTAGTTTATAAAAGAAATGCCAGACAGATATAACCACCATCAGATGCCGAGGACGATCATATCAAGCCCCAAACATATAATTACCTTTATAGGTAATTGGGGCTTGATATGATCGTCCTCGGCATCTGATGGTGGTTATATCTGTCTGGCATTTCTTTTATAAACCAAAAATCCCTTTTTTTATATATATTTTTTCAGAACCAAATTTAGGCTTCCTTTTTGGCAGTTATGAGAATTCTTTGAATGCCTTCAACAATAAGTCTTTGACACATTTTCAAGTAAAGGATTTTTTAGGTAGGTCCTTGGTATTATTTATCTACTCGTATCTCTCTTGCTATAAACTAAAGTAATTTAAAAGTAACCTTATTCAATATACCCAATAGATGGATTCTGAGACTGACTTAGTCTTGGCTGCTATTTCCCTCTCTATGACGCACTCAATGAACCTCACATATTCAGCATTTTTTGTGGACTGCAAGACATTCTTCTTGAACACACAGGTTAGCCTGGGAGCTTATTAGCTCCACTCACTCATCTCTTACATGATGTTCATTCCATATCCATTTATTTGTATGTGTCAATTATTTGTGTTCAGTATTTGATTCTATTTCTTCTATTTCAGTGAATATTGTATGACATTGTTCAGTTCTCCCGAGGAAGCCCGAATTTGGGTAAAACATGTTGAGAAACACAAAACTTTGCCAATTCTCATCTCTATTCAGTGATGTATTGCTTTGAAATGTTGTTACAGACATATGATGTCAATAATGTTATATTATGATATTTTTTCAATAAATTTATTTTATATTTAATCATTTGTTTATTGTGCCCTTAAAGTCCCAACCTTTGGTTTATCCAACAAATTTACAACATTTTGCAGCCTTGTTTACTCCCAATCAAGTTGTCTGCGTTGATGAGTCCCTGCTTAAATTTTCCTCTCAGCTTGTCTATCAAACAGTATCTTCCCAGCAAGCGTGCCAGATATGGGGTCAAGACGTATAAGCTCTGTGACAGGGCAACATGCTATACATATAGTTTTATGGTTTACGAGGGAAGAGATAGTCATGTGGAGCCAGAGAAATGCCCAGACTACATAGGGAGTGCTGGTAAGATTGTGTGGGACATGGTGTCACCCTTATTCGGAAAGGGGTACCACTTGTATGTGGACAATTATTACACAAGCGGGCTACTTTTTAGTCACCTTTTTTGATTGTGGAATTGGCGCATGTGGCACCGTGCGATCTAATCACTGGGGTTTCCCCCAATGGCTTGTAGAGTCCCGACTTAGACGGTGGGGGGAGGGAGTGCTTGAGCTGTAATAATTTGTTCACAGTGAAGTGGAGGGATAATCTGAATGTTTTCGTTCTGTCCTCCCTTCACGCAGATACGACAGTCCAAATTCCAACCGCGACTGGTGTTGTGGAGAAACCCCTCTGTGTCCACGAATACAACCTTAACATGGGAGGGGTGGACCTCAACAACCAGATGTTGGTACTGTACTTAATTGCCCATAAGGCCAGACGCTGGTACAAAAATGTGTCTGTATATTTATTCCAATTTGCTCTGCTGAATGCTTATGGGCTATACAAAGCTTCAGGACGAACTGGATCCTTCCTAAAATTCCAGGAAGAGATAATCACAACCCTTCTGTTTCCAGATGGTGCTGTGGCCCAACTTCCCAACGCAAATGCAGTGAGCGGGCTGCATGAAAGGCATTTTCCATATGCCCTCCCTGGTACCCCTGCCCAAAGAACACCCCAAAGAAGATGTTGTGTCTGCAGAAAACACGGATTTAGGCATGACACCCACTTTTATTGTCCCTCCTTTCCTGACCAACCTGGTCTTTGCATCAATGACTGTTTCAAACCCTACTACACACTAGTGGATTATTAGCGTAAGGTACAGCACTACACAGTTCTAGGGCACACTTACACAGGGTCTCGAAAGATGAGATGGCCATCACATTTTGAGAGACCCTAATCTGGAACGTTTACAGTTTATATAAAAGTGCAAAAAAAAAAAACCACACACATAAAAAAGCCAAAAAGAGTTGTAATTTTATTTTTATTCTCTCGCTATTGTTCTCTCTCTTATGTTTGCTCTCTATTGTTCGCTCTATTGTTCTATATCTATTGTTCTCTCTCTATTGTTACTGTATTTTAGAACTGTAATGTTTTATTTTTTTAAGTTGAAACAGTTTCTTTTATTGAACAAAAAATATATATATATACATATATGAATGAATAAAGAATGACTTGTATAGCGCTACAACTGAGAACTGAATCACCTCAACCATGCATAACAAATGTCTGATATCTTAGACAATATTATAGGCAACTATCACACATAGACATCACGTGATGTTTCAGACATAATCGTGAGACGCTTGACATTTAAGCTATGGCAGGTTATAGATCTTTCAAGGTACATTATACTCTTATGCCCCGTACACACGATCGGAAATTCCGCCAGCAAAAGTCTGATGTGAGCTTTTGGTCGGAAATTCCGACCGTGTGTATGCTCCATCGGACTTTTTCTGGCGGAATTTCCGCCAGCAAAAGATTGAGAGCAGGTTCTCTATTTTTCCGACGGAAAAAGTTCTGATCGCAAATTCTGATCATCTGTAGCAATTTCAACGTGCAAAATTCCTATGCATGCTTGGAAACAATTCGAAGCATGCTCGGAAGCATTGAACTTCATTTTGTCGGCTTATCATAGTGTTGTACATCACGGTGTTCTTGACGGTCGAAAGTTCAGAGAACTTTTGTGTGACCGTGTGTATGCAAGCTAAGTTTGAGCGGAATTCCATCGGAAAAAACATCCAAGATTTTTCCGACGGAAATTCCGCTTGTGTGTACGGGGCATTATTGTCTCTCTTTCCAATTTCTCCACACAATGTTTAGGGGCATTGGAAGTCTGGAGGTTTATAGTGTAGTAACACCCTATTAGGTGCAGGTTTCAGGGGTCTGTAGCCACCTATCTCAGATCTTATTGTATTTTGAAGGGCATCCTCGATGACAGTATATACGTTTTTTATAGGGCAGATTTTTATTCACTTCTACTATCCAGTCGGTGAGCTCCAGTGGGCTAGGTCTAATCCATAGCCTGGCTATGACTTCTTGCAGAAAAGAGGGTTTAATTTAAGAAGATTTTAGTAAATTTATCCATATCCGGTTCTGGGAAAATACCCAGAAGGCACGGCTTGGGGTGTAGTGTCAAGGGGGAACCCATGGTATCATGCAGAAACTGCACTATTTGTGTCCAGAATCCCTGAACTCTTGGGCAGTTCCAGATTAGGTGATAGAATGTACCTGTTTCTTGATTGCACATTGGGCAGTTAGTGGATTGATCTTGTTTATATTTAGAAATTCTTAGTGGTGTGGGGTATGATCGGTACGGTATAAAGATCTGAGTCAATTCGATCAGAGAGTTTGGGTGAAACTAGTTTGCAGGTGTCTAAGGCTTCACCCCACTCCTCATCCTTTGTGGATCCTACATCCCCATCCCATCTAGTATTCAATGCATAAGCTGATGTAGATGCCTGGGGGAGTGACAGCATGTTATAAAAGTGAGAAATCATTTTTTTGGGGTCAGGGCTTTTAATCACTTCCATTTGAGAATTATTGTCTAGTGAAGGGTTGCCAGGGAGGGAATTGTGTTCTAAAAGTGCGGCGGATTTGTAGGTACCTGAAAAACATTCGGTTTGGTAGCATAAATTCGGATTTCAGTCTGTCGAAAGTGTTTAGGTCCCCATTTTGTGTAATGTGAGACAAATAAAATATTCCCCTGGAGCTCCACAGCTCGGGATCTGGGATAGAATAAAATTCTGGGAGGGCCGTATTATGCCACAGAGGAGTGAAGTCGTGGGCTTGTGGTATTTTGAGCTTGTCCGATACGATATCCCATACCCATCTGAATTGGTAAAGCAAGTATTTATGGTGTAATGTTTAATTTTTACTGCGTTTTATTGTATTTGCTTTGTAGGTATGGTATGTCTTACTGTTATACTGTAATGTTACTTTGTTTTATTGTTAACCATCATTTGCTTAGCAGGTATGCCATTCAGCTGCAGCACGGGTTTATTTATTCTGACAGCAACAGCATTTGCTCCCACAATACGTAAAGCTGTGACTCCAGCGCTGTAGGAGGTGATTTCACCACCACAGTCAAAAAAAAGAGCATATATGCCAAAGCATGTGGGCAGGGGTGGAGGGGTAATTTGCTCCTAACATTAGGAGTGGATTGCCCCCATGCTTTTGCATATATTTTTTAGGCACCGATTGCGATAAAAAATAAGTTGTTTTATTGAGTTAATGTTTTATCGTTACCATTGTTTGCTTTTCAGTTACGCCATTCAGTTGCAGCACTGCTTTATTTATCTTGACAGCAACAGCGTTTGCTCTCATGATATGTAAATCAGCGACTCCAGCACTGTAGGAGGTAATTTCACTACCACAGTTAAAAAAATAAAAATGGTGCATGTATGCCCATCATTAGAAGTGGGTTGATGAAGGGCGGTATTCTAATGGTGGGCATACCAATCGATCAATCTCTTTTTTTTTCATGCAGCCCACAGGTTGCATGAAAAAAGGACATTACTATATTTGCCCAACAAGGACCAGCACGTACTGGTATGTTGCTGGACTTTGATTGGTTATACCAGAATGATGCCTGCAGGTTTAGGTATCATCTTGGTATAATTCTTTTCAGCCAGCAGTCGGCTTTTATGTAAAAGCAATCCTAGCGGCTAATTAGCCTCTAGACTGCTTTTACAAGCAGTGGGAAGGAACATCAACCCCCCTCCCGCTATCTTCCATGGTTTTCTAGGGCTCTCCTCTCCCACCAGGGAACCCGAGAATGCAGCCGGTGGTTCTGCCAGCTGACCATAGAGCTGATCGGAGACCAGAATGGCTCCAATCATCTCTATGTCCTAAGAAACCGGAAGCTACGAGCATTTCATGACTTAGGTTTCGCTGGATATAAACAGTGCCATTGGGAAATTGGGAAAGCATTTTATCACACCGATCTTGGTGTGGTAAGATGCTTTGAGGGCAGAGGAGAGATCTAGGGTCTAATAGACCCCATTTTTTTTCAAAAAAGAGTACCTGTCACTACCTATTACTATTATAGGGGATATTTACATTCCCTAACAATTAAAATGATAAAAAAAAGAAAGGAACAGTTTAAAAAAATAAAAATAAATAAAAAAAGCACCCCTGTCCTCCTGTGCTAACGTGCAAAAGCGAACGCAAGCATCGGTCTCGTGACGTATGTAAACAGCAATTTCACCATGCATGTGAGGTATCAGCGCGAACGTCAGATCCAGGGCAGTAATTATGTAGGCCTTCTCTGTAAATCTAAAGAGGTAACTTGTAAAGGCTTTTAAAAATGTATGTAGTTTGTCGCCACTGCACGTTTGTGTGCAATTTTAAAGCATGTCGTGATTGGTATCCATGTACTCGTTTTTTTCATGTAAACAAAAAGTGTCAGAAAGGGCTTTGTCTTCAAGTGGTTAGAAGAGTGGGTGATGTGTGACATACGCTTTTAATGTTGTGCATAAAATGCCAGGACAGTTCAACCCCCCCCCCCCCCCTCCTCCAAATGACTACTTTTTGGAAAGTAGACACCCCAAGCTATTTGCTGATAGGCATGTTGAGTCCAAGGAATATTTTATATTTTGCCACAAGTTTCGGAAAAATTACAAACTTTATTTTTTTCATTTTGTATTATTTGTACAAAGTTGTCACTAAATTATATATTGCTCAAACATGCCATGGGCATATGTTAAATTACAGCACAAAATACATTCTGCTGCTTCTCCTGAGTACGGGGATACCACATGTGTGAGACTTTTAGGGAGCCTAGCCACGTACAGGACCACTTATATAATTTAGTGACAACTTTGTGCAAAAAAAAAAAAATAATAAAGTTTGTAATTTTCCCGAAACTTGTGTCAAAATATAAAATATTCCATGGACTTAACATGCCTCTCGGCAAATAGCTTGGGGTGTCTACTTTTCAAAATTGGGTAATTTGAGGGGGGTTTTGTGCTTTCTTGGCATTTTATGGCCTTTGAAACTGTGATCGGTAGTGAGGAGTGAAATCTAAATTTACGTCCTTAAAAATCCTGAAGGCGGTGCTTGGTTTTCAGGGTCCTGTACACAGGTAGGCTCCTAAAAAGTCTCACACATGTGGTATCCCCACACTCAAGAGAAGCAACAGAATGTATTTTTGGGTGTAATTATACATATAACCATGGCATGTGTGAGCAATATATCATTTAGTGACAACTAAATGTGTTCATTTAAAAAAAAATGTTGGTAATTTTTCAATCACTTGTGACAAAAAAATGTAATATTCAATAATGGGCTTAACATGCCTCTCAGAAATTTCCTCGGGGTGTCTACTTTTCTAAAAATGGGGTCATTTGGGGGGGGGGGGGGGTTTGTACTGCCCTGCCATTTTAGCACCTCACAAAATGAGATAGGCAGTCATAAACTAAAAGCTGCGTAAATTCCAGAAAATGTACCCTAGTTTGTAGACACTATAACTTTTGCACAAACCAATAAATATACACTTATTGACATTTTTTTCACCAAAGACATGTGGCTGAATACATTTTTGCCTAAATGTATGACTAAAATTTTGTTTTTGGAATTTTTTATAACAAAAATAGAAAATATCATTTTTTTTCAAAATGTTCTTTCTTTTTCCGTTTATATCGCAAAAAATTAAAATCGCAGAGGCAATCAAATACCATCATAAGAAAGCTCTATTTGTGAGAAAAAAAAGACGCAAATTATTGCATGACCGCGCAATTACCAGTTAAGGCAGCGCAGTGGCAAATTGTAAAAAGTGCTCTGGTCATTATGGGGCCAATTCTTCAGGGGCTGAAGTGGTTAAAAACTGGGAGCCACTGTTAGTCCAGTGATCTCCCCCGCTGATAAAAATATAAAAATATAAATATAAAAAACCTTCTGTGTGTAGCAGCCCCCCTAATACTTGTACCTGAGCCCCGTCTCTATCCAGCGATGTGCACGAGTGCCTCGGCCATCCGGGACTCTTTTTTCTGATTGACTGAGACACAACAATCAAAAAAAAAAACAAGAATTTAGTATCACTTTAAACTTTGGCAATAAAACCTGGAAGCTGATTGGTATCTACGCAGAAGTGAGCCTGATTTTGCACTCTTCTTCTTTAGTAAATAAACCCCTTAGTGTCAGGTTGCCCACTGTACTATCACAGTCCCACTATAAGTCGCTAATCACTGCGAAAGGGTTAAAACTGCAATACAGTCTAAAAGAGTAAATTTTCCATAATGCACCTTTTTCACGTTACTCCAAATTATCCCGCCTATCAGCACATTAACCATAACAATAAGATATCATTTTGGCCTTTCATGCAGATTGTACTGATGGGGCCTGGGCACCTTCAATGCATTTCTTGAGTCAGTTACAGAAAGATAAGTGCTGGGATTTCCACCATTACACAATATTACATAATCAAATTTGAAATGTCACTTACAGGAAAGCTGAGCAATCGGTGGAATGTTCAATGTATTCCATTACTCTGAAATCCCCAGGAGAAGGCACAATATGAGTAAAAAGCAGAGTCTTAACCATTATCAGGAAATACTGCACAAAAATATTTCTATCATTTCTATCATATGATTCTATCATTTAAAAAGAAAGGATACATTAAATATGGGCATAAATACCTCTGGATAATTGTAATCTAAATCTTTGTGTTCTTTTTATGTGGAGTGAAGTGTTTTTTTTTAATGCACCCACTTTGTATAGAGTGGGCAATGGATAGCTTTAAAATGTCAAATCTTCCATTTTAAAGTTTTCCCTTCATTTCCTGTTCTGTAGGCCCCACAGGAAGTAAAAAGAAATGTTTGGGAAATCCTCTCTTAAGCCCAGTATACACCATTCATTTATTTTTTTTCAACTCAGTGGGTTGAACAAAAAAAAAACAGACCACAATACAATGTTAGTACAGTGATCTCTCCTGCTGAGCTATTGTGTTCTGACAGAGGGACATCCCTGACGTGTGCCTCTTTCTATTTTGACAGAGGGACTGCCCCCCCCCCCCCGGCAGAACACTCCAGTCGGCGCTCTTAGCTGATCAGGAGCCAGTCGACCGCTGTTTTTACAGCATACATGTCTGACAGACCGGCTGCCATACACATGGGCCAAAGTCAGACGGTTTTTATTGAACCGGCCGATGTCTCTGGACATTTGGCCCATGTGTACTAGGCTTTAGACAGTTGTCATCAGAACAAGTGTCCCCAGTTGAAGATTCTTCTTCTATTCTTGTTCTAGGGACTACCCAAATTTTTGATTTTCCTTCTTTTTAAAGTGACTTTTTCAAAAATAATCCATACACATTTACTACTCAAAGGCCATGTATTTATTTTTTTTATATAGTCTCATATTGCGTTTTCCTGCCCCTGTAACATCCTCCTCCGTGAGCTCCTGAACCTCTCCTTCCCCCTCACTTCCATTTGTTTGAAACGAGTGTAGCGGATGCCTGTAATTCCCGTGACCCTGCCAGACTGGCCGGAGCAATGTACACAGGCTTTCCAGCTTGAGTTATAGAGAAAGCACCTGTCAGTGTCTGCATGGGCTTTTTCACCCCCCATCTTCTCCCTGTTTCACTGACTAATGTAATATGAGCTGACAAACACAGAGCTGTTCATTCTGTAGCCTCACTTGTGCCCCTATTGGCAGGCAGAAGAAAGCCAATTAAAGGCACAGTTACAGCAGCCAATCAGAGAGACTGTACTAAACAGCAGGAAGCAGCTGCAATGGATTCTGGGACATGCAGTTCCCACACAAAATGGCCCCATAGACTGGTATACAGGGAGAAACTACAAAGCCCTGGATACTCTGCACAAAAAGGAGCTGAGGACTCCATTTTGTGTCCTGAGGAAAAGTCAGTCACCATGAGGCATTGAGGGAGATCAGACCTGTAGGAGAGATGCTGTCTATCAGATGATCTCCCCGCACAATTCAGGCCTCCACCGCCAGTCGGGACATCCAGCCAGAGAGAGGGGGATTTCAGGTGCATATCGAGGCGCACCTGCACTGACGGTGAAGTGTTCCAGTGTGGGGTGACTAGTCAGGTCATCAAGAAAGCCTGCTGTTCCAGGACCTTGATCACAGGATTTGGTGAGAGGGCATTTTGCCCATCTGCAGGGAACAGAGACACTGCACCATAAAAGGAGTATGAACACTGTATACAGACATCGTTGCTGGTAGTCATCTTGCTGACACTTGTAGTTTAAGGGATAAGGTTATCCATTTCTGAAACACTGTATACAGACATCATTGTCCTCTCACCTTGCTGAGGAGCATCCTGCCTATTTCACTTGTTGAGCTGGGCCATTTGTGTTGTTTGGGCCTTCTATACAGGAGTTTAAGTGCACCAATGAAAGTGTCTAGCTGAAGACATGAAATCTTAGCTTTTCCTCAAAAGGACTAAAGCTACTAGTGCCATACGGATCCGCACACACATATTCAGGGCTCTGCATATGCATTGGGTGTGTGGGACAGTTTATGTAAGAAGTTAAGCCATTACCTGTTGACTTGTATATAGTGCTTAAAGTTGGGCCTGTGGTGTCAGGGGACATTAGAGAGAAGCCTGATACAAAGGGAGTCATCCCTCTGGTCTCCTCCTGCCTGGACTCATAGAGCTACCCTGAGTAAAGGTAACCAATCCAATTTAAAGTGTCACACTCAAATTGTGCTTTATTTGCCATTTAAGTGTGCCTCTGCTCTTGGGAACATTCTCAAGTTTGGAATCCCCTGAGAGCAGCTTGAATATAGGATTGAGAGCTATATTGCTCTTAAATTTAAATTATTGTTCTCTAGTTGATTAATTGAATATATACTGTTACTGTGTGTTATTCTTCCACAGAAATATTGCAGTAAAGACCATTTCTATATTTTATCATAACGTGTGTGTTTCTGATTGGTCATTGCACTTACACTATTGCCAGGTGTGCCAAAGGGGGCTGAGGCTGTTATTAGGGTTGAGAGGCAGAGTAACGGACTGAACAAAGCAGCTCCAATGTGGGGTATCGCTACATGAGCAATGCATGTTGCACACTACACTTTCCGTAATTTATAGTTTCTCGTCCATTGTGAGAGTAAGATAAAGACAGTGACAATGCTCTTACTTACAGTGGGACCAGGGAGAATGAACGTAACTACCAATTGGATGCTGTGATCCAATTGGATCACAGCAACAAAAAGAAAGAAATGTATAGGAGGCTGAGACCACTAGAAGTTACTTTTTCTGAATCAAGAACACATACTTGAAAAACATTTTTTTTTAGTTAATATCAATTTAGGTCCTGGTGACATTGTTTTACAGTAGCCCAGACTACTACAGTAATTTACAGCTTACACGGCTGATCACATGGTAAAGAGTCTCCGTCAGAGACTCTTTACATAGATCAGCGTTGCAGTGTGTCAGACTGACACATTGCAATAACGACCGCCGCGATGCGCGCCCCATGTCCTGAAGACGTCATTTGACGTCCAGTCAGGATATTGAAACCACTTTGCCGCTGTCATTTTGCTATGTGGCGGGCGGCAAGTGGTTAAACCCGAAATCAAAAATGTAATATAATGCAACTTACTGATCATTAGATATGGTGGCTGCATTAATTTTCATTTTTTTTTTCTTTTTTTCCCCTCTGCTGTCACCTGGTGATCTGGCCAGCAACACATTTCCAGTATTAGAGTGCTCCCACTCGGGATGAAGGAGCATAGGGGCACCTTTGGATAGAAGCATTATCAGTCTGGGGGGAGGGGGGAGTGTTAAATGTATTAGCAGATTTAGATACTAACAAATTAAAGCCAAAGTCCAGCTCACACTTTATAATCAGTTACAGCAAACAGTTTTTTTCCTTTGGAAAACATACATAAATAAATAAAAGCTGATCATTGTAAGCACCCCAGTCAGTGATGAATGGTGTCTCATCCCTGTAACTGATATATCCTCAAGAGTAAATGTTTCTTTTGAAAAACAACAGACTTACTGCAAAGAGTCCAGTATAGTTTGGAGAGATGTGGCATTAAAGGAGAAACAAGAGGCCTGCTACTCACAGTGGAGACCAGTAGAGACTGGTATCCCAAAACAAGGGGATGCGAGTAGTCCCAAGAATGCTGTAAGTCCTTCCACCACTCCAGGTTTCCCCTCCCCCTAAGTGAAAGCTACATGATGTAGGTTCCTTTCCTACATGCTGGTCCGTGCCTTTGCATCCACAGGGAAGAGCAGTAATCGATCTCCTTGTGGAAACTAAAGCTGGGTACACACTGACACAACTAACAGATGCCTGTTCCAATACAAGCGATGTCCCCTGCTGTTCTATTGAATTCTGACAGCAGCCATTGTCTGCAAGTGCTGATCATATGCTGGTTTTTCAGCATGTCCCTTCGACAGAAGCCGGTCGTCAGACAGCAGCACACATGTACTAAAAGTCAGTTCCTGCAGAACTGACCGATTTTTTGGCCAGCGTGTATCAAGCTTAAAGTAGAACTGTAGGCAATGTTTTCTTTCATTTTGAATAGAGTAAGGGAGGGTTTTAACCCCTGTCAGATTTTTTTTTCTTTTACCATCTGTGTCCCATTGGGGAGATTTCCCTTCACTTCCTGTCCCATAGCCAAAACAGGAAGCGAGAGGAAATGCAAATTAAGGGAATCCCTTAGGGACCCCCGGGTCACCAGAACTAGTGTCTCCATTGGAAAATTTCCCCTCTATTCGTTTTCTGGGGAAAACCCCAAATTTGGGATTTTCTTTTACTTTTACTTTCAAAATTAATGGTAAACAGGAAAAATAAAGAGGGCGAATCTCCTTAACGGGGACACAGACAGCAATAAAACTTGACAGGTTCTAATCCCTTCTTACTCTAATCAAAACTAAAAAAAAAGTTGATTCTGAGCATGGAGTTTCACTTTAACCCTACTGACTCCTGAATCTTCCCAGACTCCTGGCTATGGGGACATCTAGTGGCTTAAGAGGAAATTACAATGGGCCAAATCTGTGCCCTATCCAACATCACTCGTTATGGAGATTGGTTGTTATTTGGCTAAGAGGCATTATGATGCTTTTTTCACCACTTGTTTTAACCCTAAAAAAAAAACTACACCGCTGTGCCACAATCACATGCATTACACGTGGTTACGGTGCAGCTCCACCCAATTGGTCGTATCCAGAGGTGGCACTGCCAGCCAAATGTGACAGGAAGTATAATTTTTTTGCGGTGGTCGTGGCTTGTGTACTTCTCTGAGCGGCTGCATATTCTCCTTTAGGTTGGCAGTGGTGGTGGTGGTAAAATCACAGTTCAACTGCCTGTTTTTACTGTTACCTGGGCCCTCAGGTAAATGAGGCCTTAGAAACTGCAGCTTGTAATTGCATGCTATTATTAAGTCTATGATCTACCAGAACACCCAGATCCTTCTCTACCATTGACTCTCCCAGTTGCACTCTCCCTTGAACATGTATGTTTTTAGTTACCAAGTGCATAACTCTACATTTATCAACATTAATCCTGGTTCACACTGGAACATTTTGACATGCGGTTTGACATGTCAAATCGCATTTCAAATCGGCGGGAATTGCCATCAATGGCACCGTCCTAATCGACGGTAGTTTTTGTACTACTTTTTGCAATTTCGGCTGCGATTTTCAGAAATCTGCACAGATGTCTCTGAAATCGCAGCCGAAAACGGGACAGACATGTGGGAGTGAAATCATGCGAGTTCAGCTGAACTCGCACGGCTTCATTCCCGTAGCTAAGTATGGACCTGGGCTAAACCTGATTTGCCACAATTTTTTTTTTAAATCAAGCAGTGCATTTAGGTTTGGAGACATCCTGTAAGGACATCATTCCACTACATAGTTTGGTGTTATCTGCAAACATTGAAATTATACTTCTTAACCCCAAACTCTATTTAATTCATACATAGGTTAAAAAGTAAGTGTCCCAACACTATACCTTGGGGTACACCACTAATAACCTCAAACCATTCCGAGTATGAATCATTAACCACTATTCTTTATTACTCTACAGTCTTTGTACCCAAGTACATGCTGAAAAGTCACTCTTTTGTCTAAGATTTTGCTTACTTCCTCCATAAATAAAAGCAGATTTGTTTGACAACCTCACTCGACAGTCAGTTATTATAATCACAGAATAATCCTTCCAATGTACACTCTTTACACGGCATGCATAATTGTATTTCCTCAACTAGCGTGTTAGCACCTATGGTAGAAGAAGCTCGCCCAGATGTTCAAAGTACAATACATGTTTTTTTTTTTTAGCAGCAATGAGAAACCAAATATTTCATAAAAAGTTCCTTGATTTTATTATCCAAGACACAAGTTGAACATTATTGGGTGCAAAATAGATTTAAAACGAGAGCTCTGGTGCACAGAAACTGGCAAATGCTGAACCAGCCTGTTGTTAACCAATGAAGATGATCAAACAATGTCTGTCCCAAACCACTGATAAGATCACCTGTCCACTAATATTATCTTGACAATATTAAGATAGGATACTTATAATCAGGGGTCAAGTCCTGGGGAAAAAAGTGTGGGAACTCCCACCCAAGATCCACTCGCCCACCAAAAAAAAAAAAAAAAATGATACGCTCATATGCACGAACGCTTCAAAAGTGGTATTTTTCATCCAATTTTCGTTTGTGTGTATGAAGCTTAACTGTTAGTACATAAAGAAAAAGCAATCCTCAATAAACATAAATACGGTAATTCTCTGAATAATCAGCATTCATTCAATTGTGCTTCCATGCAAATGTGAACATCATGCTCCAACACATACTCGCTGCTATTCCAACCCTTCACATATTTCCACATAAACTTCCCTCCTGGCATTAAACTTTGCCAGGTATTGTGCTCAGCTTACCACCCCAAACTGATGTTCCTCCCTCAGCTCACCTCTCTCCCTGCATGTCCTGTGAGCAGAATAGCTGTGCTCCTCCCCTGGGTTCTCTCATCATATGGCACTGAAGATACAGGAGGGGGGATTCAGCAAGACACACAGAGCAAGTATGCAGGAGACTTGGGGGGGAGATGAGGAGACAGAAAATCAGGAGGGGCTGGCGGGGAGGAGCACATCACGAGAGGTCTGACTAAATACAATCTCTTAGCAGCAGGGACCTGATCTACCTGTCAGCTAGCTGTGATTGACAGGTAGATCGAAGCGGAAGCTGTCATGGGGCCCCCTACTGGCAATGCCTGAATGGTCAGGTGTGCGGCACTTACTATTGGTGTAGCACCTGCCACACAGCTCGCATACTTCAAAGTCTTGCAGGACACGGCTGCTAACGGGAACTGAGTTCCTGTTGTGGAAGAAGTACAGGAACTCCGTTCCCATGCGTTCCCGCAGGACTTGAGCCCTGCTTATAATAAAGCTTACCTGTGGGTACAAGGAATATCTCCTAAACATGCAGCGTTTAGGAGGTATTCAGTGTTGCCATTCAAGCAGCAGCAGCCTGGGAACCCGGGAGGAAGACCAGGTGGAGATGGAAGCCTCTGCAGCAGTGACAGAGCACCACTGAAGGGTTTCAATTTAAGGTACCATACTTATCGGCACTTTTTTCCCCTTTAAAATCAGGGGGAAATCGCGGATGCGTGTTATACGCCGATCCCTGTCGACCCCCCGCTGATTGTGAGCGTAGAAGCGAGTGCCGCCGAAATTTATACATAGCCGAGAATACTCGGCTATCCTCGGCTATTTCCGCTCACAGTCACGCCCAGTCCTGCCCTATGATGGACATAACACAGGGACTGGGCGTGACTGTGAGCGGAGCTATCCGAGTCTAGCCAAGTACACTCGGCTATTGTATGTATATGGGCGGTGCTCGGCTCCGCTCACAGTCACGCCCAGTCCCGCCATTGGACCTGCGTTATGTCCATCATAGGACGGGACTGGGCGGGACTACGAGCAGAGCCGAGATACACAGGACCGGCTCTGTGTATCTCGGCAGCGGCATTTTCAAACTGCAGTGACGCTGACATGTCACTGCAGTTTAACTGCAGCCTGGGCAAGGCTGCAAATTAAACTGACAAGGCTGCAGATGGAGGCTGCAGATGGAAACTGGCAAGGCTGCAGATGAAAACTGACAAGGCTGCAAGGCTGCAGATGGAAACTGACAAGGCTGCAAGGCTGCAGATGGAAACTGACAAGGCTGCAAGGCTGCAGATGGAAACTGACAAGGCTGCAAGGCTGCAAATGACACTGACAAGCATGCAGATGGACGCTGTGCAAGGCTGCAGATGGACACTGATAAGGCTGCATTGATGGGCATTTAAATGTAAGTTTTTTTTCCTTAAAAAATAGTTTTTCATTAAAATTCCCTCCTAAACTTGGAGTGCGTGTTATACGCCGGCGCGTGTTATACGCCGATAAATACGGTAAGTCTTTCCTAACGTGCCATTGCCTTGCAGGGAGATTTTATTTTTTAATGTGCATGAGTTTACTACCGCCTTCATAATATGGCTAAAGCCTCTTTCAGATTTCTGATCAGGTCCATCCACCCACTCTGCTCTGACTAGCAGGGGATCAACTCACAGATCCCAAGATGATTGCAACTGAATCCTCCCCATGTTAAAAGGGCCTAAGGGCTTGGTCACACTATAGCAGACAGTTGCGTTTTTCTGTATAAGAAAAACGCAGCTCTCTGCAAGGGCACACAGAAAACAATGGTTTTCTATGCTCCTCATTCACATTTCCCCACGGCTTTCATCTGCGTGGTGGTGAGGTGCGAAAAACTGCAACACTGTTGCAGATTTCCTCACTGCTCAGCAGGCCTCTATACGAGCTTGTGTTTTTTTGTGCAATCTCTCAGCTCAGCTGAGTAGCTGTACATAGTAATTAATGGAATGTCACGTGACATTCCATAAAGTTTTGAAAAAAAAAAGAGGGAAACCGTGCCTTGCCTTATAAAAAATCAAGGCACCGCTTGCCCTCTGCCAGCAGCTGCAATCATTACCCACTTTTTTTTGCAGGTAGTGTGACTAGGGTTGCCACCTTTTCACTTTAGCAGCATTTTTATTTTAATTTTTGCATTTACCACTATAGGATTGTAAAAGACCTGGAGCACCTTTGGGTGCCCCTAGAAGAGTAGTATTGCAGCCCATGTAGCATCCTGTGAGAAAAAGTGGGTGTGGCCAAAATTGTGTTAATATTGGGAGAAGTTTAACCACTTCCCACCCGGCCACTGCACATAAACGGCCGGGTGGATGTTGGATGAGTGGATGTTCCCGAACGTCCTTCAGAAGGAGCGGGATCACGCGGGTGCGCTCCTGATGTACGCGTGTCCCCCCGGAACGGCAGGAGGGCACTGTGATTTGCCTTCCAGATCTGCACGATGGCTGTGTCCAATCACAGCCATCGTAATGTAAACATAGGGGGAGGGGTGACATTTGACAGGGGATCGCGCCGCTGCGTGCCTGCGCAGCGGCGCGATCCTGATCTGTCTGTGCCCCCCAGAGACAGGAGAGTAGTACAAGACAGGAAGGCCATGTGATTGGCCCTCCTGATTACATGACGACTGTGTCCAATCACAGTCGTCATGTAATGTAAATAGAGAGCGGTTGTAACTGCTCTCATCTCTTCCTCTCCTCACACAGAGCCTGTCAGTGAGGAGAGGAAGAGACAATCTGTGCTGCAACCAGGAGATCAGTGAGTTTTTAGCTGTTTGTCTGCTGTTTACCCACTGATCACCCAGCTAGTGTCCCCAAAACACAGTGTCTCAAAAACAGTGAAAACACCTGTCATACAGTGAACATCTGCTCGTCACCAACTGGCACATCTGTCCGCCAACAGCTGGCACATCAGCCCGCCCACCATCATCAGGCACATCTGCTCGCCAACATCTGGCACATATGTCCACCAACATCTGGCACATATGCCCACCAACATCTGGCACATCTGCCGCGCGTCAACATCAGGCACATCTAGCCGCCCACCATCTGTCATGGCCACCTGCCATCTGCCGCCCGCCATCTGACACATCTGCCGCCCCCCATCTGACACATCTGCTGCCTGCCATCTGACACATCTGCCCACCATCTGGCACATCTGCCCGCCAACATGACTAAAAGATCGTACAGTGCAGAGGAGGCTCTCCAGATACTCCAGAGTATGTCAGACGAGAGTAGCGGGGAACTCTCTCTGTCAGACTCGGATAGCGACTATGAGCCAGTGGAAAGCAGTGGCTCCGAGATGGAAACTGAGGAGAATAGAATTCTAACAAGGAGAATCTGGAGATATGAGCAGGCATCCACCAGCAGTGCAGCACTCCAGGATGATATGCAGGCACCCACCAGCAGTGCAGCACTCCAGGGCATCCACCAGCAGGCATCCACCAGCAGCGCAGCACTTCGGGATAGGCAGGCATCCACCAGCAGTTCTGCAACCTTCCTAGAGGATAGGCCAGATGCTAGCAACGGAGCATCCCATCAACGAGGCAAGGCCCATACTAGCCTCCCAGATGTTCTACTGTATCCAACCTGGCTGCTCAATAGGTCAGTAGAACCTGTAAATTCCACGTTTTACAGCCCAGCCAGGCCCTCAGATACAGTCAGAAAACGTAACCCCAATTTATTATTTTCACTTATTTTTTTACCGATGATCTCCTAAATTACATTGTGGAGCAATGTAATATACACACCAGCCAACATATAGCCAACAATCCAAATTCTTCATATGCCCATCCTTTTGTTTGGAAACCCCTCACCGTGGAAGAATTAAAAAATTTCCTTGACCTAACCCTCAACATGGGGCTGACAAAAAAAAAAAAATGAACTCCATGCCTACTGGTCTACCCAACCTATCCACCACATGCCAGTCTATTCGTCAATGATGCCCAGAACCCGTTACGAGGTGATTATGAGATTTTTACGTTTCAACAACAATGCCCAATGCCCCCCTCAAAATCATCCCAGTTATGATAAGTTATTCAAAATTCGTCCCCTAATCAATTTTTTTTGTGCCAGCTTCAAGCAGATGTTTACCCCTGATATAAATATTTGTGTAGATGAATCCCTAGTACACTTCACACGAAGACTTGGAATAAAGCAATACCTCCCCAGTAAAAGAGACAGACGTGGGGTAAAATTTGGCGTGTGACAGGGCCATGGGTTACACATATGACTTCATCATTTATGAGGGAAAAGACAGACAGCTAAACCCCCCTGGATGCCCTACCTACATGGGAACAAGTGGCAAAATTGTCTGGCAGCTGATCGAACCATTGCTTGGGAAAGATTACCACCTATGCGTAGACAATTTCTAAATGAGTCTCCCACTTTTCCGCCATTTGTACAAAAAGAAGACTGTGGCCTGTGGGACAGCACGGACCAACCACAAAGGCTTCCCACAGAGATTGGTCGCCAAGAAATTGAAACAGGGTGAAATGGCCAGTATGCAGACTGAAGAGATACTAGTGCTGAAGTGGAGAGATAAAAAAAGAGATGTCTACATCCTTTCCACAATGCGTGATGACACCTTGGTGGAACTGCAGAGAAGAAAACGCCCCATCCAGAAGCCAAAATGTGTGCATGAGTAAAACCTATACATGGGGGGGGGGGGGGGGGTGGATATGAACGACCAGATGATGCAACCCTACTTGGCCACCAGGAAATCACTGTTTTGGTACAAGAAAGTTGCCATTTATTTGATGCAACTAGCCCTGTTCAATTGTTATATTATTTTTTCTAAGTGCACCCAAAGTTCGCTAACCTATCTGAAATTCCAAGATGACGTTACCACAGCCCTTCTCTATCCCCATGGCCAAGCCCCTCAACTTATTCTCTCTGATGCATTAGCCAGACTCCATGAAAGGCACTTTCCCGAAATCCTCCCTCTTACCCAAACAGGTCGCAAACCCCCCAAAAAATGTTGTGTGTGTTCAAGTAGAGGAATTTGCCGTGACACCCTATACTACTGTCCCCAATGTCCCTCCCAGCCAGGCCTCTGTATTGGAGAGTGCTATCGGAGCTATCATACTTCACTACACTATCAGTAGTTAAGATGATTTTTTTTCCATCTTCCACTATCTGCCATTTCTGTGAATAACCCGGACTGTTAACGACTATGCCTCTGCCAAACATCTTTCTGCCTTCAACGTGAATTGACCTTGGCCTGTTAAATGACCATGCTTTTTGCCTGCCTCCTGAACTGATCATTTGCCCTGCCACTGTACAGCACAGGGGTCTCACATATGTGAGGGGCTCCAGAAAAGATTTTCCGAGTGGAGAAAAGTTTTTCTTCGGGTTTGTTTTTAGTTTTCTCAGATTAGGGTCTGGAGACTCTGAGGCTTCATAGAGATTTGGGTGGGAAGAAGCCTCTACCCCTGTCCTCAGGTCTTACCTGACCAAGGCCCAAGGTTATAGTGCTGCCTGCTGCCACCTGAACTGGTCATGCTTCTGCCTGCCACCTGAACTGGCCATGCCTTTGCCTGCCACCTGAACTGGCCATGCCTTTGCCTGCCACCTGAACTGGCAATGCCTTTGCTTGCCACCTGAACTGGCCATGCCTCTGCCTGCCACCTGAACTGCCTGCTAAACCTTGGACTGTACTAAATCATGTTCATACTTTTCCATATCTGTTTCCTGCCTGCTAAAACCACAGGTGAGCCTTTTTTTTACCCTTTGCTCAGCAGAATGTATTTTGGGGTGTAATTCTTGGTGTGTACATGCTATGTGTTAGAAGCCTGAAGGTGCTACTTGCATGTTGGGCCTATGTATGTGGCCAAGTAGTGGAAAAGTCTCACACATGGGGTATTGCCATACACAGGATGACTAGCAGAATGTATTTTGGGATGTGATTTTGGCTATGTATATGCTATGTGTTAGAAATATCTTCTAAATTGACAACTTTGTGAGAAAAAAATAGGTTTTCATTTTCTTTCCACATTTTCCAAAAACTTGTGGAAAGAAATGACATGTTCAAAAGACTCGATATGCCTCATAGAATATACATTGGGGTGTTTTCTTTTCAAAATGGGGTCATTTTGTGGGTAATTCCATTGTCCTGGTGCTCCAGGGCCTTCAAAAATGTGATAGGTACTCAGGAAATGAAATGTGTAATTTATGCCTTTAGAACGCCTGATGGTGCTACATGGATGTTGGGACTCTGTATGTGGCCAGGCTGTGGAAAAGTCTCACACATGGGGTATCGCCATACTCAGGACGAGTAGCAAAATTTATTTTGGGGTGTCATTTTGGCTATATACATGCTATGTGTTAGAAAGATCTTCTAAATTGACAACTTTGTGAGAATAAAATAGGTTTTCATTTTCTTTCCACATTTTCCAAAAACTTGTGGAAAGAAATGACATGTTCAAAAGACTCATTATGCCTCATAGAATATACATTGGAGTGTTTTCTTTTCAAAATGGGGTCATTTTGTGGGTAATTCCATTGTCCTGGTGCTCCAGGGCCTTCAAAAATGTGATAGGTACTCAGGAAATGAAATGTGTAATTTATGCCTTTAGAACGCCTGATGGTGCTACATGGATGTTGGGCCTCTGTATGTGGCCAGGCTGTGGAAAAGTCTCACACATGGGGTATCGTCATACTCAGGACGAGTAGCAAAATTTATTTTGGGGTGTCATTTTGGCTATATACATGCTATGTGTTAGAAAGATCTTCTAAATTGACAACTTTGTGAGAATAAAATAGGTTTTCATTTTCTTTCCACATTTTCCAAAAACTTGTGGAAAGAAATGACATGTTCAAAAGACTCATTATGCCTCATAGAATATACATTGGAGTGTTTTCTTTTCAAAATGGGGTCATTTTTGTGGGTAATTCCATTGTCCTGGTGCTCCAGGGCCTTCAAAATTGTGATAGGTACTCAGGAAATGAAATGTGTAATTTATGCCTTTAGAACGCCTGATGGTGCTACATGGATGTTGGGCCTCTGTATGTGGCCAGGCTGTGGAAAAGTCTCACACATGGGGTATCGTCATACTCAGGACGAGTAGCAAAATTTATTTTGGGGTGTCATTTTGGCTATATACATGCTATGTGTTAGAAAGATCTTCTAAATTGACAACTTTGTGAGAAAAAAATAGGTTTTCATTTTCTTTCCACATTTTCCAAAAACTTGTGGAATGAAATGACATGTTCAAAAGACTCATTATGCCTCATAGACTATACAATGGAGTGTTTTATTTCCAAAATGGCGTCATTTTGTTGGTAATTCCAGTGCCTTCAAAAATGTGGGTAATTCAATTGTCCTGGTGCTTCAGGGCCTTCAAAATTGTGATAGGTACTGAGGAAATGAAATGTGTAATTTCTGCCTTTAGAACACCTGATGGTGCTACATGGATGTTGGGCCTCTGTATGTGGCCAGGCTGTGGAAAAGTCTCACACATGGGGTATTGCCATACTCAGGACGAATAGCAGAATGTATTTTGGGGTGTAATTGCAATTACGCCTGCACCGTGTGTGAGAAATAAATTAGGGGCCTCAAGAAATGAGAAAGGCCATCAGTGCATTAGGATTGATACATTTTCAATAATGCGTAGCTTAGTTTTTCTTTCAAAATATTCATTTTTTTGCTTATATCACAAAAAATAAAGAATGAAGTGGTGAATAAATACCACCAAAAGAAAGCTCTATTTGTGTGAACAAAATGATAAAAATTTAATTTGGGTAAAGTGTAGCATGACTGAGTAATTGTCATTCAAAGTGTGAGAGCACTGAAAACTGAAAATTGGTCTGGGAAGGAAGGGGGTGTAAGTGCACAGTATTGAGGTGGTTAAGGAATGTAGTTAAATCAAACAAGGTCAGTCTTTACCCCAGTACAGTTCCCCCCTCAGGTCAGTCTTTACCCCAGTACATCCCCCCAGGTCGGTCTGTCTTTCAGTATAATCCCTCCTTGGTCAGTCTATCCCCCAGTACATCTGTCCCGTCTGTCCCCCAGTATAATCCCCCCAGGCAAGTCTGTACCCCAGTTAAAGCACCCCCCGCCAATATAATTAAAAACACTGGAAGCTGATGGGAGGGGAGAGAGGGATAGGAGGACTGGTGCTGCAGGGCTGCCACTGATTTGTCCAGGTTTCAGGTGGAGTGAAACCCGAACACAGGATCTAAAACCCAGACTTTCTGGTTGAATCCTGAACAGGTGGCAACTCTAAAGCCTCGTACACACGATCGGATTTTCAACAGACAAAACCTCTGACTTTTGTCCAAAGGCGTGTGCCTGGATTTTGTCTTGCATACAAGCGGCAAGGAATTGTCGGCCAACAAACACGAACGTACTGACGTACTACGTGGTATTTCAGCTCTTTAGCGCCACCCTTTGGGCTCCTTCTGCTCATTTCGTGTTAGTAGAAGTTTGGTGAGTGTTGATTCACGCTTTTCATTTTGCGCTTTTCATTTCGTGCTTTTAAGTTAGTTTCTGAACGGCCGTTCCTCAACCAGACATGTTGCGTAATCGGAGGAGATAACGTGTTATTTATTATTGGCCTTGGAGTTATTGCTTTGACCCAAGTCCAGTCCAGGAACAGGAGGAGGAGGAGTTCCTGGACCAAAAATTATTAATCGTGACCAATTATGTCATATGCCTTTGCTGCGGGAGCTCCAGGAGAATAATCTGGATGATTTTCAGAATTATCTCCAGATGACGGACCCTTGCTTTCACCAACTCTTGGCATTGTTGACCCCCTATATTAAGAAGCAGGACACATGCATGAGGCTTTTTTTTTATTTTTTGGTTGAATAATAATGATTTGATTTGGTATATTTTTGGATGGATATAATGCACTTTTTGTTTAAGTTCTATTGGCAGATAGCATGTCTAATTTTAATTGTTTTCTTTTTTTTAATGCACAATAAAAAAAATTGTGGAGAATAATACTTGCCTATATGTTTTACTTCAAATGACAGTTTGGGAGTAGACAGTTACATTTAAAAAAATACAATATAAAATTGACAAAGGACACCAACATAGTTGTATCTTTGATCTTAAAAACTAGGAGATAATGGTGTTGTGGTAACTTGCCCAATAAAAAAAAAAAAAAAAGCATAATAATATTATTCTTGATATCACTAGAAAAAAAAGCCTTTGAAAATTTGTTTGCAATAACTCCATCAGTATCACCAGCAAAGCAGCTTCATTATTATCCCATTAAAGAAGAAGAGAATTCGCGCTGCATTTCGAGATTTCATGATTTGCCCGTCACGAAAGTTGATTCTCCATTTCGAACGTTAGTTTACAAGACCGACCGCCTCTGGCTCGTCCTTGCTTCCGAGCATGCGTGTTTGTACTTTGGACTTTTGTACACATGCTCGGAAAATCCGACAACAGACATTTGTCCGCGGAAAATTTTAAAACCTGCTCTCCAACATTTGTCCGTGGAAAATCCAACAACAATTGTCTGATGGAGCATACAAACGGTCGGATTTTCCGCCAACAGCCTGTCATCACACAATTCCTGTCGGAAAATCCGATCGTGTGTACGAGGCTTAAGTGTGAATGTGCCTTAACTCTAAATTAACATGTTGTTTTTATTTTATTTTTTAACCCCTGTGCAGAAATATAGCTGTACAAATACTGTGCTGTTAACTGTGCTTTTTTTTTTTTTTTTTTTTTAAGCAGTGATAAAGGCCCATGTCTCATGAGGGATTTTGTAGCAGCTAGTTGTATCAGCTATGGAATAGCTTATTTTAGCACTTTTGTTGCTAGGAAAAATGAATTGCAAAGACAGATCTGTGTTGCAAAGTCCCATGCTATTTGTAGCTCACTTGCTAAGTGATTAACATTTTGCAGCTTTGGAGTTAGCTACAGAGTAACCAACTTCAGGAGCTAATCATGTTATCCAATGCAACTGCTGATGACTAATGCCGGCCATACATGGTTCGAATTTCGAAAGAATTTTCTTTCGAAAATCGTATCTAAGAATTTTCGTATGAATTTCGCACCATTAGTGGGCTGCAGCAACAGCCAATTTTCGTTCGTAAATCAAATTTGAGGAATCGGACATGTTGGAAATTTTTTGAAAAACAACCGATTTTCTAATCAATGATGTGATAATCGTGCGAGAAATGTAATAATAAAAGAAAATTTGCGGAGAGAAAAGAAGATTCCTGGCCAAGAAAATTATTTTCTGTAGCAACATGAGGTGAAATTGAAGGCTTGGTCGGCTGAATTTCGAAAATCAATGGTGGCACCATCAGATCACAAAAAAACGAACTTTCTGATTTTGAAAAGAAAATTTGTTCAAAATTCGACCATGTATGGCCTGCATAAGGCACACCAATGTTTTAGGCCCTGTTCACACTGGTGCTCTTTTGCTGTGCTAAAATGCACCTTTTAAGTGCAACTTTTAAGGGTGCTTTTAACCCCTTCTTTGGGGCGGGCTCCAGTGTGAAAGGGGTCTTAGCGCTACCCTCACAGGAGCTGCTTGGTAGATTAGGTTCTCTGTTCTTCTGCCTCGACTCTGAGAACAACCTCAGCCCCTCTGACATACCAGGTTAGGTGAATGTATACAACACTACTACTGGGAGCACACATATAGATACCCTGCACACAACAGAGGTTCAGTATCAAAAGCCAACATCAGACTGGTTAGTGGTAAATGAACCCTGTTCTGGTGATATCTCAAAATTTAGGACTTTCTTGGTGATAATGATAAATTGAAAGATTGAATCTTCTAACAGGGGAACAGACCACAATAAAAACCTACCAAGTGTCCCAATCCCTCCACTCTGTCCAAAACAAAACAAAAAAGAGCTGCCTTTAGGCCTTGTTTATACTTGCATTTGGAGGGTGTCAGAAATGCGCTGTTGAACCATGTTTTTGCTGCACGCCGACAGTCCCCCCTTTAGCTGCATTAGGCAGCAGATAGGGGGGTTTACATGCCGCGATTACAATGCTTCGCACACAGGGCAAAGTTGACCTGAGTTGTAGTGATTGGTGGGCAGCAAGCTCACCGAATGCTACACCAGATGTCAATCCCAAAGCCAGCAGGCCAAATTTGACCATCCTGGCCATTTCATTAATTATTTTTAGATAGAACGTGGCATCTCTGTCTCTTCCCCCCCCGTTCACCACTGTCACTTGTAAACACAGAAGCCACCCCTAAACCCTGCCCTCTGTATGTAGCGCAGTCCTCAGCCCTGCATTCTGTGCATAGGGCACCCCTAAAACTGCACTCTATACATTGTGCACTCCTGGTATTTATTGCCCCTTTAACTACTTAAGGACTGGAAGGATTTGCCCCCTTAACTACTTAAGGACTGGAAGGCTTTGCCCCCTTAATGACCAGGCCATTTTTTGCGATACGGCACTACATCGCTTTAACTGACAATTGCGCAGTCGTGCAACATTGTACCCAAACAAAATTGATGTCCTCTTATTCCCACAAATAGAGCTTTCTTTTGGTGGTATTTGATCACCTCTGCGGTTTTTATTTTTTGCGCTATAAAAGAAAAAAGACTGAAAATTCTGTAAAAAAATAAAAAAATTTTTTTTATTTTTTTCAATTTTTTTTTATTTTTCTTGATAAATTTTGGCCAAAATTTATACTGCTACATATCTTTGGTAAAAATAAGTACAAATTGGGGTATATTATTTGGTCTTTGTGAAAGTTATAGAGTCAACAAGCTATGGTGTCAATATCTGAAGATTGATCACACCTGAAGCACTGACGGCCTATCTCATTTCTTGAGACCCTAACATGCCAGAAAAGTACAAATACCCCCCAAATGACCTATTTTTTGACAGAAGACATTCCAAGGTATTTGGAAAGAGGCATGGTGAGTTTTTTTAAGTTGTCATTTTTTCCCACAATTCTTTGCAAAATCGAGAATAATTTTTTCTTCTTTTTTTTTTTTTTTCACCAAATTTTCATATTAGCAGGTTATTTCTCACACACAGAATATGCATACCACAAATTACACCCCAAAACACATTCTTCTATTACTCCAGAGTATGGCGATACCACATGTGTGAGACTTTTACATAGCGTGGCCACATACAGAGGCCCAACATGCAGGGAGCCCCATCCGGCGTTCTGGAGCACCCGGGCCAATTCTGACATTTCTCTCCTACATGTAAATATCATAATTTATTCGCTAGAAAATTACATAGAACCCCAAAACATTATCTATGTTTTTTTTTAGCAAAGACCCTAGAGAATACAATAGCGGCCGTTGCAACTTTTTATCTAGCATGGTACTTGCGCAGCAATTTCTTTGAACGTGTTTTTTTTTTGAAAAAAAATGTTTTGTGCTTTACAAAAAACAAAACCGTAAATTTAGCCCAATGTTTTTGCATAATGTGAAAGATGAAGTTACGCCGAGTAAATAGATATCTAACATGTCACCCTTCAAATTTGCACACACTTGTGGAATGGCGCCAAATTTCGCTACTTAAAAATCCCCATAGGCGATGCTTTAAATTTTTTTACTGGTTACATGTTTTGAGTTACAGAGGAGGTCTAGGGCCAAAATTATTGTTCGCGCTATAACGTTTGCAGCGATACCTCACATGTGTGGTTTGAACACCGTTTTCATATGTGGGCGGGACTTACGTATGCGTTCGCTTCTGGATAGGAGCACACAGGGACAGGGGCGCTTTAACCACTTCAATACCCGCCCATAGTCATATGACGCCCACAAGGTGGATCTACCATCCTGGGTGGGCGTCATATGACGTCCTCGGGTTCCCGGCCGCCTGGGGGCGCGCGCGCGCGCCGCGGCGGCGCGCGCCCGCGGCATCGCTCGGGACCCGGTGCGAGTGCCCGGCGGCCGCGATGTCCGCCGGGCACCCGCGATTGCCCGTTAAAACAACGGGACCGGGCGGGACCGTGGAGCTGTGTGTGTAAACACACAGCACCACGTCCTGTCAGCGGGGAGGAGACCGATCATGTGATCCCAGTACAGAGGATCACATGATCGGTCTCCTCCCCTTAAGTCCCCTCCCCCTACAGTTAGAATCACTCCTATTAGGGACACACATTAACCCCTCCAGCGCCCTCTAGTGTTAACCCCTTCCCTGACAGTCACATTTACACAGTAATCATTGCAATTTTATAGCAACGATCGCTGTGTAAATGTGAATGGTTCCAAAAATGTGTCAAAAGTGTCCGAAGTGTCCGCCGCAATGTCGCAGTCACGAAAAAAAAAAATCGCAAATCGCCGCCATTACTAGTAAAAAAAAAAAAAAATAAATTCAATAAATCTATCCCCTATTTTGTAGACGCTATAACTTTTGCGCAAACCGATCAATATACGCTTATTGCGATTTTTTTTACCAAAAATATGTAGAAGAATACGTATCGGCCTAAACTGAGGAAAAAAATTGTTTTTTTTTAAAAAAATGGGATATTTATTATAGCAAAAAGTAAAAAATATTGTGTTTTTTTTCAAAATTGTCGCTCTTCTTTTGTTTATAGCGCAAAAAATAAAAACCGCAGGGGCGATCAAATACCACCAAAAGAAAGCTCTATTTGTGGGAAAAAAAGGACGTCAATTTTGTTTGGGTGTAACGTCGCACGACCGCGCAATTGTTAGTTAAAGCGACGCAGTGCCGAATCGCAAAAAGTGCTCTGGTAAGGAAGGGTGTTTAAAAGCCCTGTATTGAAGCGGTTAAAAAAAAAAAAAAAAATTTATTGTTCATTTTACTTTATTTATTTTAGTTTGACACTTTTTTTTCCCCCCAAAAAATTTTTTTTGATCACTTTTATTCCTATTACAAGGAATGTAAACATCCCTTGTAATAGGAATATGGCATGACAGGTCCTCTTTACAGTGAGATATGGGGTCAATAAGACCCCACATCTCACCTCTAGGCTGTAAAGCCTGAAATAAAAAAAAAAAAAGATCCTGGCTTCAATCGTAGCGAGTATTGCATGGCATTGCAGAGTATCGCAGGGTATTGCATGGTATCGCATGGTATTGCAGAGTATTGCATGGTATCGCTGGGTATTGCCGAGTATTGTTCTGGGAGGACGTCATAGTACCATCTGTGTACAAACCATCTATGTACAGAACACCTCCAGGTTGCAATATTGCATTTTACAGAAAATTAGAGCTGCAGATTGAAAAGGAAAATGATTTTTAATAACATTCACTTCAATTCAAACAGGCCTTAGGTCTGGTATAGATTTTAAGGGGAACCCCCACACCAAAAGAAATAAAAAAAAGTGCGGGTCCCACCCAAATCCATACCAGACCCTTATCCAAGCTTGGGGGGTGGGGGTGAACGAGTGCCCCCCCCCCCCGAATCATACCAGGCCACATGCCCTTAACATGGGGGAGTGTTTTGGGGCACTCTGCCCCCCAAAGCACCTTGTCCATTTGTTGATGGGGACAATGGCCTCTCCCCCACAACTCTGGGGAAGGGTTGGGGATGACTCATCTGTTGTTAAGGAACGGGCCGGGAAGCCGGCCACCCGCCCGCCGCATCCTTAAAAAACAGATATTCATTGGTTGTTAAAGCAGATCTCCACCCAAAAGGGGAAGTTCTCCTTGTCGACCGGCTCCTGTACATATACGTCGGCAAATTAAAGATGGGTACCTCAGTAACGGCAGCAGCTGCTGCCACAACCGAGGTATCCATCTTTTCAGTGGGCGGTTCTGTTTACGATAATGGTGGTCTCTGCGGCAGATTCGCCGTGAGATCACCGTTATCGGCGGCAGGATAGGTGCCACCCCCCCTCCCGTCGCTCTCCTGCGCCCTCCGCCGCCAGCAGTGGCGGAGGCGATCTGGACCTGTCCGTGGCTGGGTATGGAGATGAGTGAGGGGAAGATGGCCTCCACCCGTCTCCATACCATAGCAGGGCGGAAGCGACATCAAAACGTCACTTCTGCGCATACGTCTTAACCTCTTTGCGCCCAGGCTATAGCCGAAAGACGGCTACAGCGCGGGCGCTCCCTGCCGTGAGGACGTGCTCCTAGAACACGTGATGGCGCAGGCCTGATGCATGGCTCAGTACACTGCATTGGTCTCACAAAGATGAACACTGTAAATCCGTGCCGTCATCCTCCTGTCAGTGATTTGAGGACTGTGCGGAACCCCTATGCATCCTGTGTGGGTGGAATGGCGCTTTGCACGGCTGTGTGGAACAGTAGACCTGTGTGAAGGAGGCCTTACCACACATACATAAAGGTTCCATGCTGCCAGTGTGAAGGAGGCCTTACCACACATACATAAAGGTTCCATGCTGCTAGTGTGAAGGAGGCCTTACCACACATACATAAAGGTTCCATGCTGCCAGTGTGAAGGAGGCCTTACCACACATACATAAAGGTTCCATGCTGCTAGTGTGAAGGAGGCCTTACCACACATACATAAAGGTTCCATGCTGCCAGTGTGAAGGAGGCCTTACCACACATACATAAAGGTTCCATGCTGCTAGTGTGAATGAGGCCTTCGTTTTCCATAGTAGAGGCAGAAAAGTGTGCTGCTGCCAAGAAGTACAAAGCTGTGACTACACAGGGTGCTGGGCAAATAAGGGCAGGGTTTCCTTGTACTGACTGTCATTATTATCTATTACTCAGTGCCAGGACATAAGCTGCACACCGCGCTATTATTCACCTCCAGTGCCACTAGCATACACCCAACACTACACACATCCTGTCACCCTCCGCTCCGGGCCATCTGAACGTGGTAAAGTCAGAGAGGACAAAAGAAGCCCGAGACACGCCTCCATCTTCTTCGGCCATCCAATCCCCGTCATACTTTTCTGTACACTCGTTAGAAAAGAACGAGCTGATCCAAGAGGCTGTACCATTTAATTCCTCGGGGAATTTAGACGTTACTATTGCAGTTTTACGCTTTATTTCGTAGCGGTGGGCCCTCAAACAATTAGGTGTACAGTGCCATCTCAAATAAAGTAATAACTATTCTGAAATAATCTGTAATTTAGGAGTTAACGTCACTTGAATGGCACCCATTGGCTCCCCGTGGGGTCTTTCATAATGGTATGTTCTATTGTTATATATAGAGGGGACACTGCACATGCTCGCACACATTGTGTAGTGTAGGGAGGAGGAGGATTTGTTGGTGTGTTGTATGAAGCGCCGTATAAAGCGAAGTGTCCAGTGATAGAGCTGTGACTTCCCACACACTGTGCTGTACTGTAGCCGCCTTGTCCTAGTAAGCGGCGCCCTGTGATAGTGGATTCCCCGGGGTCCGTCCTCACTCTCCACACACACACACGAGGGTGAAGCGGGGATTGGGACCAGTAATGCCCGGCGCTCCTCTCTCGCCACCATGAGCTTACTAAACGACTCGTTGGTGTCTATAAAAGACATAAAGACCGGGCAGAAAAACTTAAATCTCGTCTTTATAGTGCTGGAGATCGGTAAGTGTCCCTGTGGACGGTAGGTGAGCCGAATGCAGAGAGTGGGGACCCCCTTCATCACGTGCTGTGCCCAGTCCAGGGCTCTGGTGTCCTTGTCATGACTAAACTTGTGTTTTCCTCTCCTACCTCCATACAGGAAGAGTCACAAAAACTAAAGATGGTCATGAAGTGAGGTCGTGCAAGGTGGCAGATAAAACGGGGAGCATCACAGTCTCCGTGTGGGATGAAATTGGAAGCCTTATTCAGCCCGGAGACATAATTCGGTTAACCAGAGGGTATGTGCTCACATGTGTACTGCAAGCTGTGCGCACCACTTTACTTACACTTGGTATGATCCACAGGTTGGCTAGTGGTATGGTCCACATCTACAACCAAACAATTGGGGCTCATTCACACCTGATGCACCATTGCAATGCAGTAGCTGGTGCGTGGTCCAGCTAGACCAGCGTAGTGTTGATGCACCACCAATACCAGCGCACTATGCTGTTTCTTTTAAATTTTTACTAACTTAATTGAAACGTCACATTTCATAGCTTTCTATCAACCAGTGTGCGATGGCCTGTGCTACATTGGAAAAAGAATACTGCACACAACTTTTATTTTATTTATTTTGCACACACCAATGCAGTGGTGTAAGCCAGCCACACTGGAGATGATGCATTTTGCCTCGTGCAGTGGGACTGCGCTGGAATAGCTACCCACTGTAGTTCCACCGCACCTGGTGTGAATGGACTTGGACTCCCTTCATCTAAGGCATCTCTGATCGCAGGTGGAATTGGCGCAATTCTCCCCGCAATCCCAGTCACTTCCAATGGCACCCCAATCGCGGCCTAATTTTACCATTGAAGCACAGTAAAATCATGTGAACAGAATCTCAGTACACCTGTTCCCTTAACCACTTCAGCCCCGGACCAATTTGCAGCCAAAGGACCAGGCCCCTTTTTGCGATTCGGCACTGCATCGCTTTAACTGACAATTGCGCGGTCGTGTGACGTGGCTCCCAAACAAAATTGGCGTCCTTTTTTTTTTTTCCCCACAAATAGAGCTTTCTTTTGGTGGTATTTGATCGCCCCTGCGGTTTTTATTTTTTGCGCTATAAACAAAAATAGAGCGACAATTTTGAAAAAAACGCATTATTTTTACTTTTTGCTATATAAATATCCCCAAAAAAATATATAAAAAGCATTTTTTTTCCTCAGTTTAGACTGATATTTATTCTTCTACATATTTTTGGTAAAAAAAATCGCAATTAGCGATTGCTTTGCGCAAAAGTTATAGCGTTTACAAAATAGGGGATAGTTTTATAGCATTTTTATTATTTTCTTTTCACTAGTAATGGCGGCGATCAGCGATTTTTATTGTGACTGAGACATGGCGGACACATCGGACATTTTTTACACATTTTTGGGACCATTGTCATTTATAGAGCAATCAATGCTATTTAAATGCATTGATTCCTATATAAATGACACTGGCAGTGAAAGAATTAACCACTAGGGGGAGGGGTTATGTTTTGTGACGTGTTTTTTTTTACATTAGGGGGCGGGGCTGACGTCATTGATCGGCTTTCCCGATGACAGGGAACAGCCGATCAATGACAGGCAGAGTAGGAAGCCCGGGGAGAGGTTTGTTTACACAGACCTCTCCCCGTTCAGCTCTGTGACCCGATCGCGGGACACCAGCGGCGATCGGGTCCGCTGGTCCCGCGGCCGTGGTCACGGAGCTCCTGACCGGGTCGCGAGCACGACCCAAGGCTTTTAAAAGGCCACGTACCTGTACATAGTTTTGCCTAGCCGCGCCATTCTGCCGACTTATATCGGCGTGAGGCGGTCGGGAAGCGGTTAAAGAACTACTTTTGGGCGACAGGTGTTTCGCTATAGTGTTAGTGTTAGTGTGTAGATAGATAGTGTTTGCACGATTTGTTGTGCAACAATAACACTGCAATTAGGGTGTCGTTGGAAGTGACAGGGCTCACATGGGCGTGCTGTGATTCAGGATCGCAGGCAGAATTGCGGCTATTCTGCCTGTGATCTGGGACGCCTAGATGTGAACAAGGCCTGAAAGAATAATTCCAGGCATCGGCATGTTCTACTTGACTACATTGGCCCAGTGTAACTATGTATATACCATACCTGGTCGATGCCACTAGAAATCACTAAGGCTCCATTTACATTAGCAAGTCGCATGATTTCCAGTGCGACTTTGGAGCATGACTTTGATATGATTTTTGGTGCAACTTTGATCCGACTTTAAACAATTGGACCAAAGTAGTACAGGCACCTTTTTAAAAATCTCTGCAACTAAGTCGCACCAATCTGAACATGTACCTTTGCAAGCAATTTGCTGCAACTTGTCATGCCCAGTCGCACAAGTGTATATGGGCCCTAAAGTAGACAGTTACTCCAGTGATCTCCACTTGCTTTCAGATCCTGCGCTGAGCAGCTGCTCTCCTGCATTGTGAACACAGGTTGGCCACTTGGCATAGGCACCATGCAGAGAATGCTTTGCACCCTCTGAGTGAATGCACTCTTTAATTGGAAAATGTGGAAAGTATGATGGCATCGTCCCACTTTGACAAATCAGAGAATGCTTTACATTCATTCAGCAACAGATGGCCACCTATGTTCAGAATGTAGGAAAGTAGGCGTGCGGCATGATGTCCAGAAGCAAATGGAGATCATTGGAGTAGTGATGTCTATTTTCCAGCTTTCAGAGGCATTGGCCAGGTATGTCATATACATAGCACATTGGTGCAAGCTGAGCTCAGCTGACTACGTATAACAGGCAGAGGCAGGTGTTCCTGTTGGTGACTGCTCAATGCATATAT
This sequence comes from Lithobates sylvaticus, assembly GCA_028564925.1. Taxonomy (NCBI): domain Eukaryota; kingdom Metazoa; phylum Chordata; class Amphibia; order Anura; family Ranidae; genus Lithobates; species Lithobates sylvaticus. Next base: position 144,949,041 of record CM053031.1, on the reverse strand, counting down.
GTGGTGACAGGAAAACTGTCCAACACTCAGCTGCAGCACATGTGTTGATGGCGGCCCGAGGTTTGTGTGCTTGCAGCATGTTGCCAGCAGTGGTCTCTAACTTCTGTCACGTCTTCTGATCAGGAGCCAACAGGATGGCCTCATGGTAATGTGAGCCAATCAGTGGTCACATGATGGACTCTGCACTGTCTCCTGGCATTGCAGCCCACTTAAAGTAGAACTATAGGTAAAACTTTTTTTCGGCTACCGTAAAGGAGTTTTATAATAACCCTCAACCCATGTTGGTTTTTTTTTTGCCATATGTGATCCATTGGGGAGATTTCCCTTCACTTCCTGTCCCATAGCCAAAACAGGAAGTGAGAGGAAATCCCTGCAAATTAAGGAAATCTCTTGGGGACCACCAGGCCACCAGAAATAGTGTCCCCATTGGAAGATTTCCCTTCTATTACTATTCTGGGGGCAACCATAAATTTGGGATTTTCTTTTACTTTCAATTATGTTAAACGGGACAAATAAAGAGGGTGAATCTCCTTAATGAGGACACTGACAAGTGATCTAATCCCCCTTTACTCCAAAACGAAACAAGTTGTGCCTTTAGTTATACTTTAAAGGGCAGTGTGAAGGATTTAACCACTTCCCGACCGGCGCACACATGTACGTTGGCAGAATGGCATAAGGGCGTACAGGTAAGTCCCTTTGAATATGCCATCGTGTGCGCGCTGGCCGGGACCCCCGTGAGTCCGGTCGCGGGTCCTGCGGACTCGATCGCCGTGGGGATACCTGCGATCGTCTCACGGGGAGGACAAACGGGGAGATGCAGAAGTAAACAGCATCTCCCCGTTCTGCCTAGCAACAAGTGACACCGATCTCTGCTCCCTGTGATTGGAGCAAAGATCAGTGATCACTAACACAGCCACGCCCCCCACAGTTAGTAACACGCCCCTAGGACACACTTAACCCCTACACTGCCACCCCTTGGTTAACCCCTTCACTGCCAGTGTCATTTACACAGGAATCAGTGCATTTGTATAGCACTGATTGCTGTATAAATGACAATAGTCCCAAAAATGTCCGATGTGTCCGCCATAATGTTGCAGTCACAATAAAAATCGCTGATCGCCACCATTACTAGTAAAAAAGTAAAAAAAAAATTAACAAAAATGGTATAAAACTATCCCCTATTTTGTAAACGCTATAACTTTTGCGCAAACCAATGAATAATTGCGGTTTTTATTTACCAAAAATATGTAGAATACGTGTATTTTTAAGGGATATTATAGCAAAAAGTTAAAAATAATGCGTTTTTTTTTGTTTATAGCACAACAAATAAAAACCGCAGGGGTGATCAAATACCCCCAAAAGAAGCTCTATTTGTGGGGGGGAAAAAAGGATGTAAATTTTTTTTAGGAGCCACGTCGCACGACCGCGCAATTGTCAGTTAAAGCGATGCAGTGCCGAATCGCAAAAAGTGCTCTGGTCTTAAGCCAGCAAAATGGTCCAGTCTGAAAGTGGTTAAAGGACAAATTTTCTGTAAGTGAGCTTGTTCTTCAATAAATATCCCCCTCCCCCCATTTTAAGTCCCTTTTTACAGTGGCTCTATATCTGTTCCAATCAACAGGGGATCTGTGGACAGGGCAGTTTAAGTCATTATGTGCTAGTTTGCGTGCTTCTATCTTCACTCAGTCGTCTTCTGTGTTTGTGCTCTCTGGCTGGGCACGATGACAGCCATGTTTGTGGCACATCACTTTCAATGGACGCATACTTCAGTGTGCCATCCGTTCAGAGCGCAGTGCGCATATGCCAGTGATGTCACCAGCCACTATAAATGTGAATATCTCCTAAGTGGTACGGGAGATATTCACTGTACCTACAGGCAAGCCTTATTACATACTTATACATAATCAGGAACAAGGTTTGGGACTTTATATGAATCATGCAGCCCAGAGGATGACGAGGCATATTGATATCTGGTAGGTAGTGCATCTTTGTGACCATTACTGTTGCATAATAAAAAGATATACGGTAAAATAAGATAAACAGTACAGGAAATTAAATTCCAAAACATGTTATGTTTTATATAGTAGCACATTAGTATAACAGCACAGTGGTATCACAATGGTAACATAAAATCGCCAGACTCAATAATGCATGTCTCCATCGATAATAAAAGTATAATATATTCAAATTGGTAGGATCCAGAGGGAGCATAGACTCTGTAGTAATGTAATATAGGAAGCATCAAACAGCTTGGCGCGTTTCGTGGGTACATTGCCACTCTTCAGGAGCAGATGCATTGTAATATTCTAAAAGAATATTAGAAGTATTAAATAGAATGATAGTCAAGAAGAATAGTTGGGTAGAGATAAGACCCCCCCACTCATACCTACAGACTGATCATGAGTCCGGAGAAGGGCAATGGAGGGCAGGAACCAGCCGAGCAAACTGATAACCACGGGAGCTCAGGCGGTACTCCCCAGGCACAGATGGCAAGGTCCCCCTGGGGGGTGGAAGAGGGATAAAAACCAATAGTGTATTACATACTTACCTGTCGGTACAAGTCATAAAGCGAAATTTACTACTGCTTTAACTGATCCATGTTAGGTCGATAGGCACGTGAATGTAAATGGACACATGTCGGACTCAGATCTGTCCTGGGGAGAAGGATAGAAATGTTTTACTTTTTTTGCTTCTGACTTGTTTTGCGACTAGACTGAAGGACACTTACAGTGGATCCTCACTTCAAAAAGCACATTGCGACCCTCCCACCTATTTTCTAGTCTAAAAAGCTGGCAATAACCTGTAAAGTGGTCCAGGAGCCTCCTGATCTAGCAATGTCATATCTTTCCGGAGGCATCAGCTTACAGACAGTAGCTGGAGGAGGGATGACCTGGCGGCACATCATTGGGTGCCACCAGGTGCCATGGCCCAGTGAGTGAGCTGTATTTCACAGGATGGCTAGAGAACAGCTCACCTATAGGACCCGCGCCATGTGTACGCTAAGAGGAAGAACTAACAGGAACATCTTCAAATAGGCAGGACTGTGCAGTAAAGGTTTAACTTGGCACTCAGTGGGGTGGGGTATTTACTAAAGGACAAGTTCACTAAAAATAAACTTGTCCTGTAACATTTTCATTTCAGGAGCCAATTGCAAGTTGAATTTTCGAAGCCCATAATTCTGTAGCTTTTCTAAAATGTCTGTTTATCCTGCCATGAATATCCTTGTTCAACATATCTGTTATAGGGTAACAATGCTCTTTCCTCATATCCTAAGTTTTTCTCTTGTCTTGTGGACGTGTCACTTGTGCTTTCAATGGAGACTTTAAGGGGTTTAATTACTAAAGCTGGAGAGTGCAAAATCCGCCTCACTTCTGCATGGAAACTGGTCAGCTTACGGGTTTTATTGCCAAAGGTTAAGCTGAGGTTAGAAGCTGATTGGCTACCATGTGCAGCTGCACCAGATTCTGAATGCTCCAGTTTTAGTAAATCAACCCCTATGTGATTGGTAATGCTGATCGTGTAGGCATGTTCTGTGTGATCAACAGGATCCTGCACTAAATGCAATACAGCCACTGCTGGAGCAAATGCAGGAAGTTGATGCAAGCATGCTACAGAGATAAAAAAATATGAAATGTATATTTTGAAAAGTAAATTTTTGTGGTAGTGCTCAGTGATCTAAATGTCCTACTAGGGTTAATTACACTTAAGGGTCATTCACTTGGGTACAGAGGGCCATACACCACAAAAAGTAGTACTGTTTGCGGGAGTCAGTCGTTGCATGTAGATGTCTGTACAAATCAATGACCGGCTGCTACTGTTTTCTGGTAATCACACGAGTATTAAATGCTTAGACGTGCTTTTACCAGCGTGCAGCTGCAGTCTGTTTCTCTTTTTTTTTTTTTTTTTTTCTGATTGCTGTACACAACACCTGTGACTTCTGGGCACAAAAATACACTTTTTTGCAGTTTACAGCCCTCTGTGTCTTTATGAATGAGCCCTTACAGTGAATTTAGGAACACCGCCTATTTGAATTTTAAAGTGAATTTATGTATTACCCATGCACGACACAACTGGCATATCTAAAGTAAAAACATTTTTTCATTTAAATGATTAGGGAATGGTTAAAACGCCTATCGTTTTTATGCCAATTGTGTCCCATTTTTCACATTGCACCTGTCTGAGATTAAATCTCTGATGTAAATTCTTCTTTGGACAAGTTTTGAAAATCGAGTAGTCACTATGTTGCTTTGAGGACTTGCGTGACTTTTAAGTGAAGTTGTCTTCACAATAAATATGTGAAGCACATTTATATGGAGTGCTGGTGACTTCATATTTTCATATCTGATTCTGGAATGACATCTGTGGTAAGCACTTTGAGCTTCCATCCGTTATTTAAGTACTGTGAAGACTGCAGCTTTTATATTAACTTTGACTCTTAGGCCCCATGCACACGAGAAGCAGATGCAAACTCTGCTGAACGCTTGTTTTAAAAAGCAGAAACCTGTGTTTAAAAACGCGCGTTTAGCGTCTATAAGCATTTGTAAAGATAACGTATAGATCCTCCACAAGCTCAGAAAGCATGTATTAACTATTTCTGCCATTTTGATCAGAGTGAGCAGCAGAGAGAAGTTGTACACTTGCATTTTGCCTTTTTCTGTGTTTTTTTTTTTTTTGGAAATGGATCCCATATTGAATATATGTCAGGAAATGCTCCTGATGTTGCTCTTGAGGCAGCAACGTTGTTGCAAATTTGCATGAGAGGTCCAGAATCGGAGCTTGTCGATATTGGACCCATCCGTTGATGGCACAGCGAATGTCCATTGGATATTTTACAAACGTGTGCATTTCACAAACATGTATGCATTAGTGAGTATATATGCTCTATGAACTATCTAAACTAATTAAGACATTTTACACCAATTTTTCTAGTATTTTTTTATGGTTTACCATCATATTTCTGAGTTTTCTGGTCCAAAAAATTGGGTTCCTTTAACTACCTTAGACCCACGCTATAGCCAAATGACGGCTACAGCACGGATCTATTGTGCCGGGACGACGTCTATTGACGTCGTCCCGGACACGAGCTGCCTGCGCGCCCCCTGAAGGGCGCGCACGGCGCGCTCTGTGATCAGCGAGTCTATGAGACTCGCTGGATCACAGATCCGAGTAAGGGGTCGATCACGACCCCTTACCACGTGATCAGCTGTCAGCCAATGACAGCTGATCATGTGATAACAGAGCCGGTAATCGGCTTTTTTTCCTCCTCGCGCTGACAGCGCGAGGAGAATAAAAAAATCAGTCCCTCTCACTGCAATGTGCCCAATCAATTGTGCCCACCTTTGCCCCATTAAAGTGCCCCTACCAGTGCCCACAGTGCCATCTCTCAGTGCCAGTGCTGCACATCTGTGTCACCTGCCAGTGCTGCACATCTGTGTCACCTGCCAGTGCTCATCGCTGTCACCTGCCAGTGCTCATCGCTGTCACCTGCCAGTGCTCATCGCTGTCACCTGCCAGTGCTCATCGCTGTCACCTGCCAGTGCTCATCGCTGTCACCTGCCAGTGCTCATCGCTGCTTCCCATCGGTGCCACCCATCGGTGCCATCTTTTCTGTCTGACTTATCTGTCCCCGCCAGTGCAGCCTATCAGTGCCCACCTGTGCCGCCTCATCAGCGCATATCAATGAAGCAGAAAAATTACCTGTTTGCAAAATTTTATAACAAACTACAGTATTAAACATGATTTTTTTTTTTTTTTTTTAATTTTCCATCTTTTTTTTTTGTTTAGCAAAAAATAAAAACCCCAGCTGTGATTAAATACCACCAAAAGAGCTCTATTTGTGGGAAAAAAAATGATAAAAATTTCATTTGGGTACAGTGTTGTATGACCGCGCAATTGTCATTCAAAGTGCGTCAGCGCCAAAAGCTGAAAAATGGTCTGGTCACGAGGGGGGTTTAAGTGCAAAGTAATCGGGTGGTTAAAAAGGCTTATAAACGCAAACGCGGCTAAACGCAGGTGCCTGCGTTTAGCCTCGTTTAGCTACGTTTTGCGTCTGAAACGTGGAAAAGCAAAGTGTCTGAACGCATTTTTTTGCTTCTGTAAAAACGAGGACACTTTTTTTTTTTTTTTTTCAACTGCACCTGAACGCATGCAATGTTATCCTATGTGTGCATGTACACAGTCTCGTTTTTTCCCGTTTTTATGCAGTTGAGTTTAACCTCGTTTTTCCAGAAGCAAAAAAATGCATTCAGACACTTTGCTTTTCCACGTTTCAGATGCAAAACGCAGCTAAACGTGGCTAAATGCAGGCACCTGCATTTAGCCGCGTTTGCTTTTATAAGCCTTTTTAACCGCTTCCCGACCGCCTCATGTAGATATACGTCTACAGAATGGCACGGGCAGGCAAAAGCACGTACGGGTACGTCCCCTTTAAATTGCCTGCCCGTGGGTCTCCTGGTCGGGAGCTCCGTGACCACGGCCGTGGGACCAGCGGACCCGATCGCTGCTGGGATCCCGCGATCGGGTTACGGAGCTGAAGAGCGGGGAGAGGTTTGTTTACCCGTACCCCCGCGCTTCCTACTCTGCCTGTCATTGATCGGCTGTTCCCTGTCATCGGGAAAGCCGATCAATGATGTCAGACGTACAGCCCCGCCCCCTAATGTAAAAAAAAAAACACAACACGTCACACTGACTCCTCCCTGCCCCTAGTGGTTAACTCCTTCACTGCCACTGTCATTTACATAGGAATCAGTGCTATTTAAATAGCACTGATTTCTGTATAAATGACAAATGTCCCAAAAATGTGTCAAAAATGTCCGATGTGTCCGCCATAATGTCGCAGTCACAATAAAAATCGCTGATCGCCGCCATTACTAGTAAAAAAAAAATATTAATAAAAATGCTATAAAACTTTCCCCTATTTTGTAAACGCTATAACTTTTTCGCAAACTAATCAATAATCGCTAATTGCGATTTTTTTTTTTTTTTTTACCAAAAATATGTAGAAGAATACGTATCGGCCTAAACCGAGGAAAAAAAAAAAGTTTTTTTATATATTTTTTGGGGATAGTTATTATAGCAAAAAGTAAAAAATATTGCATTTTTTTTCAAAATTGTCGCTCTATTTTTGTTTATAGCGCAAAAAATAAAAACCGCAGGGGTGATCAAATACCACCAAAAGAAAGCTCTATTTGTGGGAAAAAAAGGATGCCAATTTTGTTTGGGAGCCATGTCGCACGACCGCGCAATTGTCAGTTAAAGCGACGCAGTGCCGAATCGCAAAAAGGGGCCTGGTCCTTTGGCTGCCGGTTGGTCCGGGGCTGAAGTGGTTAAAGGAACCCAATTTTTTTGGACCAGAAAACTCAAAAATACTAGAAAAATTGGTTTAAAATGTCGTAATTAGTTTAGATAGTACATATATACTCACTAAGGTATACATGTTTGTAAAATGTATACACGTTTGTGAAATATCCAACAGACATTCGCTGTGCCAGCAACGGATGGGTCCAATATCGACAAGCTCTGATTCTGGACCTCTCATGCAAATTTGTTACGACGTTGCTGCCTCATCAAGAGCGACATCAGGAGCATTTCCTGACATATATTCAATATGGGATCCATTTCCAAAAAAAAACACAAAGAGAGGCAAATGCAAGTGTACAACTGCTCTCTCTGCTGCTGCTGCTCACTCTGATCAAAATGGCAGAAATAGTTAATACATGCTTTCTGAGCTTGGGGAGGGTCTATATGATATCTTTACAAATGCTTATAGACGCAAACGCGGCATGAAAACACAGCAAAACGCGCGTTTTTAAACACAGGTTTCTGCTTTTTAAAACATGCGTTCAGCAGAGTTTGCATCTGCGTCTCATGTGCATGGGGCCTTAGGATGGCAATACACTGCTTGAATTTTGTATGATTCCTTCTGGATCATCTGAAAATTGAGCAGTGCATGGTCCTGCTGGTGCTGCTCCATTTGGCAAAGAGCCTGTTGAAAATTTTGTTGACGGGCCTGTCAGAACACAGTATCTTGGCAGGGAATATTGATCATCTGACCTATTAGTGTGGATGGAGGAGTCTCTTAATGTTTCTTTCTTTCAAAGCTAAAGAAATCTGGACAGCTTTCAACAGGTTGTCATTAGTACAAGTGTCCCCAGTGGAAGTTTCCCCTCTATTCCTGTACTGGTGACAACTCAATACGTTTTTTCCTTTACTTTGGTCCTGTTGACATTGGTCACTACGAGGAAGCGCATCCCCATAGCAGGGACACAGACATAAAAACTTGATGGGTTTTAACCCTTGTATGCTACATCCAAAATGTATGACTTGTTTTACATGAAAAGATTTGCTTGTCATTCTGCTTACACAGGGGCTGTGTACTTTCCAAACCCCTTAGCTATGACTAAGCACCGTGTTTGGTGTGAAACATGTCAGCGGCTGTGCAGTTAGTCTGTATACAAGCCTAGATGCTATGATTTTATTAATTTTTTGAAATAAAGTTGAATAATTTGGAGTGCGGCTATTCAGTTACATCTTTTCTACTACTTTCCTAACCCCATATGACAGTGCTAAATTCTACTTTCCTAACCCCATATGACAGTGCTAAAAAGTGGTTAGCAAGAAAGTACCATGTGTTACCATTTGAGTTGAATGCTCTTCATACTTGTAATAGGTATGGTATATTTGCTGCCACCAATGGGAGCTGGGGAGGGCAGAAGTTAAACCTGTTTTGTTTTGATAAAGCACACGTCCACTTTAAGGTTGAACTCTATTCAAACTTTCTTCAGTGTTTGGTATAGATGGGAAGGTTTGTCAGAGGCCCCATTTACATTTGCAAATTGGGCTGTTAGTGTTTACAAGCATAAGACCCTGTAGGGACTCCTGCAGGTGGCAGCAACTTTGAAAGCAATGGGAGGCTGACAGCCATGTTTGCATCAAGGGATGATCATTTGCAGGTAATTGCTCCATGAGAGCGACCTTGATTAGCTGCGGGAGCTGTCAGCCTATCATTGCTTTCAGTGGTAGCTTAGCATGCAGCTTATCGTCAGGAACCAGTTTGGTCTACTGCATGTAATCGCAAACGCATCCATGAGCAAGTGTGAATGGGGACCCAAAGCTACTTGACAGGTGTAATAGCACAGTAAGTAGGTGTAGAAACTGATCGGATGCTAAAAATGGCTCCCTGTATTATAAGCCATTCATGTAGTAGTGGTCAGTCACACAGTTCGGAGTATTGTGTGATCCTATGGGATGAACTACTACATTATTTTACTTATGTGTCTGTCCCATGTGTTTGTTACTACTGGGTCAACGTTTTTTTATTTTTATCGAACAGATGTATGAATACTTTTCCAGTGGTATATTTAGCAGGCCCCAAGGTTGCAAAAATGAAGTTCATTGTTTACATACACTTTTTACTTTTACTGCATAAATATAAATAACTCAATTGCAAAGTATGCTGTCTTGTCAACAGGAAGTCACTAGAAGTTTGAAATGGTGTAGTCAAAGCTCGTAGGACCGTTTGCCAAAAGCCTTTTTGTTTTTCAATAGTGTTACTGGGAAACCTATTGCCATTCTACACCTGAGATGCTGACCAGGATGTGTGTTTGTGCCGCTCACACTCTAGCTGATTAGCTGCTTAAAAAGTCCATCTTTTCAGTGCTACTACTGTATCTCAGCATCAATTTGCCTTCAGTGTGTTTGGAAAGCAGAGTATGTTTGGAGGGCGGGGAGGAATGAGTAATTGGGGGAAGAGACTCGGGGCCCCTTTAACGCCATTGCGCAGCTCTGCAATTTTGCACAACACGTGTAGGGCAGGCAATTCATTTGTGGGAAATGCTCCAAAGAAGCTCCTGCACCTTTTTTTGGGAGTAGAGCTTGGCATGCGCTTTACTGTGTTTTGGAGCGTTTGGCCATGTTTTTGGGTGCCATTAATGGCAATGCAAGCACAACGCTCATTCCCATAACATGCAGATGTGAATGTAGCTTTAGGCTCCTTTCACACTAGCTGACTTCAAAGTTGTGCGATTTTTGTACTGCAACTTTGGAGTCTGACTTTGATATGACTTTTACACTCTGGCATTGAAATCATGTCAGTCGGATCAAAAGTAGTGTCAATTGGGACAGCTCTCATAAAAATACAAGACTTTTCACATTTCCTGCGATTTTGGGTCTCAAGTTGCATGTTAAGTCGCACAAGTCTGAAAGGAGCCTTAGACTGCAGTTTTCTTGTAGTCTGCTTGAATGTTGCTGCATGTGGTCTATGCACATGCAGCCCCTTGGTGTTTGATGGGGCACAGTATGGAAGTACTGCCTGTACTCTTCCTATCAGCAGCCCTGGTTGTAATGGAAAAAAAGCTGTATAGGCTTGGTTATTGTAAAGACTCGTTAAGTAATATTCCCCCTAAAATAAAAACGTTATACTTACCTGCTCTGTGCAATGGTCATGCACAGACCCACCTCAAACCTCTTGTTTCCTATGCTGGTTCCTTTGGCTTCTATTTTGCATGGCTTCCCCACTGCTCGCAGCCCAGCCTGTGAGAGGGGACACTGAAGAAAAGTCCTATGAACAAGCAATGCTGAATCAGTACAGGGCTTGGGTAACTATTTGGGTGGGGAGGAGAAACAGGCACTGCAAGTTTATTTTTTGACCTTTATGTATAGAATGCATTAAAGAGTTTGTTGCCCTAAAAAAAGGATCCTGTTCATTAAGGATACTTTCATACTGGGGTGGTGGGGGTGGTAGTTTTTAGCGGTGCATTACTGCTGTTATAGCACTGCTCCCGCACTGCCCCAAAGATGCTGCTACTTTTTTCCCCCTGTGTGAGAGCACTCAGACTTTTACACGGAGGTGGCTTGGGAGGCACTTTACAGACGATATTGGCGCAGAAACACCTGAAAGCGCCTCAGTGTGAAAGGGATCTTTAGCATGTTATACAGCACAGTACTGTGTAATTTGGCTCTCTATCACCTGAAGTACCTGGCTGATCCTGCCTGGTTTTACCCCCCCCCCCCGTAAATTGACCACGGTTTATCATGCCTGCTGAGCCCTAACACCGTCGTCAGTTTACATGCATCTGTCCTCCTCCCCCCTCCCTCTCTGCCTGTCAGCTCTGTGCCTACTGTTTGGCTCTCTCCTCCCCGGCTGACATCAGCCGGAGTTTTTTGGCCCTGCCCGCTGAAGTTGTCAGCCCCCGCCGGCTTTAACACTGAGAACTGAGCAATCACCACCGGTCGGTTCTTGCAGCTCTCTGCTCTCTGTTCCACACGCACACTGGAGAAATGGTCTGTGGAAGCAGCGGCCACCTCAGGCTCGTAGCAGCTCGCTGGGAGGCTGAGGCAGGTGCCGGTCCAGACATGTGGGCAGATCCCGACCGTATGGTCGCGATCCTTCTTGAGCCTAGACTGGCTCTGTGACGTCAGCTGACAGCGGGCTTCAGCCTGCTGAAAACGGGTCACAGGAGTGCAAAGCGATTTGCACTCCTGTGGTCCACAGGGGGAGTAAAGCCCAACAAGATTTGGCTGTACTTCTCCTTTTTTAAGAATACAGTTGAATGCTCATTTATAGGTTTATGTTTACTGCTGCCCTTTGGTAATAAACAGCAAGAAAAGTATAAATGTATTCAATGACCAGTACAGTTTCTCTATGCTTTTATGACTAACTTCAAATGTAAGGTTTTTTCCTCTTTTCAAAAGATACCACACTCCATTCTTTTCAGTGATCTAGTATGTGAATTTGAAGAAAGACTAAAGCTTTTAAAATGCAGTAGGATGGGTTCTTGCCTATACAAATGTCTTTCCTCTCACTTTCCCTCTGGTGGCGCCATCCTGCGCCTCCCGTTTGTATGGCCGGGCGGATGCGGCCATGACAGTTGTGCCTTCCCAGCAAAGGGGAGGGAGCGGCCTTTTCATTTTGGCCCTCCCTCTATCCCCTCTGTATGGACGCCCAGGCAGGTCCTGGGCGTTCCTGTGGAGTGGTCCTTTGCTGGCGGCGTCCTCTGGCACTCACGGACGTATCGATGCGCATGCGCGGGGCCCCGTTTGTGCGATGACACGCGAGTGACGCTAATGTGGGGCTCCGCCGCCTCAGGACGCCGGGGGGGGGGGGGTGGGGGGACACACACAGGGCGGACCTGTTTGCCCGCCATGACCACTGATTGCGGCCACCGATAAGCACCTGTGGGTGCATTTTGTGGGAGGGCGGGGGCAGCTCGGCGCACCTGCGGGGACCGACCAATCACCAATGGGCATGCACGTATATAACCATGTGGAGTGGAGCATAGGACTCCATCTCCACGTGAGGATATGCGTGTACCTTACAATTCCCCACAACAGTGAGTATTATATTTCTACTCTACTACTAGGGATATTTGTTCAAACTGTCATTGAGGAACTAAGCCTTTAATCCCTTTTCTCATTATTCTGCAGACTTTATCACTCACTCTGTCCTGACCCTATTGAGATCCAACTCTGACCAGGACAGGGGCTTTTTTAGCCCAGTACATGCAGTATCTGGGGTTACCATATAAACAAATCTGACCATCTAAGGTAATCCTGATTGCTCTTTTATTTGGAATCGCTAGGGGCTCATCCCTTTATACACATCACATTCCCACTCTGTCACTCTTTTCTGCTCATGCACACACCTTAACCTACGTTTCACAGATGCACGTTCCATCACTCCCAATTTTTTCTCATTTGTCTATCCACCACCTTTATACACCTCTGTTCACATGCAATTTCCCTGTGTATTAACATCACTTACCTCACCTATTTATCACTTCCTTCACTGTTTGTCACTTCCCTTTCCCACTCGTATGTTCATCTCCTTTCTTCTTGACTATTTCTTACTCCCTTCTCTTTGCTATTTTTCATCTTTTCTATTTCTGTTCTTTCCCTCATTATATGAGCGCGCCATATACTTTTTCCCACCCATGCCTCCTTTCCTCTTCCCGTCCTTTTCCTTCCCTTTTATTTTCCCCGCTTCCCCTCCCCTTCCCTTGTTTCCCTTTTTTCCCCCCCTTCCCCCCCCCCCTTCTCCCTCTCCTTCCTTTCCCTTCCTTTTTTCCTCCCCTCTCCTTTTTTCCTTCCTTGGTTTTTCTTCAGTCCCTGTCTCAATTTCCAACATCCAGTCCAATCTGCTTGACCTTAATAATTAAGTACATTAATTATGTTCCCCTCTGGGGGCCTAATACCCCTAGGAGAGATATATGGCTACATTTCTTATATTAATGATAGGCATTCCATTTTTAGTGTAATAGCACTATCCCATGACCTAGTGTAAAGCTGGACTGAGGTATATATATCCTCTTCCTCTTTTGTTAAATATGCCCATGGTGATATCTTGGTTTGATCCAGGGGTCTCATCGCAGGTGTGCCGGTACTCTCCTCTCCTTCCCTTTGCCTCAGGGTGCCCCGGTGTTCCGCTTTGGCGTGTCAGCAGCAAGTGTGACCCCTCGTAAGCCACACATGACCTGGACGTTCTTCCTGCCTTGACCTGCTCATGGGAGCCACAGTTGGGGACCACCTGGAAAAGCTGAGGGGATTTTTATGAATTCCCATGCAGAAAAATTACCCTACGTACCACACGCATTCCGGTAAATATGCGCACTAAAGCTGTGTTATCTGTTTGCCATTATGCATGCTAATAGCTTCTGTTATGCTGTCTATTTTTCCTTATCCCAACAGGCAAAACACTCTGAAGACCTAGACAATTACAGGTTGAAATGCGTCAGTTTTGCTGCATCATATTGACCCGCATCATATTGACCCCTCCTGTTTTATCAGTAGAGGTGTTAGGTGCTACCTTTTGTTTTTTTCTGTGTGTGTATTGTACAGTTTTATTTCACTCTGTATGGGCTTATGTTTTATATTCCACTTGTCATGTATGTGACATGAATAAATACTTTAAACTTATTTCGATATACTGTGTCTCTCACTAAATACGAATGTTTATACATATTTCTAAAAACTACTGCTGCCTAAAAACCCCACCTTTCCAGGGGGAACATTCCCTTTTTTGTATTCATTCCCGGGGTGAGCGGCAACCCATCTTCTCCCAACGTGTTATCTCTTTTTTTTTTTTTTTCAATGTAAAGTTGTGAGTGTACAGCTTGTATAACGGTGTCAATTTGCTGTCCCCTCAAAATAACTCATTAATGTCTAAACCTCTGGCAACAAAAAGGAGTACACCCCTAAGTGAAAATGTCCAAATTGGGCCCAATTAGCTATTTTCCCTCCCTGGTATAATATGACTAATGTGGATCTGAAAAAAATAATTGTTGCGCTACATTAAGATGGCCTAGGCTATGAGAAGATTGCCAAGATCCTGAAACGCAGCTGCAGCACGGTGGCCAAGACCATACAGCTGTTTAACAGGACAGGTTCCACTCGGAACAGGCCTCACCATGGCCCAATTTGGACATTTTCACTTAGGGGGTGTACTTGCTACAAAGGCAGATTTTTAACTTAAGATTTCCCAGCATGTTCTACTATTTAGGTTTCAAATTCAAAGTTGTATATTTATGTAATCTAGTGCAATCATCTCATTTAAGGTATGCTTCTTTGTGGAAAGGATGCCTAACACTGTACAGTGGAAGAGGAGGCGAGCTTCAAAAGATAGGAGAGTAAGTACTTTGTTTTATTGTACTACATCTGATTAAAGAAAACCTTTGCAACTAACATGTATGAGTCCCTGCTTTGACTCTGTTTATAAATTGAAGCTTGAATTATTGAGCTTTGTAAAGAGGCCTATTAAAGCAGGTGTTTAATGAGACTAAGGAAATGATGTTTTGTGTAACAAACTTGTTGCAAAAATGACTTCATAAGTGTATGCTATCATTTTTCATTGACAGATTAAATAGTATAATTGTTACAAAAAATACTTAGTGATTAAGTCTCCTCTTATGTCCCTGGCTGTAGCTCCTGGCCCCTCCCTCCTGAGTGACCCTACAGCAAGCAGCTTGCTATAAGGGGCACCCAAGGCGGGCCACAGCTCTGTGTATCCATTCAGACACGAGGCTTCCATTCATCCCGCCCCCTCTCTCCTGATTGGCTGAGTTTGACAGCAGCGGGAGCCAATGACACTGCTGCTGTCTCAACCAATCAGGGCAGAGAGACGTCTGAGGCATTCGTGGACAGAGGACTCGGGGGTAAGTAGAAGGGCTGCTGCACACAGCTTTTTATCTTAAAACGGAGATCTGAGGAATTTTTTTCTCAAGTCGGCAGCTACAAATACTGCAGCTGCTGACTTTCAAAATAAGGACACTTACCTGTCCAGGGCGCCCGCGATGTTGGCACCTGAGGCCAAACTGTTCCTCGGGTGCTGCCGCCGCTATCTGGAAGGGAAGCCTTGCGCTTCACTTCCTGGTTCCCTAAGGGAAGCCTTGCGCTAGACCCCACGCTGGGGTCTATGCCAGGAAGTGCATGCAAATACCTGTAGTATTCAAAAATGAGACCTAATGAACAGCAATAATGGGCATTACATTGATTTTTCAGCCACACATAGGCCTCATTCACACTAGTACTCCTGTGCTTAGCTTTACTAAATAGAGAAGTGATCTGGGAAGTATAAGCAACTTTTATGCTTCTCGGATCACTTTTTATGCATTTAGATGAAAGGTTTAGCTGTGTTTACAATGATTTAGTGTGTCTAAACGCCCCAGACCTGGGATGCACATAATTCTATTTTCACTAAACACTGCTAAACTGGACAGCACTTAAAGCGCCAGTTAATGCTTAGTGTGGCTGGCAACTTTGAAAAATCATTGCATGCATTTATATGCCTTTAGAAATGTCCTCTAAATGCAAATATGCACGCTTGACAGTGCCAGTGTGAATGAGGCCCAAATCAGCTTTTAATCACCAAAATTAACCAGTTGTGGTAACCTACCGCCAACCATTGGTCAGTTGTCTTTTTGTTTTTTTCCAATCAAAAGCTAATTAAAAATTGCGCCCTAATTTTGGTGTATGGCCAAATGTATGGGTAAAAAGTGTAGCGCTAAAAAAGATGTGAGGTGTTAAAACCTGACAAATGTTTATACCCTATATAGGGAAAATAAATTGTGAAAAAATATATCTTAACCCTAAGCAACACACCATGCACAATTAGGGAGTATAGCAAGACCTCATGCGATAATGAGTTGCAAGAAGTCACAAACTCATAATTATCAATCAAGGTGTGAGGTGAAGTAGGTGATTAAGGTCATAATATGTATATATTCAAATCAAAAATAAAACAAAATATAGACATCAAATATATCATGTGAAAATATACAAATGAATAACACAAAAAGATTTTTTGTAATCGGACATCAGCAATATCAAGCGTGAATGTTAAAAAAATAAACAATGTGATAACCTGAGAAGTCACACAGTCCTGTGTATGTAATCACAAAAAACATATGGACACAGCAGATATAATGCTAATATCAATATTAATATAATATAATCCATATTTTAAACCGTAGTATGTGAAGAAAAAACACTGCTGCTAAAGATGTTTAACAGTCTCTGAGGTACATGCAGTGACCGATGTATAGATACACCCAGCCGTGCCTCCACCTTCCAGAAATGGGGGAGAGAAAAAGGTACTCTTACCCAAAATAGTGGACCCAACTCGCCATATGGCGGTGGATCAATAAAGCGTAAATTCGGCAATGTAGGATCGGGTTTCAGGGATAAACCAATCGAACGCCTCCTCTCAAATACCAGCCCAAACTCCGAGAAGACAAAAGTATCAAATCAAGGAAGGTTCCAAGCACGATACTCCAAGGTATATCCCCACCAGATGGTGGTATTGGTACATTATTCAAAAAGAGAAAAAAGCCTCCACATAGTATAAATCCGAATGATGGAATTTATTTAAAATAAAAAATATCCAAACAAACATTCAATGAATAATAAACAGTAAAAAGTGCAGTATGGGGTGGCTGAAGGGTTAATATGCTGGCTTCAGCCACCACATACTGTGCTTTTTACTGTTCAATTGAACAGTTTTTTTTTATTCATTGAATGTCCATTTGTTTGGATATTTTTTATTTAATTTTTATTTTAAATAAATTCCATCATTCGGATTTATACTATGTGGAGGCTTTTTTCCTCTTTTTGAATACTGTACCAATACCACCATCAGGAGGGGATATACCTTGGAGTATCGTGCTTGGAACCTTCCTTGATTTGAGACTTTCATTGTCTTAGAGTTTGGGCTGGTATTTGAGAGATCGATTGGTTTATCCCTGACACCTGATCTGACACCTGACACCTGATCCTACATCGCCGGCTTTACGCTTTATTGATCCACCGCTATATGGTGAGTTGGGTCCACTATTTTGGGTAAGAGTACATTTTTCTCTCCCCCATTTCACTTCCCAAGGTGGAGGCACTCCTGGGTATATCTATACATCACTCACTGCATGTACCTCGGAGACTGTTAAACATCTGTAGCAGCAGTGTTTTTTTCTTTACATACTACGGTTTATAATATGGACTATTATTTTCTCAGTGCCAGTTAATATTGGTATTAGCATTATATCTGCTGTGTCCATATGTTTTTGTGATTACATACAGAGGACTGTGACTTATCAGGTTATCACATTGTTTTGATTTTTTTTAACATTCACGCTTGATATTGCTGATGTCTGATTACAAAAAATCTTTGTTATTCATTTGTATATTTGCACATATAGTTGATGTCTATATTCACTAGTCACCACATACCTGGTGACTAGTGGTTGCACGGTCATGCTACGCTGTACCCAAACAAAACTTTTATCCTGTTCCCACAAATAGAGCTTTCTTTTGGTGGTATTTGATCACCTTTTGGGATTTTTATTTTTTGCT
Organism: Lithobates sylvaticus; assembly: GCA_028564925.1. Lineage (NCBI taxonomy): Eukaryota > Metazoa > Chordata > Amphibia > Anura > Ranidae > Lithobates > Lithobates sylvaticus. The sequence goes on along the minus strand of CM053031.1, from coordinate 144,931,209 downwards.
AAACAAATAAAAGACCGAAAATTTTGAATTTTTTTTTTTTTTTTTCCTGTTACAGAACTTTGCAAAGTAAGTTTTCTCCTTCATGCTTGGGGCACCGATGGGGCGGCACGGTACACTAATAAATGGTACTGATGGATGCCAATCAGTGCCAAACAATGCCTGCCAATCAGTGATAGGCACTGGCATCCATTGTGGGCACTTGCATCCCTGGTGGTCTAGGATGACATACCTGGTGGTGACTAGTGGTGTGTCCCTGGTAGTTTAGTCTAAGCATCCTTGGGGGGGGGGGGGGGGATTGAACTGATGATCGATCAGCACAGACACCCCCCCCCCCCCCCCCCCCTGTGAGAAGAGCAGCCAATCGGCTCTCCTCTACTCGCGTCTGACAGATGTGAGTGAGGAAAAGCCAATCACTGGCTCTTCCTGTTTACACTGTGATTGGATGCGGCTGATCACATGGCAAACAGTCTCCGTCAGACTCTTTACCTAGATCAGTGTTGTGGGGTGTCAGACTGACACCCCGCAACGATCGCCGCGATGCGTGCCCCTGGGGGCACGAAGCGTCTTGATATCCTGCTGGACGTCATGACATTAAAACCACTTTGCCGCCGTCATTTTTCTATATGGCAGGCGGCAAGTGGTTAAGCAGCTTTCCTCCTGCCACGAGTTTATAGAAGCAAAGATTTTTTTTTCCCCAACTCTTGACCTGGCCGTGTGTGTGTGTGTGTGTGTGTGTCAGAACATTCTGTCTAGCAAACATGGCAATTGGAGGGTTGAGCATGACTGCTAAAACCAGTTCGAACACTACCAGAGGCGCTTGATGTCAGGGTTTACTTAAAGGACTGATGTAAACCATTGTTTGGTGCCATAAAAATCCTTGAATTAAAGTTTAACCACTTCCTGCCCATAGGATGTCATATGACGTTCTTAGGTTTAAGTGGTGATATCTGGATGTCTACATCTACAGGCATCATTCAGATATTTTTGTTTTCAGCCGGCGATTCCCTCTAATGTAAAAGCCATCCTTGTGGCTTTCACTTAACCGCTTGCCGACTGCCGCACAAACATTTACGTTGGCAGGATGCCACAGACAGGCAAATGGGAATACAGGTACATCCCTTTAAATTTGCTGTGGTGTGGTTGCGTGCGCCCCTGGCTCGTGCGTCACTGCCGGGAGTTCCGTAAGGGGACAGAGTCCGCGGGGATACCCGCGATTCTCTCACGGAGAGGAAGAAAGGGGAAATGCTGATGTAAACAAGCAATTCCCTGTCCTGCCTAGTGACACTGATCACAGCTCCCTGTGATCGGAAGCGGTGATCAGTGTTGTCGTGTCACACGTAGCCCATCCCCCCCACAGTTAGAATCACTCCCTAGGACACATTTAACCCCTGCAGCGCTCCCTAGTGGTTAACCCCTTCACTGCCTGTCACATTTACACAGTAATCAGTTCATTTTTAATCGCACTGATCGCTGTATAAATGTGAATGGTCCCAAAATAGTGCCAAAAGTGTCCAATGTGTCCACCATCATGTCGGTCACGATAAAAATCGCAGATCGCCTGCCTTTACTAATAAAAAAATATTAATAAAAAGGCCATAAAACTTTCCCTTTTTTGTAAACGCTATAACTTTTACGCAAACCAAACACTTATTTCTTATACGCTTATTTACCAAAAATATGTAGAATACGTATCGGCTTGAAGTAAGGAAATTTTTTTTTTTTTATATATTTTTGGGGATTTTTATTATAGCAAAATTTAAAATATAGCGTGTTTTTTTTTTCCAAAATTGTCGCTCTTTTTGTTTATAGCGCAAAAAATAAAGGCTGCAGAGGTGATTAAATACCACAAAAAGAGCGCTCTATTTGTGGGGAAAAAAGGACGTAAATTTTGGGCGCCACGTTGCACGACAGCGCTATTGTCAGTTAAAGCGACGCAGTGCCGAATCGCAAAAAACTCTGGTCTTTGGGCAGCCAAATGGTCTGGTGCTGAAGTGGTTAGTGTTACTAAACCCAGGACCCTGAATTCACTATATCTGGTTTCCCACAGTACACAGAACATAGAAATGCAAATAGTTTTAGTAAATATAAACTTCTAATTACCTTTTTTCATCAGCAGTTGGAGTAGTCTTGTGACTTGTATCAGTGTCTGGTTAAAGCTTGTAGGAAGTTTTCATTTTCCCCCAATTAAAGCTGAAGAACCCCTGGCTCTGTGTGGACAGTGCTGGTTGGCCCTGTGCTGATCATATGCACTCTGCCAAGAAAAATAAATCTAGCAATACACACCAAACTAAGCATGTGCAGCTTGTCCCCTAAGGCTCTGTTCTATCAGGATATGGACTGGAGTCAGTGGAAGAGGATCAGAGAGACAGGATCACACAGCCTTTATACGCAATTAAAATTGAAAAAACAAGCTCCAGTAAAAGCGCTATAGTCTCTAGGTGACCCCAAGTGAAAAGAAAAATCGAGTAATCTATAGAAAATGTGTGGTAGTAAAATTGAGTCCTGTCCAGAAGTGAAATATAAGCTGGACCAAATAAGGGATAAGACTTCCAGTCGAACCCTTAAACTTAGTTACTCCAAATGAAAAAAAAATCAGTTTATGGCGTCACAAGTGGTCTGTAATCCGTCCAAGCAAGGGTTAAAAACACTATTGGTGCACAGGACCATGCAGCTCCATCATCCAGCAGGACACTGGAGGCTGTGAACACATGAAGGAAAGGCAGAGCGTAGCGTCACCTTTTGCAATAGTTTCCTTAACCACTTCAACACCAGACACTTAGACACCTTCCCGCCCAAGCCAATTTTCAGCTTTCAGCGATGTCGCAATTTGAATGACAATTGCGCGGTCATGCTACACTGTACCCAAACAAATTTTTTATCATTTTGTTCCAACAAATAGAGCTTTCTTTTGGTGGTATTTGATCACCTCTGCGATTTTTATTTTTTGCGCAACAAACAAAAAAAGACCGAAAATTTTGCAAAAAAACAAGTTTTTCTTTGTCACTGTTAATTTTTTTTGTAAATAAGTGCGTTTTCTTCTTCAATGACGGGCACTGATAAGGCGGCACTAATGGGCACTGATAAGGCGGCACTGATGGGCACCGATGAGGTGGCACCAATTAGGGGGCACCGATGAGGTGGCACTGATGATGGGCACTGATAGGCGGCACTGATGGGCACTGATAGGTGGCACTGGTATGCGGCACTGATGGGCACTCAGGTGGCACTGATGGGCACTCATAGGCGGCACTGACGGGTACTTATGGGTGGCACTGATGCACACATATAGGTGGCACTGATAGGTGGCATGGATGGGCACTGATAGGTGGCATGCATGGGCACTGATAGGTGGCATGGATGGGCACTGATAGGTGGCATGGATGGGCACTGATAGGTGGGCATGGGTGGGCACGGATGGGAACTGATAGGTGGCACTGATGGACGCTGATGAGTGGCACTGATAACACTTATGGGTGGCATTGCTGGGAATCCTTTTTTTTACTTTTTTTTTTATTAAATATGATGTGCCAATCAGTGCCCATCTGTGGGCACTGATTGGCATATTTTTGATTTTTTTTTTTAACATGTGGATGGCCATGGGGGATGTACCTGGCCATCCACATGCTGGGGGCTTCCCTGGTGGTCCTGGGGGCTTCCCTGGTGGTCCTGGGGGCTTCCCTGGTGGTCTAGTGTGGGCATCTGAGGGGGGGCTGCGCTGATAAACAATCAGCGCAGACCCCCCCTGTCAGGAGAGCCGCCGATCGGCTCCCCTCTACTCGCGTCTGTCAGACACGAGTGAGGAAAAGCCGATCAACGGCTCTTCCTGTGTACATCGTGATCAGCCGTGATTGGACACGGCTGATCACGTGGTAAAGAGCCTCCGCCGGAGGCTCTTTACCGAGATCAGTGTAGCGGTGTGTCAGACTGACACACCGCTCCACCGATCGCCGCGATGCGCGCCCCACGGGCGCGCGGCGGCTGTTATCCTGAAGGACGTCATATGACGCCCAGTCAGGATAACGAAGCCACTTCCCGGACGTCAATTTACTATTGACCGGGCGGGAAGTGGTTAAGTGACTAAAGAACAATTTTAAAAACAGGTTGCACTCACTTAGGTTGTATAAAACGGCATTCCTGCGGGTAAATGCAGCCCACATGGCAAGTAATCCTCTGTACAGTGGGAGAGCAGGGGCCGAGGAGAGAAGGCGACCAGCTTGCAACAGCAAACCGCTCCTTCCGGCCAGAGAGTCTCAAACCTTGGTGGGGTTGGTCCCGCCTCCGCAATCCCGTGACTAGGAGCCGTGTCAGTGCTGCGCGCTTAATCGTTAAATAATCAATCGCTATTCTACTTCCCTCCTGATCCTAAAAGAGCATTTCCCGATTCTATGTAACAAGCACAGAAAGTTCTCTGCTCACTTCTTACAGCTGACAAAAAAAATAAACTTGGCAGGCCGCCTGGATTTTTTATCTTGACATCGGAGATGGAGAAACATCGTAAAATGTTATTCTTGGATCAAAGGGATAAACTTCGGTCTGTAAATGAGGTCAGTTTAACCACTTAGACCAGGGAACTCCAAACTACGGCCCTCCAGCTGCTGCAGAACTACACATCCCATGAGGCATTGTAAAACTCGGACATTCACAGACATGACTAGGCATGATGGGAATTGTAGTTGTTGAACAGGAGGGCCATAGTTTGGAGACCCCTGACTTAGACTAAACCTTTTTCTGACATATGTAGCTTACAAGTTAACATCAGTATTTATTCTTCATACTTCATGGGACACAGGAGAATCATTACCTGCTGGGTTATACTTCATCAGATGAAGGGACACTGGTAGACCAAAGGTCTTCAGACAGGAAGTAATCTCCTATTCCCTCCCATACAGGAAGTACTTTCGTTTTTTACCAGTGTCTGCATGGTTTGTTTGAGCTCTGAGTTGTAGGTCTCTAGTCCCACAAATGGTTTCATAATGAATGTCAGTTTTTTGGAGAGCAGTGATTTTAACCGCTTCAGCCCCAGAAGATTTTACCCCCTTCCTGACCAGAGCACTTTTTTATGATTCGGCACTGCGTCGGCTTTAACTGACAATTGTGCGATCGTGCAATGTTGCACCCAAACAAAATTGATCTTTTTTCCACAAATAGAGCTTTCTTTTGGTGGTATTCGATCACCTCTGCGGTTTTTATTTTTTGCGCTATAAACAAAGAGCGACAATTTTGAAAAAGCAATATTTTTTTACTTTTTGCTATATCCCCCAAAATATATAAAAAAAATTAAAAAAGAAAAATTGCGTGGGAGTCCCCCCAAAATTCATACCAGGCCCTTCAGGTCTGGTATGGATATTAAGGGGAACCCTGCGCCAGGTAAAAAAATCGTAATACCATACCAATATCCATACCAGACCCTTATCTGAGCATGCAACCTGGCAGGCCACAGGTAACTTGGGGGGGGGGGGGGGGGTGAGGCGGTGAGAGCCCCCCTTCTGAACCGTACAAGGCCACATGCCCTCAACATGGGGAGGGTGCTTTGGAGTATCTCCCCAAAACATCTTGTCCCCATGTTGGGGGACAATGGCCTCATCCCCACAACCCTTGCCCAGTGGTTGTGGGGGTCTGCGGGCGGGGGTCTTATCGGAATCTGGAAGCCCCCTTTAACAAGGGGATCCCCAGATCCCCCCGTGTGAATTGGTGAAGGGTACATTGTAGAGCCATCTCGCGCCGCCTGGCGGACCGAAAAAGGAAAAAAGCTGCAACAGCTCCGCTCCATCTCTGTGACAGCTGTTATATAGCTGAGGGCGGGGCCACCCGGTGACATAAACTAATGACCCCCCCATGCCACGTGACGCCAGAGGAAGGGGGGGTCGCCTGTTTACGTCACTCAGTGGCCCCGTCCTCAGCTATATAACGGTTGTCTCCGAGAAGTGTCACTCGGGAGCCTCCCATGGAGGCGGAGCTGTTGCAGGTTTTTTTTTTCCCTCATCTTTCATGACAGCACACTTGAGACCTTGGCTCCTCCCTTCTCAGGAAACACTGCCTCCACCACAGTTTTAAGCCACGCCATCCCTCCAGCCTGTCAGTTTTGGTGTTTCCTCTGGAGGGGAGACACTGCTGAGGAACCAGTGCCATTTTTTCAGCTGGGGAGGCTGAGGCCGGTTTTTCCTTGGAGGGAGAGACATATCTCTCAAATGCACAGCAGCTGGGCTGGGGAGTCCTTGGTCTTAGTGCAGTAAACGCACCTTGTCATCCCTTGGGGAAGTCTGAGGCCAGGGCACTCGCTTTCCGGTACCTTGGGGAAAGGTGGGGGCGGATAGTGCGGCTTTCACCTTGCTTTGTGGTGGCCAGCATGGAGCTCGAGGCTGGGCTGATGGCGGGTGACGTCAGTTCCGGCGGGGATGTGCACTTCCGCTTGACCCACGGCTTTCGGTTCCAGCCGTCGGACGTAAAGCGAGTGACGTGGCGTCTGGTGAACGCTCCGTTCGGCTGTAGTGTCAGCACAAGGAGCAACTAAGGTGGACCACGTTCGCTTTTGGCTCTGAGGGATGTCTGAGATGGATGCTTCCTGATCGGTGCCGGGTGACGCCATCACCAGCCACTCTGAGGTAAGTGGAACCCTGGGGTGGTGTTCCCTTATCTTCCCGTTTAGCTCCACCGGTGAACCCCCCTCTTGGTGGTCAGAGGGCAGGAGATGTACTTCTGGGACCCTGGTAGTGGTCGGTCCTGGGGGAGTGCACTCCTGGTGTCGGTGCGGTCTGTGTTCATTTGTGCTGGCAGATTTGATGCTGTGGGGTTTTTTGTCGGTTCAGGGCAAGGCCACTGAAAAATCTAACTTCCCACACAACACCAAGAGGAAATCTCCATCATGCAGGAGTACTTTGGGGGGAATCTTGGCCCATAGTTCTGTGTAGGGAATGTATTGAGGGGTTGGTTAAGGAACACTCTGCAGAGCAGGGTTCTGACTTGGCAGCGTCAGTTAAGGCGCTTTCCAGTACCTTCCAATTTTTTAAAACTCCGTTTGCAAGCTTTCAACCCCCGCATCCCCCAGCTAATCCTCTGCCAGCGCAGGATACCGCACCTGGTCCTTCAGTGGGTCCCTCTATCAGTGAAGGGTTACCAGGGGGCACCAGTCTTTTGAGGCTGAGCCTGACAGGGCGTCCTCAGGCTCCTCTGGGGAGTTGGACGGAGAGACTGGGGATAGCGAGTCCATTCGTACCTCCCAGTATAAACTCTCCCTAGAAGAGGTGGAAGAGCTCTTGAAAGCCATCCACACAACTCTAGGTATACAAGAGGAGAAAAAAATCTCTCAATGATCCAATGTACGAAGGTCTTGTAGAACAGAAGAGGGTCTTCCTGGTCCATGACGTTCTGATTGATGCTGTCAAAAAGGAATGGAGAAACCCAGAAAGGAAGCCTTTTTTCTCCAGAGCACTAAAGCGCAGATTCCCCTTTTCAGAGGATGAAGCGGCTGTGTGGAACAAGTCGCCTAGACTGGTTGCGTTTTTTCCTCAGGTATCCATAAAGACAGACTTGGCTTTTGAAGATATGGGGGTGGTATCAGACCCCATTGACAAGAGGATGGATTCCCTCCTCAAAGACTTGGGATTCCTCCTTAGGGAATCTTAAGCCGGCCATGGCTGTCAGTGGTGGCGCGTAACATGGAGCACTGGCTAACGCATATAAAAGCACATATTGAGGCTGGGACCGCAAAGGAGACGATTCTCTCCTCCTTCCCAATGCTTTTAAAAGGGGTCACCTACATTGCGGATGTCTCAGTCGGTCTGCATGTCTGCTAGATCCTCTGCATTGGCCAATTCAGCCAGGAGAGCTCTCTGGCTAAAAACCTGGCAAGGGGACAATGCATCAAAGTCAAAGCTCTGTGGAGTCCCTTTCATGGGGGACTTACTGTTCGGTCCGGACCTGGAGGCTGTCAATCGAACAGCAGATAAGGCCTTTCCCTTAAAGAAAAAGTTGGGGGGGGGGGGGAGTCTAAAGACTCGTCCGCAAAAGTTAAATTTTCCATGGACTGAGTCTCAGAAGAGAGTCTGGACCAACAATGGCAGAGGGCGCGGGGGAGGAATTTTTCGCCCCCCCCTGAACAGCCCCAAAAGTCCCTATGACAGGTTAACCCCAGTGGGAGGAAGACTGGGGGCTTTCCTCCCACAGTGGGAGTCGGTTACCTCCAATCCATTCATACTAGGGATTGTAAGGAGGGGGTACAGAACAGACTGGAATTCTCAAGCCCCCCCCCCCCGCACAGGCTGCTAATCCGATTTGCCAAAGTGCAGTAAAGTTGGCAGCTCTACTGGCCTCACTGGAGGATCTGGAACAGCAGGATGTAGTGTCACGGGTTCCACCTGGGGAGATAGGCAGTGGTTTTTATTCCCACATTTTTGTGGTTCGGAAGCCTTCAGGGAAGTTCAGGCTTATTCTGAATTGAAACATCTGAATCTGTCAATCTCCAAGAGGTTCCGGATCGATTCCATCTTCTCTGAAAACACTGCTTCCTCCGAATTGCTTCATGGCGTCTATAGACCTGAGGGACGCCTATCTGCACATTACGATTGCAGAGGACAGCCAGAGTTTCCTCAGACTGGCAGTAAGGTCAGGGACAGAAATGGTAAATCTTCAATTTCAGGCCCTCCCCTTTGGGCTATAATCTTCTCCCCGGATATTCACCAAGGTGATGGAGGCTCTGGCCTTTCTGTGACTCCGGGGAATCTCAGTGGTCGCATACCTGGACGACCTGCTCCTTTTTGCTCCTTCGCCGGAGCAGCTGGTTCAGGATTTGCAGGTAGCAAGGAGTGTGTTGGAACATCTGGGATGGCTCCTATGGTTGGAATAATCCAACCTGGTTCCCTCCCAGTGAGTGACGTTCCTAGGTTATGTTCTGGACTCAACTCAGCAGCGAGTTTTCCTTCCAGAGGAGAAAATTTGCAAAGTAGGCAAGGCTTTGGCAGTCCTACAGGGCAATCAACAAATATTCATAAGAAAGGCCATGTCAGCTTTGGGTCTACTGACGCCTGCCCTCCCAGCCGTAAGGTGGGCAGGATTACACTTCTGCCCTCTACAGCTGTTCATTCTGGAGGTTTGGGAGCGCACCCAGAGATCCCTTGACTCGTTGGTTCTCATTCCAATACGGGTAAAGAGGTCCTTGTGGTGGTGGAGGAAGGCAGCAAATCTATCACAGGGCCTAGAATGGGTACTACCAGTGTCCAAGGTGGTCACAACAGACGCAAGCGGCACGGGTTGGGGAGCACACCTGGGGAGGAGTCTGGCGCAAGGATCTTGGACATCGAGGATGCGGGGAAGTCCTCGAACATCACTAACAATACATTTGCAAATTAGAACAGCAGGGTCTGTTAGGACTCCCGTGACTAGGGGGGGGCGAATGTCTGCTGAAAAACATGCAGCAGTGCGTGGAGTAAGATCCCCGGCACAGGGCTTCCGGGATAGCATGCATGGGGGAAACAAAAGGATATAGGGATATGAATCCATGTCCCGGGCATCACATCACGTGTTACCTTGAAAATGGTTCAGTATTTGGGGCTCAAGTCACTTCCCACCAGCATGGGTCCAAGTAAGGAGGGGGAGAAGGGGGTACAGTGATCAGTGTTTGCTACCTGGGGAAGTGTGGCGTATTGCAAAAGTTCTGTTCAGGGATGGAGAACTCGTGGTATCATGAGTGACATTGGGCTGGAGCCTGGAAGTCAAAAGTTAGTGTCCTGTACAAGGCAAACCACAATACCCGAATGAAGTTGGTATCCAGCCTGTCGCCCCTCACGGCATAGTCTGGATAGGAAGTGTTGCAGACGGGCTATGTCTTGTGCGGGTGCTAGGTTGGGTGCCGCTCTCTTCCAGCCAGGCGAATACAGCTTCCGGCGTATCAAAAAAATGTGCCCTGTCTTCTCCCACAACAGTCTGGCGGAAGAGCAAGGCATATGAGTAGTGCCGGAGACTCCCTTCTCCTTGAGCCGGTATTTATCCAACTTTGCTATCGTGTCTGTCACTTTTTTTGGTGGCGACATGATCGCTGAGGGTGAAAAAGGTTGAAGGCTGTGTTGGGTAGAGAAAGAAATATTAGCCCAAGGATTTGCAATGACGGAGATTGTACAAGTGGAGCTCCCGATTAGCACTCCTCACACCATGCCGGTTCAGGCCACGCCCCGCCGCGATCAGTTTTAAATGACTTATTTTCCTTTAGAAATGTAATTTTGCTGTGGTACTGTTCTAAACATGGGGAAACTGTGCCACTTTACAGGCATACTATAGATACCCCCCAGGCACGATATTTAAAGGAATATTTCATTTTTATTGTTTCACTTTAAGCATTGTTAAAATCGCTTCTCCTGAAAACTGCCATTTTTTAAAACTTTTTTTTGCATTGATACATGTCCCCTGGAGCAGGACCCAGGTCCCCAAACACTTTTTATGACAACTTGCATATAAGCCTTTAAAATTGGCACTTTTGGTTTTTCATGTTAGTGTCCCATAGACTTTAAAGGTGTTCGGCACGGAATTTGCAGTGAACACAGCATAATGTTTGTTGTTCGAACTTCCGAACAACCAAAGGTCGGCCCGAACTTATGCTCGGGCCAAACCGTTCGCCCATTCCTACACAGTAGGACCTAGTGTAGGATTTTGCAACCTAAATGTAACCACTTGCTGCCCGCCATATAGCAATATGACGTCAGCAATGTGGTTGCGATATCTTGACCAGACGTCACAAGACGTAGCCAGGATATCGGGGGCACGATCGTCTGACACTGCAACTCCGATCTAGGTAAAGAGATTCTGACGGAGACTCTTTACCATATGATCAGCCATGTCCAATCACGGCTGATCAGTGTAAACGGGAAGAGCTGTTAATCGGCTTTTCTTCACATTTGCGTCTGTTAGACGCGAGTAGAAGAGAGCCGATCGGCTTCTCCTCTGACGGGGGGGGTCTGTGCTGATTATCAGAGTAGCCCCCCTGAGGATACCCACACTGGACCACCAGGAATGCCAATCAGTGCCCACAATGGATGCCAGTTAGTGATGCCCATCAATACCATCCATTAGTGAACATCTGTGCTGCCAATCAGTACCACCTTTCAGTGCCGCATATCAGTGCCCGTCAGTGCAAGCCCCATCAGTGAAGGAGAAAACTTACTTATTTACAAAGTTTTGTAACAAACAAAAAACGTTTTTATTTAGCAGACATAAAAATCCCAAGAGGTGATCAAATACCACCAAAAGAAAGCTTTGTGGGAAATAAAAATTATTAAAATGTAGTTTGGGTACAGTGTAGCATGACCGTGCAATTGTCATTCATAGTGCGACAGTGATGAAAGCTGAAAATTGGTCTGGGCAGGAAGGTATAAGTGCCCTGTATTGAAGCGGTTAATAAACATAAAAAAATATAGGTTTAAAATTCTATACACGTGTGTATTGGTATTGTGTATAGATTTTATATACATTTTTGTTGTTTTATACACACCTTTTGTGAGTGCAACCTGTTTTTAGTTGTCACTTCATAAATCTGTATTGCACAAGGACCCGCTGTGCTTTGCCTTTCCTTTATACACAATGCAGAGGATTAACCTCTTGGGTTCCACAGTGAGTTTAACAAGCATGCTTTACTGCATATACTGACTGATTTTACTGTTGTGGGTTTAGTAACACATTAAGGTCTCCTTTCCACCCTGTGACTTGACAGTAGTAGACCGATGAGATGGTCATGCTGTCAAAGCTTTTTTCTATCGGCAAGCTCCTTGCACTGATGCACACCTAATTGGCTCCTTGTGTTGCTTCTCTCTAAAAGCTCGGCTGTAGAATAGACTGCAAGAGGCTAATAGTGTTCACATTCAGGTACTTGCATTGCTTGCGTTTGAAAATACATCTAGAGTTTATTCACACCAGGTGTTGAGCTGGGCAGCCTTGCCCAGGTAATTTGCCTTGTCCTACTCCGTCCACACCACTCTGCTGTGGTGGTGGTGTGGAAGGACATGCATTTTATGATGCACTGCACCACATCACGATGTGCGGATTGCCATAAAAATGAACAAAATTAAATTTTGACACGTCAGTTAAAAAAGAGAATCTGACCATGTGCGCTCATCAGCAGCCATGTAACACTGTGCTGGTGAGAAGCAGCCCTTAATGATTTATTAATGAATATACAGCTGCATTAAAGAGTATGTAGCCTTCAAGTTTTATGGCTTTATTTTTATAGAAATACCTGGTAATCCTGCCAGTTCCCTTTCTATAACCATTCATTCTGACCACACCAAGCACGGAAGCAGGTCTGTTGCGAGTTTGTGTCTTTATGCTTCTTCCATTGAGGATCGTGCAGTATTCCTGTATCTACCAAAATCAGTTTGTCATGTCCCCCTGACCAGCTTTCTACCCTTGTGTGTATCATCTGTGCCAGAGGTTTCTTGTGTTCCATGCTGGTCCTAGCTGCAGCTGTGATTGGCTAGAGAACAGTCCGTCTTTATTCTAGCATCTCATTTGGACAAAAGAAAAGTAGTTCCAGTCGGTGCTAGCATGGACCGCAGAAATATAATTTCTGGAACGTATGGTACACACGAGGAAGAATTGTTTGTGGCGTCCTTGCATACCCAGCCACTGAATAATCATACACATCCACTACTATATGGAAATACACCTAACGGAAGCCCTGATGAAGGTACAAGAAATACATTTTCAGGATTAGTAGATGCATTTGTTAAAACATGAATATTTATTTCAATGTACTTTTGGTGTTATGCCTTCACATACTTTAATCTGTTTCTTTTATATCTGCCTGAAGTTCAATTTGAAACCTAATTCAGCTTGAACATGGTGCTGTCTTTGGATTTCTAGCTTTTTTCCATAGAATTTAGTGTCCAGTGTGTAAACCAGTGTCATTGTGCTTGAATAGGGCAGTAGGAAGTAGATTTAAAACCTTTAAGTACCGAGCACTAAATCCAAAATATGTAGGTCTGGGGATGGAATACATGGAGGATTGCTCTGGGCTACCGCGGATAAGAACAATGGAGTAATGGTAATGCAAGAAAAAAAAACATACAAACTACGCTCAGTGTTTCGCACGCATACGCTTTGTCAAGGATGGCAATTTTTTCAGTAGGAAGTGGATGTCTTTTTCCTACATTCAAAATATTTATTTTAGGCGGCACCTAGACATTCTTTTGTGTGTAAATCTGTTTTGCACACATTTGTATAATGCACAGTATTGTTATGACCTAATGTTAAAGGACTGACATTTTGAAAAATTGAAGTCCTCTATTTATTCACAGGCCAGGTACGGTGCAGGCAGCCGCAATGCGAGCTTCCACACACTACCCTGATCGGAGGGACCCCCCTCTAGGGCTGTGAAAAGGTAACAAATGTCATGCTAGGCCTGTCCTAGTTCAATCACTTTGCAAAGTTCAGATACTTTACCTATACCTAAGTGATGTGCATGCAAAGTTTTTCATATTATGGAGAATGTGTGTGTGTATACACTTTTATTTCCAGTCTTGTATACATAGTGTTTCACAAGATAAAGCAAATAAGGATCCTAATAAAATAAGACACAATTTATCAAGTCTGAAAACAATGGGCCAAGATAAGTTTTGAACTTCACATATACATATTGAATAGTCTTTTTCTTGTTCTTTTCAATGTTGAACACCTGAGATAGAAACATAAGATTTACAGCGACTGCTTTTATACACGTAGTCCCTGTAGTCTTGATTTGGATGGCTTGGCTGCCAGACAGATGTAACATACCTGTAAATAGCGGTGGGGCCATATTTTTTGTTCAGAACTTCAGGGGTAAGTCATGTGACCAGATCTGTATCCTGCCATTGATTTTAAATTAAGCTTGGGTTTTTGTTTTTCAAACTATAGTACAACCCAACCAGCATATAAAAATGATATTCTTCAAAAAATAAGATTGGTCCTACATCTTTAAGGATAATTCTTGCCCTAGAAGTTGTGCCATGTTTGTTTCTGAAATGTGCACAAAGTGCAACAATCCTGTTTTTGGTACTTTCCCCAATCAGTCTCCTATGGTTAAAAGCAAGCTGGGTGCCATGTTTAGAATTTTTGTGCATTTTTCACAGTAGTGAAAAGGTATTTGTTACAGCCTAACTCATTAATAAAGTTGTAGAAGGGTTAGGGCCCAGTGTGGAAAAAAATAGTTTCCACTGGCAGCAAAAAAAGTGAGTAGGGGTTTGAAGCTTTAAAGAGGAACTGCAGTCTGCTCACATAATTTGTAATAAAAACCTATTTGCCATTCTGAAGCTTCCCTCCAACCACTTTGCATATTTTATATATACTGTGATTCTGTACTTGCCAAATATGCTGCAGAAATCTCCCTCCACTAAGTCTGGCTGCAACCTTTTTAACTGGGCAGCTGAAGCTACTGCCTGTTCACTTCCTGGATTTTCACACACATACCTCCAGCCCTGCAGCTCTCATTGGTCCTCTTATGACTCACCCCCCCCCCTCCTTTCTGGCAAACTCTCACTATAGTGAGATAACTGTGCATGATGTCCTAAGCCTAGGCTTTTTACCAAATAGGAAGTGGGCTGTATAAGATAATTACTAACAGAAAGTTTTACTATCCAAAGTTAAAACTTCAAAAGCAGAAGATTTAATAGATGGAAAGATTAAAAAATGACTGAAGGTCCGCTTTAAGATATTGATACCTATGTTGTCATGAGGGATATTTCTTTTCGCGATTTTCAAGGCAACAGGTTAATGATAGCTAACCCTTCCATGCCCTTAAAGCCCAGGTTCAGTCAAATTTTATATTTAAGTGATGGTAATTCGATTGTAAGCAAATTCTTCCTATAGCAAGTCTTGCCAGATATTATTAAAATGATGGCTACTATCAATGCATGGAAGATATTGCATATTAAACTTTACATTACAATTGTCATCAAATCTGTACTCCATTAATTAAAACAAATTCCAGAATACATGGTGTGCATCTTACTGTTCAGTCTGCAAAGTGAAAGTTCACTTTGGAACATGAATGTGATTTTTCTCTTTAATCATCCAAGCACATTGATTGTATATTCAAAGTGACCACAGCCTTGTCTTGTTTGTTTTCCAAATTGTACACCATTTTTAAAGCTAAACTCCAGCTTTGTCACTTTTTTAAAATAGTTTGGTCCAAATGAGCAATTACCTTTTTACTAACCAATGTGCCTGCTGTAAGCGCTATATAAACTGTATGTAGCATCAGCAACATACAGTATACAGTGCTATGTTCTGGCAGCAGGGTGGGGGCTTCTCTTTCCTTTCCGGAACAAAAGCAAGTCAGTCTGAGTGCTGCTCAGCCATTCACAGGAAGCCTTGTATTATCCGAATGAGAATAAGGCTTTCTTTAATTGACTGAAGTAGACAATTTGACTTAATCTTGCCTGCCTATACACCAGTGCCAATCAGAAAAAACCTTGTGTTCAGAAAATAAATAGTGAATATTATTTGCAAAGTAAGCAGCCTCTTTTGCATTGGTGAATTAGATGCATAATGTTTTTGACTGATGTTTAGAGAACAATGGTGAGTTTCTCGTT
This sequence comes from Lithobates sylvaticus, assembly GCA_028564925.1. Taxonomy (NCBI): domain Eukaryota; kingdom Metazoa; phylum Chordata; class Amphibia; order Anura; family Ranidae; genus Lithobates; species Lithobates sylvaticus. Next base: position 144,915,661 of record CM053031.1, on the reverse strand, counting down.
TGGCTGTTAACTGCATTGCAATTCTGCCAGTCATATTTTTGAATGTGTGGATTTTTTGTGGATGCATGTGCTTGTTTTATAGCCTTAAAGTTGTTTCCTCTTGCCTCTGGAGATGACTGTGGATGTAAATTACATTTTGAGGTGGCAGATGATTGTTAAATATTTTTTATCCATCTGTATTCTTTTTTTTTTTTCCTTTAGATTTTGTATGGTATATTCAGAGTTGCCAAACTTCAGTGACCCAAATCCAGACATTGCTGGCCAACCACCAAAGACAAATCAAACCAAGAATGTAAGCGTTTGTTTTTTGTTTTGTTTTTTTCCCCATGTTAGAAATAGTGTGTTCAGTGAACATTTAATAGATACAATATTGCTAAATGATGGTGACTTGAAAGTGGACCATTCCTTGGCTTAACCCAGGTAAACCTGCAACATGGTTGAAAAGTGTACCAAGTCTCATTTTGAGCTGCACATTTTACAGTGCTTCTCCAGTTTCAACAAGGTGCTTGCAGTGTTTACACTGATGGTGCTTTGTAGAACTAAAGCAGACATGCATGCTGATTTTTTAATTGTTGAAATCAAGATCTTAGAGTTCTAATGACTTCATCTTTTATATAGTTAAGCAGTAGGTACCCATGGAAAGACCTGAAATCCTAAAATATTGCTAGTGTAATTGCCTGAACTCTATTATCTCTGCAGTCACCATCCTAGCCATGCAGCGTGACAGGGGCGTGTGAACCTAAACCATTTCTTAGGATCCACTTTATGCTACTGCAAATATGTCCATGTAACTAGGCTTGACATTTTGTAAGGCATTAATTCTATACAGAATGTTAACAGGTCTAATTTTTGTTTTCAGGTGCATGGAGATCAAGGTAATCACATTCCACAAAACACAGGTAGGATAAAGTATGTTGGATGAAAATGACAGTCGTGGGTAAAGTACTACTAAAGGCAAAACATTTTTTTTTAGTTTTGGATAGAGGGTAGATGGATTGGAACACCTGTCTGTTTTTATTGCTGTCTCTGCCCCATTTGAGAGATTCACCCTTGCTATTTGTCCTGTTTACTATTGGCATCAAAGTAAAAGAAAATCCAATTTTTATTATTATTTTGGGTTGTCCCCAGAAAAGTAAGAGGGGAAATCTTCCAATTGAGGACACTAGTTCTGGTGACCTGGGGGTCCTCAAGAGATTCTTTTTGCAGGAACTTCCTCACTTGCTATTTGGCCATGGGACAGGAAGTGAAATCTCTCCAAAGGGACAAAGCTGGCAAAATCTATTTAGACTTGTAGCCCTCTCACTCTATTTAAAATGAGAAAAATACGTTTTGCCTGTAATTCTACTTTTAATTGTCATTTGGGGTCTGCCATACAGCTCAGTCAATTAAAAGTAGTGGGGGTATAACGAAAGGGTCTCATGCTGGAAAAACCTTCCTTTCATTTCAGGTAATGGGTCACTGTTTTTACCAGGATGCAATAATTCTTTTCCCAATCATATCACTGGTGGCCGTGTAAATGAACGTGGGCCTGGAAATTCGCACACAGGGACTCCACCAGCTGCTCCAACACAGCCAACACAGCCAACACAGCCAACAGTTGCCACCATAAGTAATGGAAGAGACCCAAGAAGAACCAAAAGATGACATGCACATGTTCCTGAAAATCTTGAACTCCATACAAGACTGTACTTGAATGCTTACTGCACTTTTATTTGTGGTTAAATGTGAATTTGTAATCTCCTAGAGGCTTGAAACATTTTGAAAACAAATTTTGAGTTGTAAAGCTTGAGGGTGGATTTGTATGCTATACTTTAGTGGGCCAAATAAGAGTTTGATTTCTCTTTCGATCCCTGAAATTTAAATAGTTCATATAAAGTGGTCCCTATCAACACACGCATTCAGTTTTTGGGCTGCCTCGTGGCGGCCAGAAAAAGGATTAGTTTCTCCTGCCCATATGAAGCGTGCCTTTTGTAAGTAAGACGAGACATCTGCTAATTGCTGTCCAGGTTATTTTGAAAATTAAAAAGTTTCTGCTTGAAAAAACAAAACAAAAGCTCTGCATTAGCTTCATGTACACTGCCATATAAATTGCCTTTTTATGTAAGTATTAACCCCTTTTGATTTTTACACTTTGCAATGTTTTAACCTTTTTGTATATGATTAAAAACTGGTCTATACCGTTAAGTGTAGAATCAACAAATTTCAAGTTTAGAAATAAACTAAATGTATAATTCCCTGCTTATGCTGTGAAACGCTTAAATTCATTTTGGAGGACCCCATGCTTTTCCGAAGCCATAATTAGTTGATTATCCAGTTGTGTCCTACAATTTCAAATAACAATGGTTTCTGAAAGGCCCCGATTTTTTTAAATATAGCTAAACAGCTCATTGTTTTTCCTGGTGCTATCAAAATGTGAAAGTTGTAGCTTGATTAGACGCAAATAATCCCAGATGCTGAATATTTTCTCCCCTTTAGAGTTTTTTTTTTTTAATTTAAACGAAGGGCCAATGACACCACTGCCCTTCTGTCTAGAGAAGTTTGCTCACCAAAACTGATTGGATAAGCAGGGCATTAGTAATAGAAGCAACCAATAGGCCGGGGTCAGGTAAGTAAAACGGCGGCTCGGAGGGGCTGCAGCACCACAGGTTTTTCACTTTAATGCATTAAGGTGAAAAACCTTGAGGGTTTACAACCTCTTTAACCACTTAAGCCCCGGACCATTTTGGTGGCCAAAGACCAGAGCACTTTTTGTGATTTGTCACTGCGTCACTTTAACTGACAATTGCGCGGTCATGCGACGTGACTCCCAAACAAAATTACGCACATTGTGCAACCAACTTGCCTTTTCTCCAATAAAGAAAGTATACTTTAATATGTTGGCTGTCATTTTGCTGATTGCCTGGTTATCATGTGAATTGAATGCTTTTTAAAGCACGGACCTTAAAAGTATACAGGTAAGGGGGGAATTTGACTTTACTGGCTATTTTGGATTTGGTGAGTACATTTATTCAGGCCATCAAGCTAGGCAACTAGCTGAAGAGGGAGGTCGACAATAGTAGCTGCAATGAAAATAACAAAAATTTAGGTTGAATATGTATGTGTAAACAGATACTCCACTTATGTTAAGAAAAAACATTCAATGTACAGTGCCTTGAAAAAGTATTGATACCGATTGAAATTTTCCACATTGTTTTGTTGCAATCAAAAACTTAAATGTATTTTCTCCAGTCGCCTTTCAGGACAACCCTGGAGAGCGCGCAGCTCCGCCCACTTTGAGGAAACACTTGCATTTTCTTTAAAGCTCCTCCTCTTCCACCATGGCCTCAGTTATTGTGTTTCCTCTGCCATGGATGGAAGCACTTGTGGGAACCAGGGCTGCGTTCTCTCCACGGGGAGGGGAGGTAGTCCTACCTTGTGCGCAAGGGCTGCTGCAGAGACCATCCCAGCCCCCCCCTAGTACGAACGGGGGGGGGGGGGGGGGGGGGTTCCGGAGTCCCGGACCTTCTCCAGCTCACAGGAGCAGTGGCCGGCAGGAATGTCGAATCGCCCATGCCCCCGGGAGCCGCCGGTTTTGAATTTCGCGCGGTGAGGCGTCACATGGCGGGCGGATGACGCGGAGGCCAGTGACGCGGCTTCCTGTTCGGGCGGGGCGACAGTGGTTCCAGTTGCCTGGAATGCAAGGGTCAGGGGGCTGGTCCACAGACCGGTACTTCCGCTTCCGGCGTGCGTAGTGACGCCGTGCCCGGGAAAATTTAAAAACGGCTGTTTGTTTCAAGCCCCGCTGCGCTCTCTGCAACATGGAGGAGAGATCTGCAGCAACGGTGGAGGCAGGCACCCCAAGCACCGGTCAGGCCCAGGTAAGAGGGGTACAAAGGTACTCTTTATTCTTCACCTTATGGGCTGTTTCTTTTCTGTTGTCACTTGTTTATTCCTCCCTGTGGGGGGTCCTGTCACTACAGAGTCAAAGGTTACTGTCCTTGGACCTGTAGTATTGGTGGTTGCTGCACTCAGGTGGTCTGTTACTCTGGTGGTGGTATATTTAGCATCCAGAATTCTGGTATTAAGACAAGCTTTTTTTTCCCCAGGAAACAGTTTCAGGGAAAGTAAAGAAAGCAAACCCGCCAGGAAAGAGATGCCCTGTGTGCAAGAACCCCTTACGGGAATCCTGGCAGAAGGCTTTATGTAGGTCCTGTATTAAGGAGATAGTGGAGGAGTCCTCTCAGCAGTATGGTGAGCTGTATTCATCAGTGCGAGAAATAGCAAGCTCGCTAAGCTCCGTCAAGACTCTGTTGGTTCAGAGCCCAGCAAGTCAGGGCGGTAGCCAGCAACCACCACCATCAAGTCCTCGAGCATCTACCTCCAGGCAGAGGGAGGTGATAGACTCGGAGGACGAAGGGGCAAGTACTCTCCCTTCCCTCAGATTCAGAGGAGGAGGTAGAAGAGGAGGATGACAGCTGTGGTTCCAGGTACAAGCTGTCTTTAGAGGAGGTAGATGACCTCCTGAGGGCTATCTATACGACCCTGGACATCCAGGAGGAAAAGGTCCAGCTGTCTGTACACGACAGGATGTATCAGGGGCTGGATGATGTTAAATCCAGAGTTTTCCCTGTCCACAGAGTGTTGTCAGACACGGTTAAAAAAGAATGGAAGGACCCAGAGAGGGGTCCTTTCCTTTCTAAGAGCCAGAAAAGATGCTTTCCCTTTGACGAAAAAGAGTCAGAGGTGTGGAACAAAAAACCACGTGTGGACGCAGCCTTTTCCCCCACCGTCTTTCAGGACAGCACCATAGAGAGACCTTGGCTCCTCCCCTGCAATAGCATCAGCGTGGAGCTCAGAGCGCTGGGTCGGATGACGGGTGACGTCAGTTCCGGGGGGGGGTCAGCGCTTCGGCCTGACCCGCGGCTTCCGGTTCCGGCCGCGGGATTTGAAAAGCGGGCCGTGCGACGGGCTGGTGCGGCCTCTTTCTGTTGTGGGGACAACGTTCAGAGAGGAAGGAGATCCACCATTCCTCGGCGGGAGATGTCGGAAGCAGAGGCTTCGAGAGCTACTCCTGGAGAATCCAGCACCAGCCACTCAAAGGTAAGTGGAACCCTGGGGTGGTGTTCCCTTACCTGTTTCCCGTAAGCTCCACGGGTGTTTATCCTCCCCTGGTGGTGGTAGGGGGGGGAGGGGTGGATGCTATAGGACCCTGGTGGTGGTTGTCCTAGCAAGAGCACCCCTGGTGGCCCTTTATGTTTGTGCTGGTAGCTATGGAGGGTTTTTTCTGACTACTCTCCCTTGTGTTTTTTTGGGTTTTCAGAGCAAACCTACGGAGAAAGTCAAGTCGCCCCATAATTCGAGGAAAAAATGCCCTTCATGCAGGACTACGATGGGGGAGGCTTGGTCTAAGGCTCTCTGTAGGGAGTGCATAGAGGGGTTAGTTCGGGAACAGTCAGCAGCACAATGCTCGGATCTAGCAGCATCCGTTAAGGAACTCTCTAGTACCGTGCAGTCGTTTAAAGTGATTTTTTCTACTTTCCAGTTACCACAACCCCAGTTAAACCCTCCACCAGCACAGCAGATAGTGGATACTCCCTCGGTGAGTGGAGAGAATCCAGGGGGCCCCAGAGAAGAAATCGAGGAGGAGTTCGATAGTGCATCTTCAGATTCCCAAGGGGAATCGGAGGGAGAGGAGGTAGACGGGGAGTCTGCAAGGGCCTCTCGCTATAAACTTTCCCTGGAAGAAGTGGAGGAGCTCTTGGGAGCTATCCATACAACTTTGGGTATCCAAGAGGAAAGGAAGAAGCTGTCACTCCATGACCAGATGTATAAGGGTCTTGGGGAACATAAAAAGAGAGTGTTCCCGGTCCATGACGTCTTGGTCAATGCCATTAATAAAGAGTGGCAAGACCCCGAAAGGAAACCTTTCTTTTCAAAAACTTTGAAAAGAAGGTTTCCTTTTGCAGAGGAAGAAGCGTTGGTTTGGAATAAAACTCCTAAATTAGACGCAGCTTTTTCGCAGGTCTCCAGGCACACTGACCTGGCCTTTGAAGACATGGGGGCGCTCCCGGACCCCATGGATAAGAGGATGGACTCTCTCTTGAAAAAATCTTGGGATTCATCCTTGGGTAACCTCAAGCCCGCCATGGCGTCCACAGTGGTGGCACGGAACATGGAGTATTGGCTGACACAAATAAAAGCGCACATAGAAGCAGGAACTGCTAAAGAAACAATTCTGGCTTCTTTTCCCATGCTCTTGAAAGGGGTGGCTTACTTGGCTGACGCCTCAGCAGAATCAGTACGTATGTCTGCGAGGTCGGCAGCCTTGTCAAATTCAGCTAGAAGGGCCTTATGGCTTAAGACGTGGCAGGGAGATAGCGCGTCTAAAGTTAAACTCTGCAGGATCCCCCTCACAGGAGATTTGCTTTTTGGTCCTGGCTTGGAAGCCGTCTTAGGACGGCTGACAAGAAGAAGGCTTTTCCTATTAAGAGGAAGTTTACAGAGACTAGAAGGAAATCTCGTCCTAGAAGGAAGCCTGAACCCTCAAAAACTGAGCAGCAAAAGAAAGTTTGGGGACAGAAAGGCAAAGGGCGTGGGGGGGCTATTTTTCGCCCTCCTGAACAGCCCAAAAAGGATAAATGACGGAACCACAGTGGGAGGGAGATTGGGGTCCTTCCTCCCACAGTGGGAGATGATAACTTCCAACCAGTTCGTCTTAGGAATCATAAGAAGAGGGTACAGGTTGGAGTTCTCATCCCCTCCCCCACTCAGGTTTCTGGTAACCGAGATGCCGAAATGTGCAGAAAAGGCCTCAGCCCTTCTTTCCTCCCTGCAGGAGTTGGAGGAACAGGAGGTGATGGTGTGAGTACCTACGGAAGAGACAGGCAGGGGCTTCTATTCACACGTTTTCGTGATCCGCAAACCATCAGGAAAGTTCAGGCTCATCCTGAACCTGAAGCCCCTGAATGTCTCGATCACATACAAGAGGTTCCGTATGGATTCAATTTATTCGGTAAAAGCTCTTCTTCCCCCGAACTGCTACATGGCATCGGTGGATTTGAAAGATGCCTATCTGCACATTCCCATTGCGGAGGGTTACCAGAAGTTCCTCAGGTTGGCGGTAAATACCACGGAAGGGATATTTCACCTACAGTTCAAGGCCCTCCCCTTCGGGCTATCCTCTTCCCCCCGGATCTTCACCAAGGTCATGGTGGAGGTTTTAGCCTTCCTGAGACTCAGAGGCATAGCAGTAATCGCATATTTGGACGATCTACTCCTGTTTGCCTCGTCTCCGGAAGAATTGACTCGGGATCTACAGGTGACAAGAGAGATCCTGGAGAATCTAGGATGGCTCTTGAATCTGGAGAAATCCAGCTTGGTTCCGTCACAGGAGATCATCTTTCTGGGTTACAGGTTGGATTCACGAAGTCAAAAAGTTTTCCTGCCAGTAGAGAAAATCCAGAAAATAGACAGGGCTATGCTGTTGCTACAAAGCAATCAGCAGCTCACGGTAAGGAAAGCCATGTCAGCTCTAGGCCTGTTGACATCCTCTCTACCAGCAGTTCAGTGGGCAGGACTTCACTTTCGGGCCTTACAACTTTTCATTCTGGGAATCTGGGACCGCAGTCAGGGGTCTTTGGACTGCCTGATAACGGTTCCAGGACAGGTCAAGAGGTCTCTCTGGTGGTGGAGAAAGGGGGCCAATCTGTGTCAGGGTCTGAACTGGGTCCTACCAGTAAACAAGATGGTCACAACCGATGCGAGCGGCACAGGTTGGGGAGCGTATCTAGACTCCAGGATGGTCCAGGGTGTTTGGCTGAGGAGGGATGCAAGAAAGTCCTCGAACTGGAGGGAACTGAGGGCGATAGCGTTGGCACTCATAGCCTTTCAGATAGAACTCCAAGGACAGCATGTGAGGGTCAGGTCCGACAACTCCTCAGCAGTAGCCTACATAAACAGGCAGGGGGGGACCAGGAGCAGATCCCTCTGGGTCCTGGCGGAGACTATTCTCAGGTGGGCCGAGGCAAACATTCTGTCTCTTTCAGCAGTACATCTGAAGGGGGATCAAAACCAAGTGGCGGATTTTCTCAGCAGGAGAACGCTGAGAGAAGGCGACTGGGTTTTGAACCAGGAGGTATTCATGGCAATTACTCGGAAGTGGGGGATGCCATGTATAGACCTCTTCGCTTCGAGAGAAAACAGAAAGGCCCATCAGTTCTTCTCCCTGAGCAAATGGGACGGGGCACTGGGAGTGGACGCTCTGGCTCAGAGCTGGGCATTCTCCAGGTGCTATGCCTTCCCCCCCCTGTGTTGATCCCAGCAGTACTGAGGAAATTCCAGGTGGAGAACACTACTCTCGTTCTGATTGCACCCCATTGGCCCAGGAGACCCTGGTTATCAGTTTTAAAGGGTCTAGCGGTAGAGCCTCCTTGGATTCTACCAGTGCGGAAGGATCTTCTGTCACAGGGGCCAGTCGGGTGTCCTCAGGTGGAGAGGTGGAACCTCGCAGCCTGGTTACTGAGGAGGAACTGCTGAGGGACAAGGGGTTTTCGGATCGTTTAGTGAAAACCCTGTTAAACTGTAGGAAGAAAGAAACGCAGGCCATCTACCTGAAGGTGTGGAAACATTTTAATATCTGGTGCACAGAGAGTTCCTTTGAGGTGCACAGCTCGGTAGCGGTATTGGAGTTTCTACAGTCAGGGGCAGATAAGGGGTTATCGCTTAGTACACTGAAAGGACAAGTGTCGGCTTTGAGCGTCTTTTTGGAAAGACAGCTAGCGGTAGATCCGTGGATAGCTAGATTTTTTAAAGCCTTAAACAGACAGAGACCAGTGAGAGTCTCCTCCTTCCCAGTGTGGGACCTTTCATTAGTTTTACAGGCTCTTACGGGTGAACCATTGGAGTCCTGTACGTTGAAAATGATCACCCTCAAAACTGTGTTTTTGGTGGCGATCACGACAGCTAGGAGAGTGAGCGAACTCGAAGCCCTCTCAATCAGGGCACCTTTTTTTCAGGTTTTCCCGGATCGTGTGATTTTTAAAACAGATCCGGCGTTTTTGCCAAAGGTTTCCTCTAACTTTCATAGAGGCCAAGAAATAATCTTGCCCACTTTTTGTTCAAATCCTGTGAGGGAGCAGGAATATAAATTTCATAGTTTAGATGTTAGAAGGTGCGTTCTTCAGTACTTGAGTAGTACAGAACAGTTTAGGAATTCAGATTCCTTTTTTGTATTATTTTCAGGGCCTAGGAAGGGATCCAAAGCCTCTAGGCGTACAATAGCCAGATGGATTAGGTTAGCCATTATCCAGGCTTATGTTGTCAGGGGATCAGAGCCCCCGGAGGGTATTAGGGCACATTCTACCAGAGCAATGGCGACTTCCCAAGCAGAGTGGGCTGGTGCTTCTCCAGAGCAGATCTGTAAAGCGGCAACGTGGTCAAGTTTTGAAACGTTTGTAAGGCATTACAGATTGGATCTGCTGTCTGCAAAAGATCAAGCCTTTGGGCGCAAAGTTCTGCAGGCAGTAGTCCCCCCCTAAGGTAAGGTGCTCGCTTATCCTCTCTATGGTGCTGTCCTGAAAGACGGTGGGGGAAAAATGGAGTTACTTACCGGTAACATCCTTTTCCAGGAGTCTTTCAGGACAGCACAGATACCCACCCAAATTGTTGGATACTACTGAAGAACTCCTCGCATGAGACCGTCAGGTAAGCTAAAGGTTAGTATGACGTGTTCTTGTGTCTCCCCAGCTGGCCGGAGGTACTCGTGAAGAACTGAGGGGCCGGCGGGACGGTGGAGTTTAAATCTTGATGAAGGGCGGTGTTTCCTGAGATGGGAGGAGCCAAGGTCTCTCTATGGTGCTGTCCTGAAAGACTCCTGGAAAAGGATGTTACCGGTAAGTAACTCCATTTTTCACAGGTATCGCGTAGGACAGACTTGGCCTTTGAGGACATGGGGGTACTCAAAGATGCCATGGATAAAAGAGCAGATACTCTTTTAAAGAGGGCATGGGATTCGGCATCTGCCAGCCTCAAACCAGCTATGGCATCCACGGTGGTGGCTAGGAATTTAGAGTGTTGGATAGAAAAAATGCAGAGCCACGTGGAAGCAGGCACACCACGTAAGGACTTGGTGGAATCCTTTCCACTAATCCTTAGACCGGTGAAATATATGGCTGATGCCTCTGCTGAGTCCATCAAAATGGCAGCCAGATCTGCGGCCCTGGTGAATTCCGCCAGGAGAGCTGTCTGGCTTAAAACGTGGTCAGGTGACACAGCCTCCAAGGTTAGGTTGTGTGGTCTGCCCTTTTCAGGGGATCTGCTGTTTGGGCCAGAGCTGGAAACAGTGCTGGACAGAACAGCAGACAAAAAGAAGGCCTTTCCTGCCAAGAAAAAAACACATGCAAAAGGAATTTTCGTCCTGTTCAACAGTCCCGTAAGGGGGGGGGGGGACGGCAAAAGTCACTGGAACCCCCAGAAGGGTAGAGGTAAAGGAGGAATTTTGTTCAAAACTCCCTCCAGTCAACCCCCCAAAGATAAGTGACTACTCTGCTCCAGTGGGAGGAAGGTTGTCCGCCTTCCTTCCGCAATGGAGCCAATGTTCCTCAAGTCAGTTCGTGAGGAACATTGTGGCGCAGGGATACAGCCTGGAGTTTTCCAACATCCCCCAAGCAGATTTTACGTCACAACCCTTCCGAGGGACCAAGACAAAGCCTCTGCCATGAAGAGCCATTTGGAAGATCTGATTCAACAGGAGGTGATTGTTCAGGTTCCAAGGGAACAGGAAGGCCATGGGTTTTATTCTCACATCTTCCTAGTGAGAAAACCTTTGGGCAAATATCGATTGATTCAGAATTTTCAGATTCAGTATCAATCAATACGCTACAAGCACTTCCACATGGATACAATCCATACAATAACAAGGTTGTTATCCAAAACTTGCTTCATGGCCTCCCTGGATCTGAGGGACGCCTATCTACATGTCCCGATCGCACAATCCTCCCAAAAGTTCCTCAGGTTGGCAGTGAATCTAGGGTCATCAGTCTGGCACCTACAATTCAGGGCCTTGCCGTTCGGGCTGTCATCCTCCCCCAGGGTCTTCACCAAAGTCATGGCGGAAGCCCTGGAACCACTGAGATTGAGGGGAATCTCGGTGGTTCCATATCTGGACGATCTCCTGTTTTTTGCGGATTCCAGGGAACAGGTGCTGTCAAATCTTCAGATAGCACAGGCTCACCTGGGGGACTTAGGGTGGCTTCTCAATCTGGAGAAATCAAACCTTGTTCCAAGCCAGGAAGTAGTTTTTCTAGGGTACACCATCAATTCTACCCTGCAAAAAGTGTTTCTTCCGCAAGAAAAAGTGAAGAAAATCCTGACGGCAGTAAAGCAAATTCAGACGAATCAGGTGGTTTCAGTCCGTTCAGCCATGAGGGTGTTGGGTCTCCTTACAGCCTCCATCCCAGCTGTCCAGTGGGCCCGGTTCCATTACAGACCTCTTCAGGCGGAGATCATGCAGGTCTGGTCTTTTCAGGTTCCACTAGAAAAGAAATTCAGCCTCACCTCAAAAGTAAAACGAGCTCTTTAGTGGTGGCGAAACACAGCCAATCTCACAAAGGGCCTTCCCTGGTTCTGGTCGCTAGACAAGCGCCTGACGACGGACGCGAGTGCCTGGGGTTGGGGAGCCCACCTAGACGGGCTGACGGTCCAAGGGACTTGGTCCAAGGCAGAGTCTCGGAGATCTTCGAATTGGAGAGAACTCAAGGCTGTGTCGCTGGCCCTTCGGGCTTTTCAGCACGTAGTAGAGGGACAGCATGTGCAGATCTTGTCAGACAATATGACAACAGTAGCATATGTCCTAAAACAGGGGGGGACCAGGAGCAGGGGTCTCATGGAGTTAGCCAGGCAACTATTCGCATGGGCAGAATAAAGCGTGGCCTCCCTCTCAGCAGTCCACCTAAAGGGCTCTCTGAATCTTTGGGCAGATCTTCTCAGCAGGAAGAGACTGGTTGAAGCAGAATGGAGCTTAAGTCAGGAGGTCTTCCTGATGATCGCCAGTACTTGGGGCTTCCCCGAGGTGGACCTGTTTGCGAATCAGCAAAACTGCAAAGTCCAAAAATACTATTCTCTTCACCGGGAAGATCAGGCCATAGGTTTAGACGCGCTAGCCCATCCTTGGCATTACCGTCTGTGCTATGCCTTTCCCCCCTTTCCTCTAATACCGGTGGTCCTGAGGAAATTCAGGGAAGAGAGGACCAGCATGATTCTCATCATGCCCTTCTGGCCAAAAAGACCCTGGTTCTCGGCTCTTCTAAATCTAGCCACAGAACCCCCGTGGAGGCTACCAGTCAGGCAGGACCTTCTGACGCAAGGGTCAGTGGTCCATCCAGAGGCAGGCAGGCTGCAGTTAACCGCCTGGTTTCTGAAGAGAAAAAGGAATAATCCCCCACGTTGGGGTTTTTAGGCAGCGTACAATTGAAAGAGTCAGAGTTGACATGTAATCAAGTTTGAAATTTATTAATAAAAATAGTTAATAACATTGGGTTAGAACATGAACTCCAGTGGGAATAGATAATACATATATATTTATATATAAAAGCACATGGATATACATTTAAGCAGATTAATAATCACATAACAAAAGTATATACATGATCTGTCGTATAGGTGAAAAAATAGTCCCTGACGCGTTTCGACCCGATACAAGGGTCTTCCTCAGAGGGAAAGAAAGGTCTGCACAAAAACGTATATCCTGGAAATAGTAATTATGTGGTGGACCCACATGGAGAATTTTGATAGGAAGGACACCATCCGCTCATCATGGGGTAGGCCAGAATAGAATCCGCTGAAGAGTCGCCAGGGCCCCCGGGCGTCACAGAGCCTTGCGAGAAGTCACACGTTAAGGGGTTCCTCTACTTCTTCTCCCACTGCCGAGGCAGTGGTGTCTGGAGGGGAGAGGGCACAACCTGGAGGGGAGCACAGGATGCGTAGGTACCACCTAGAAGGTTATACTAGGAGTTAGTGTAAGGGGTATATGTAGCGGCCCAGAAAAACCTTTGTTGGTTTGAGCCTCGATTTATAATTATAGTTTGTGGTTGCGTGTGCCATGTTGGATGACCAGAGCATCTAAAATATGCAATGTGTGGGGGTATTGAAAAAGAGGACTTCAAAATAAACGGCAACAGACACGGCAAAAAGAAAAAGGAACTAGAAGCACTGTGCATGAAAGAGAGAATGTGAGTGCGTGAAACTATGTGAGTGGGGAAGTGGGAGGAAAAGGGTTTTTGTACAGTGGGGAGGGGAGGGGTGAGGGAAGGGGTAAGAGGAGGGGGGAGGGAGGGGGGGGATTTTGGGAATGAAAAGAAGGGGGAGGGGGGGGGGGGAGGGGGAGGGGAAACGGAAAGAAGGGGGAGGGGAGGGTGGAGGGGAAAGGGAAAAAGGAAGAGGGAAGACATCAAGGAGGAGGGGGGACAAAGGGGGGGGGGGAAAGAGGGAAAGAGGGAGGGAAAGAGGGGGGAAAAGGGGAGAAAGTGAAAAACAGGGGGGGAGGTGGGGCAGGGGAAGGGGAAAGCATGAAGGGGGAGAAAGAAGAAAAAGGGGAGGGGGGGAAAAAGAAAGAATGGTGGGGGAAAAAAGGGGGGGGGGGAAGGGGGAAGGGGAAGTGAAGGGGAAACCACGGGCAGGGAAGTGACGTGGGGCTGGGGGAGTAGAGGTGAAGGTAATGTGGGGTGTGATTGGTTAAGTGAAACACTAAAGGTAAGGTGATGTATATGTGTATATGAAAAAATTAATTAGGAGAGCTATGGTCATACCTGTGGACATGAAACACCACGATATTGCCACAATTTGCTAGTGCCAAGGTTGTACTGTAGAAGTCGGTAATGTGCCGAAAACAGCCTCTAGGTCCCGATCCCTGGCGTGGTGTTTATATGGAGTGGGGGCCCGAATGGATACAGGGCGCCCAATCTAGAGGTACAAATAGTAATGTTCATTAGTGTGAACACACAGTGATTAACTGGGGGGGGGGCTACCTGTCCAATACGGACAGGGTAATAATGCCATGAGCGAGGGATAGCTATATAGCGTACGGGTTGTTCTCGGGACTTACCGCATCTAAGTCTTGGTAAAACGAAGATCCTATTTGGATGGTGGCAGTGATGTCTGCTGGCTGACACTCCTTTATATGGGTGAGTGGTCAGCGTTAATACCCGGAAATGAGTCACCGGGTGATTTGTAAAGGAATATTCCTATAGGTTGGCGGTTATGCACCTGTGTCACATCCCCATCCAGGTCGGAAAAGCCGCCAAAATGGGCGGACCACGTGTGGCGTCCCCGGCGTTCCTGGAGGCCGTATGATGGCCCGTTACTACGTCAACCCTGCCGTAAAAATCGTGACGTACGCCCGTCATGCGCACCAGCGGCGTCCCGCGCGCGCGCATTAAGGGGCGTCGTCCAGGGATGTCCAGGGACGCCGCCGACGAGGGTAATCACCAATGGCCAATCACACGGGACCAGCCCAAGTGTGTCGATCATGGGAAAGGAGGAGCCACGTAAGAGGAAGAGTGTGGCTCCTTACCCTCGTCGGGAAGGCCTGATGGCGCCATCTGGAGGCACGGACGACCCAGCGTAGGGCAGATCCCAGAGGCGGACGGATGTCCTCCCTAATTTGCCTGTTTAGCCTGCGGTACCAGAAAGATGACAACAGATTGTTGAGCTGGGCAAAAAAAAAAAAAAAAAAAAAAAAAAAAAAATTAAATAAAAGTGAAAAAAGGAAAGGTGAAGGAAACGAAAAAGAACACCCCTCCCAAATCAACATAGCCGCAGGAGGACAAGTAATCAAAAAAACAGCTCAATTCAAACATGATTACCAGAAAGCTGACTGATTCTGGTATGGAGATATGACAATCCAAACATTTTTAGGAGATCATATCAATAAAATACATACTGTGGTTTGTACAAAAATTTATACATGAAAAACATTGGTTTAATGTACAATACATGTATAGATAGAGACTCTGGTTCGAGACTGGCATTTACCTATTTGTTATGTAGTTTGGTTTAATTGTATGGCACCGTAGAATAGAGGACATGTTGATATACAGATATGTTAATTGTATATGTTACAACATTTCTTTAGATTGTCCTCCCATTCTAATTTGCATTCATTGCTGATTTGGTCCAGATTTGAAAAAATCTGGACCCTGAGTCCCAAGGGATTTATGTTTTCTAGGCTATACCTATCAAGGGATTTTATATGCCAATAGAGTGCTGATTTTTGTTCAAGGATTTTAGTGAGTTTCGGGGTGAGTGCGGAAATTGTGGTTTCCACACGATCACCCTGCTCGAATTCTGATTCATATCCTAGCATTAAGGTAGCCCATTGGTCTCCCTGAGAGGTGCTCTTCATATATCTGAAAGCAGTGTAAGAAATACAAAAATTGTACCAATAAATCTAGACTAAATATCAAAATAGATAGCAACATAGTCTATATACCAGAGCTCATGTTTTAACTCTTTGTGTCATGGAGGGGAAGGGGTGTTTAACCACCCAATGAATATAGCAAACGGAAAGACACAGACCCGGAGGTCAAAAGGGTGCTGCTCACCCCTAAAAGATAGCGAAAAAGGAATAATCCCCCACGTTGGGGTTTTTAGGCAGCGTACAATTGAAAGAGTCAGAGTTGACATGTAATCAAGTTTGAAATTTATTAATAAAAATAGTTAATAACATTGGGTTAGAACATGAACTCCAGTGGGAATAGATAATACATATATATTTATATATAAAAGCACATGGATATACATTTAAGCAGATTAATAAGCAGATTAATAATCACATAACAAAAGTATATACATGATCTGTCGTATAGGTGAAAAAATTTTTCTAGGGTACACCATCAATTCTACCCTGCAAAAAGTGTTTCTTCCGCAAGAAAAAGTGAAGAAAATCCTGACGGCAGTAAAGCAAAATCCTGACGGCAGTAAAGCAAATTCAGACGAATCAGGTGGTTTCAGTCCGTTCAGCCATGAGGGTGTTGGGTCTCCTTACAGCCTCCATCCCAGCTGTCCAGTGGGCCCGGTTCCATTACAGACCTCTTCAGGCGGAGATCATGCAGGTCTGGTCTTTTCAGGTTCCACTAGAAAAGAAATTCAGCCTCACCTCAAAAGTAAAACGAGCTCTTTAGTGGTGGCGAAACACAGCCAATCTCACAAAGGGCCTTCCCTGGTTCTGGTCGCTAGACAAGCGCCTGACGACGGACGCGAGTGCCTGGGGTTGGGGAGCCCACCTAGACGGGCTGACGGTCCAAGGGACTTGGTCCAAGGCAGAGTCTCGGAGAGCTTCGAATTGGAGAGAACTCAAGGCTGTGTCGCTGGCCCTTCGGGCTTTTCAGCACGTAGTAGAGGGACAGCATGTGCAGATCTTGTCAGACAATATGACAACAGTAGCATATGTCCTAAAACAGGGGGGGACCAGGAGCAGGGGTCTCATGGAGTTAGCCAGGCAACTATTCGCATGGGCAGAATAAAGCGTGGCCTCCCTCTCAGCAGTCCACCTAAAGGGCTCTCTGAATCTTTGGGCAGATCTTCTCAGCAGGAAGAGACTGGTTGAAGCAGAATGGAGCTTAAGTCAGGAGGTCTTCCTGATGATCGCCAGTACTTGGGGCTTCCCCGAGGTGGACCTGTTTGCGAATCAGCAAAACTGCAAAGTCCAAAAATACTATTCTCTTCACCGGGAAGATCAGGCCATAGGTTTAGACGCGCTAGCCCATCCTTGGCATTACCGTCTGTGCTATGCCTTTCCCCCCTTTCCTCTAATACCGGTGGTCCTGAGGAAATTCAGGGAAGAGAGGACCAGCATGATTCTCATCATGCCCTTCTGGCCAAAAAGACCCTGGTTCTCGGCTCTTCTAAATCTAGCCACAGAACCCCCGTGGAGGCTACCAGTCAGGCAGGACCTTCTGACGCAAGGGTCAGTGGTCCATCCAGAGGCAGGCAGGCTGCAGTTAACCGCCTGGTTTCTGAAGAGGACCTCTTGAGAGCTAAGGGTTTGTCTGAGGGACTAGTAAGGACTTTACTCTCAAGTAGGAAGGAAGTTACTCGGGCCATCTACCTTAAAGTCTGGAAGAAGTACAACTCATATTGTACTTTTAGGGGATTCCAGGTGAATAGTACTAGTTCAGTACTGGAATTTCTCCATGAAGGAATGGAGAAAGGTTTGGCAGCCAGCACCCTGAAAACTCAGGTGGCGGCCCTTTCTGTTTATTTAGAAAAAAACCTTTCCAGGGAAGCTTTCATTTCCAGGTTTTTCAGGGCAATGGCACGGAATAGGCCAGTTCCCCTTTGGAATTTTCCCAGTTGGGATTTATCCATAGTCCTACAAGGTTTAACGGGAGCTCTGTTTTGAGCCTCTTAAGGATTCTTGTTTAAAAAATTTAGTTTTAAAAACAATTTTCTTAGTAGCCATCACGTCTGCTAGACGAGTGAGCGAGTTACAGGCTCTGGCAGTTACATAGCCTTTCCTAAAGATTTTTTTCTGACAGGATAGTGCTGCAGATAGACCCAGCTTTTCTTCCCAAGGTATCTTCAGAGTTCCATCGTACCCAACAAATAGTGTTGCCTACCTTTTCCTCCAACCCTACCAACACAGGGGAGGAGGCCTTTCATACCTTAGGCGTAAGGAGATGTCTTCTCCATTTCCTGGCAGTTACCAGGGAATTCAGAAAGACTAATGCTCTGTTTGTAGTCTTTTCAGGTCCTAGAAAAGGGGAAAAAGCCTCTAAGAGTACTCTAGGTAGGTGGCTTAGAGAGGCAATTTCGGAGGCCTACAAAGCTAGAGGAGAATTTCCTCCCTCCGGAATTGCTGCCCATTCCACTAGGGCAACAGCAGTGTCTTGGGCCGAGAGGGCCGGTGCTACGCCTGACCAGATCTGCAAGGCGGCCACGTGGTCAAGTTACTCAACTTTCCTTCGGCACTACAGACTGGACTTACTGTCAGCTGCGGATCAAGCCTTTGGCAGGAAGGTACTGCAGGCAGTGGTCCCACCCTAGGGTAAGCTTCTCGTTTATCCTCTCCAGGGTTGGCCTGAAAGGCGACTGGAGAAAATACCTAGTTAGACGTGACGGTATTTCTAAGAGCCTTTCAGGACAACTCCTAGTTCCCTCCCTTGTGTTTCTATGTTTAGAGATGATACAAGTATCTGTCATGGTTTGTTTGTGTTCTCTGTGCTTTATCTTCCAGTATGCCGGAGGTAACAATAACTGAGGCCATGGTGGAAGAGGAGGAGCTTTAAAGAAAATGCAAGTGTTTCCTAAAAGTGGGCGGAGCTGTGCTCTCTCCAGGGTTGTCCTGAAAGGCTCTTAGAAATACCGTCAACGGTAAGTCTAAGGGCTCTTTCACACGGGGCGGATAGGTGCAGATCCGCCCCGTGGATATCCGCTTGCTCAGCGGGGATCGCCGGAGCGATCTCCGCTGAGCAGGAATATGACAGGTCCGTCTCTGCACTCTGTGCAGGGACGGACCTGTCACAGCGCCGCTCTCCTCTATGGGGGATCGGGTGACGACGGACCATAGAGTCCGTCGTCATCCGATCCGCTCTGCAGACAGATGAAAAAATAGGGTTTTCCTCCGTCTGCAGAAACGGACCATATCGGGTGTCAGCGGATGCACATCCGCTATCCCATAGGGATACATGTATGTCCGTTTTGCATCCGAAAACGGATGGATGAAAAACGGACATACGGACTGTCCGTGTGAAAAAGCCCTTACTAGGTATTTTTATTGGTATTTTATGTGATAGACCAACACAAAGTGGCACATAATTAAATGAAAAGAAAATGATATGTTTTTCAAAATGTTTTACAAATATCTGAAAAGTGTGGCATGCCTTTCTGTTCAGACCCCCCCCCCCCCCCCCCGAGTCAATATTTTGTAGGACCACCTTTTGCTGAAATTACAGCTGCAAGTCTTTTTGGATATGAGTTTACCAGCTTTGCACAGCTAGAGTGAAATTTTTGCCAACTCTTCTTTTTGCTCTGTCAGATTTGGATGGAGAGCATCTGTGCACAGCAATTTTAAGTCTTGCCACAGATTCTCAATTGGATTCAGGTCTGAACTTTGACTGGGCCATTCTAACACATGAATATGCTTTGATCTAATCCATTCTATTATAAAACAAATTATAAGTAGCGCTAAATATATTTATTAAATAAATCTTTAAAAGTGTAAATATCTCTTTAAAAAAACATAACGGACATACAGTAGCTCACAAAAGTGAGTGCACCCCTCATTTTTGTAAATATTTTATTATCTTCATGTGACAACACTGAAGAAATGACACTTTGCTACAATGTAACGTAGTGAGTGTACAGCTTGTATAACCGTGTCAATTTGCTGTCCCCTCAAAATAACACACAGCCATTAATGTCTAAACTGCTGGCAACAAAAGTGAGTACACCCCTAAGTGATGTCCAAATGGGACCCAAAGTGTCAATATTTTGTGTGGCCTTGATTATTTCCAGCACGGTCTTAACCCTCTTGGGCATGAAGTTCACCAGACCTTCATGGGTTGCCACTGGAGTCCTCTTCCACTCCTCCATGATGACATCCTGGAGCTGGTGGATGTTGGAGACCTTGCGCTTCTCCACCTTCCATTTAAGGATGCCTCACAGATGCTCAATAGGGTTTAGGTCTGGAGACATGCTTGGTCAGTCCATCACCTTTACCCTCAGCTTATTTAGCAAGGCAGTGGTTGTCTTGGAGGTATGTTTTTGGGTCATTATCATGTTGAAATACTGCCCTGCGGCCCAGTCTCCAAAGGGAGAGGAACATGCTCTGCTTCAGTATGTCACAGTACACATTGGCATTCGTGGTTCCATCAATGAACTGTAGCTCCCCAGTGCCGGCAGCACTCATGCAGCCCCAGACCATGACACTCTCACCACCATGCTTGAATAGGCAAGACACACTTGTCTCACCTGGTTGCTGCCACACACGCCTGACACCATCTGACCCAAATAAGATTATCTTGGTCTCATCAGACCACAGGACATAGTTCCAGTAATGTCCTTAGTCTGCTTGTCTTCAGAAAACTGTTTGCGGGCTTTCTTGTGCATCATCTTCAGAAGAGGCTTCTTTCTGGCACGACAGCCATGCAGAACAATTTGATACAGTGCGTGGCGCATGGTCTCTCTCTCTCTCTCTCTCTCTCTCTAGATATATATATATCTAGATATCTATCAGAGGTTGCACACTTTCATCTGTTTTGTAAAAGTAGGCAAAAAAATAAGATTTTTCAATGTTAATTACTTTTATTGGAAAAACTGGAAATCAAACTTAAAATACTATTAAATCTATACACTAAGATTAATAGGTAATATGATAGGCAAAACGTGTTATATTAATCGACTTTGAACGATGCAATCCCTTGTATTCTGTCACGTCGTGGATCCCTAACAAGTCAAAGAATGTCTGTTTTATTAGTAACGAAATGGCTCAGGTCTTTTCCTTCAAAAAACATGTTTTTACCCTCAATCGTTTCACTTCCTTTTTCTTTGCAGGTTTGGTTTCTATATTTTTAGTCATATTTTCCTTAACAGCCTGAGTAATACGCTCGTCCAAAAAAGCCAATCCTACGTTTGTTTCTGACAGATACCAAAAGTGTCTCTTAGCAACTGAGAGCACATTTTTTTGACGTCTGCATCTGGGTAAGTGCGCAAGCTGTAGCATATCCAAATCATTCTTTGGAGCCCATCAACTTACAATTGCCTCATGCCAAAAGCGAACATATGAGGCTGACAAAATGTGCAACCAGTTTCATTCCTTCCAATTGTCGTTGAGGAATTTTTAACTGTTTAGTGAAGAGGACAATTTTAAGTGCATATATTGCCTTTGCTATCCACCTTGCTTGATGCAGTGCCCCTGGGATCCTCAAACTGAAGTCGTTTTTAGACCAACATTCTAGGTACGGGAGTGAGAGTTGTAATAACTCTTTGTAGTCTTCTCTTGGATGACTTCCATCTTTTAGGACATTTTGGATGTAGTTAACCATTTTCACTCGTTCTTCTAGAAAGCCTTGAACGGGACTTTCTTCATCCAGCATTGTTGTATATGATTTCTTATCAAGTGAAGCCCACAGCCTTTGCTTTAATAAGTGATCAATGTGTGCAACCCCTAAATATTATCCACTCTTCTTGAAATTTGGCATATATATATATATATATATATATATATATATCAGACTATATATATATATTTTTTTACATCAGACTCGGGGTGTAATCAAAGTCATATGAAAATCACATCTTTGGAAAAATGAAACACCCTAGCGTTTACTCTCCCCCCGGGTGGTGGATGCACGTGCCATGGTGACGCCTTTTTTTTTTTTTTTTTGCAAAATCTTTTTTATTAAATTTTACATTAGCATACAAAATAGCCCACACAGGGACCAAACATTACCCACACAGGGGCAGAACTTCCGATATGGCAACGGACCACATCGGTGCACACCATATACTCTAAACATTCTGCCTCTGAAGCAGCAACAGACCGCAACAGGGCAGATCAACAATAATACAACCTTACTTATCTATACCCCAGTGTGGGGAGAGGTTTAGTTCAGGAGGTTCTGTGCTCAATATTATATTGACAACATAAATCTGACATGAGAGTACTTGGGTCAATCTACTATCATACTATAACCATGGCGTTAATCTAGGGGTTCGTTATTTTTGTGGGCAACCCCTGCCCGAATAGGTGGCTTTATACAGGGGTAAACTGGCGTTCACTGTTTTTCCAGAATCTGACAGAAGGGGGAGACGATTGTTTCCAGGTCATTGTAATGGCCTTACGTGCATAGTACAGCAATAGGGATATGAGTATTTTCCTAGCTCTGAGGATTGACATCTGCTCCACCAGCCCCAGCAGACAGTATTTAGGATCATAGGGAACATTAGTCTTGGTAATCTTAACTATCACATGAAGAACTTCCTTCCAATAATGTGCAATTGCTGGGCAAGCCCAGAAAATGTGAAAGAATTCCCCTGGTTGAAAGGAGCAACGCCAGCACGCTGGGGAATGCGCCGGCGACATCTGGTGCAGTCTGTGGGGTGTGTAGTGAGCTCTGTGTATAATTTTGTATTGGACCAGTTTGTCCCTGGCTGAGACCAGAGAGGAGAATGGAAAATCCCAAATCTCCCTCCAATCATCGTCATCTAGCTCCGGTATGTCCCCCACCCATTTCCTGCGGAGGGAGGACAGCTCAAGGATGGCAGCAACCAGCAGGGACCCGTACAGCTGAGACGTGGGCTTCTCCAAATCTTTCACCCGAAGGGTGGATTTGAGCTCCGAATATTCCAGTAGGATCGGTTGACCTAAGAACTGACACCTGTAAGCGTGTGCAATTTGAAGATACCTGAAATGGGCCTGCGCAGGTACATTAAATTTGGTACGCAATACATGAAAGGGAGCGAGCTCCCCGTTAGTGATAACATGCTCAAGAGTCAGTATCTTGTATTTGGCCCAGGCCTGTGGATCCGGGATGGTATTAAACTGTGAGAGGTTAGGATTCAGCCACAGGGGGGTGTGAGGAGACCAGGAGTTCGGAGTGGATGCCCTCAGCGCCTCTCCCACCTTCCACGCCCTCATAGTGGTGCGCATAGAAGGGGTGAGGCAGTGAAGTGTTTTTGGTCCCCTGAATATTAACCCCTTCAAGGCCTCCAAAGACCCCACAATAGCCGCTTCCAGCACCGTTGCAGAGTTGGTCAGGTCTGGTTGCAACCACCAATGGGCAGTTACAAGCTGAGTGGCCAAGAAATATTTGTGGCAGTCGGGGAGAGCCAAACCCCCACTGTCCACAGGCCTGATCAGAGTGGTGTATTTGAATCTAGGTGATTTAGACCCCCATATAAAGGAGAGGAAAAGTTGCTTAAGAGAATTAAAGAGGGTTTTAGTCAGCCATTGTGGAGAATTCCTAAATATGTACGTAAGTTTGGGGAGGACTTTCATTTTTAGAAGGTTGATGCGCCCAATGAGGGAGAGGGGAAGATTACCCCACGCTCTCAATTTGGATTTTAGCCCTATCAGGACAGGTTCAAGATTGAGCCGGACAAAGTCCCCGCTCTCTCTTGAAATAACAATACCTAAATAGGTAAATTTGTCCACCCATTGAAGCGGGGTAGAGGAGGGTGAGGAGGTCCTAGCCCCCTCATCCACCGGGAAGAGCTGAGATTTATGCCAATTCACCTTCAACCCGGTGAAGACGGAGAAGGCGTTCATGATTCCAAGAGCACCCCGCAGAGAGTCACCAGGATCATTTAAAAACAGCAGCAGATCCTCTGCGTAGAGAGCCACTCTCTCCTCCAGCCAGCCCACCCTAAGACCACGGACCTCAGCCGAGCTCCTAAGGGCCTCAGCAATAGGTTCCATGGCCAGGGCGAACAAAGCCGGGGAGAGAGGGCATCCCTGCCTGGTGCCCCTCTGCAGGGGGAACGAAGGAGACCGGGAGCCATTCAGTTTAATGCATGCCAGAGGACCGGTGTATAGTGTGCGCATCCAGGCAATGAATTTTAATGGGAAACCCATTCGTCTAAGCACCTCCCACAGATACACCCACTCCACCGTATCAAATGCCTTCTCCATATCAAGAGTGGCAATGGTCCTAGTGCCTTGATTAAAGTGGGGAGCATGAATATTAGAAAATAGTCTACGTATGTTGATGTCTGTGGACCTGCCTGGCATAAAGCCTGTTTGATCAGAGTCAATCACAGATTTTATTACCTTATTTAGTCTAGTGGCCAGTATCTTGGTTAGTATTTTTAAGTCACAATTTAGAAGTGCAATTGGCCTGTAGGAGGCGCACAGTTTTGGGTCCTTATTGGGCTTTGGAATGAGAACAATATGGGCCTCCCTCATAGAGGACGGCAGGAAGCCCTGTTGGAGACAGGCTCGGTACATTTGAGCTAACCTGGGGGCAAGCAGTTCTACATGGGCTCTGTAATATTCTATAGGTAGTCCATCCGGCCCTGGGGTCTTTCCTGCCGGGAAAGACCCAATGGCCATCGCGACCTCTTCTGGTGTAATTTCCGAAACAAGGAGTTGCCTCTCTGTGTCAGAGAACCATCCCAGTGCTAGCGTGTCCAACATGGAGGTCATAGGTGTGGGGTCAAATCTGTCAGGGAGTGAGGAGACATATAAAGAGGTATAAAACTTAGTGAAAGCGGACAGAATATCCTCCTGAGTGGTGACTAGTACTCCTTCTGCCGTGAGTATTTATGGTATAACCGCTAAGGGCCTATCCTGTTGTGCTAGCATCGCCAGTAGTTTGCCGTTCTTGTCGCCATGCTCAAAATATTTCTGTCTGCTATTTTGTATACCAAGCCTGGTGGTGTCTGAAACATGGAGATGCAGTTCTCGCCTAAGCGACGAAAGGTGCTCGAAGTTGGGGACCGTTGCCGAGGCCGAGTATTGATTAAGAGCCTCTTCAACTTTGTGCTGCAGGTCAGAGACCTTGTCCCCAAGTTCCGCCCTAACAGCCGCCACAGCCGAGATATACTGACCCCTGCTGTGGGCTTTGGAAGCATCCCATGTCATTCCCAGGGAGGCTGACCCCTCATTGTGCACCCAGTAGTCCCGCATGGAGGGAGAAACCCTATCATGGACTGACTCATTGTTGATCCAATGGGGTTGTAGCCGCCATAGGGCTTTATTCTTTGTCTTGGTGGTCCTAATGGTCAGTTTAAGAGGATGATGATCCGATAGGCCAGAGGGAAGGTAATTGGCCTCCTGGATATTGGCCAGGAGGGCATCATTGGCAAAAGCCAAATCAATTCGGGAGGACGTTTTAAATGTGGATGAGAAGCAGGAGTACACTCTGTCCTGGGGATGGAGCCATCTCCATGCCTCTTTGAATTCTGTTGCCTGGGCCCACGTGCCAAGATCAGGATTGAAAGTAGAGTGTTGGGAGGGTCTATCCAGGTCACGGGACAGTGTGGCATTAAAATCTCCCATGAACAGGACACTCGCTGGAAAATGCGGAGCCAGCCTTTCATATAGTACGTACAGAACGTGTATCTGGCTCGGAGGAGGCGGATAGACGTTTACAATGACATACTTCCTATTATAGATGCTCAACACCACCATAACAAATTTCCCCTGGGGATCTAGATGGATCTCATGAATTGTACATGGAACTCTTTTACTAATCAATATAGACACCCCTCGAGAATACGAGGAGTAGGTCGCATGAAGCGCCCTTTGCACCCAGGGTTTTTTCAAAGCCAGCACCTTACTACCAGTTAAGTGCGTTTCCTGTAGCAGCACTATGTGGGGGTTATGTAATTTTAAATATTGAAATAACAGCAAACGTTTGTATTTGGAGTTAAACCCCCTGACGTTCCACGATAGAATGGTCAGCGACTCAGCATCTGAGGGGGCCATCATGGAACACCGGGGGGAGATTGGAGCAGGATGATCCTAACCAACCAGTATATGTAAATAAACCCAAATATGGTACACACAGTCAGCAGCATTTGAGCAGCACAGTACTTATTCATTACTTTAAAGCAGAGAAACCCCTCCCCACAGAATACATAACACCCTACCCAAACATCATGAGAACCAATTTCAATGACCAAAAACCTAGGCCAGAGAGTCATACAAACCGATGTCGGGTTTTGTCCCATAACTAGAAAAAAAAATGGAGTCCGTAGGTCACTAGGACCCCTGGACGTTGGGCCACAGGGCCGAAGGTGGATACAGTCCTTCCCGAGAGATTCCTTCTCGATTCCGGGAGGGAAATCCAAAGTGCAGCAGGGAAACAGGGGGCGCTTCTGAGCAAAAGGTGGGGTTATTCAGTGGTAGTCTTTGGAGCTCCTTAGGCAGGAGTAAGTGGCAGTCTAGCCAGCAACAGAAGACAAAAGTATTCAAAACAGGCAAAAGTGGGAAGTAGCAGGGATGGAGGGACTGGGAACATAAAGCAGTTAATGCCAGGATCCAGCTAGAAGGAGTCCTCTTGAAAGGGAGAGGGATACTTAGTTATTCCCTGCTGGTTGCAGTCGGTCAATTGTCGCGGCACTCGAGCCCGCGGATGTAGGAGGCAAAGTAGGCCTCAAGATGGCGGCGGGCTTCTGGAGTGTGGAGCCGGCCGCGGCCCTGTAAAGACTCGATTGGCCGGCCGAGCTCCACAATTCCTTCTGGGGCTGATGCAGGTGTTGTCCGGTGCAATGTAGGGAGAGTTTGGAGACTCTCCAGATGCTGGCTGTATCAGGATGGCTGCAGATTAGATCAGGATCGGCGGAGCTCCTCTGTGAGACGTCTTGCTCCCTCTACATCCGGACACGCCCCCTGCATGGTGACGCCTTTAGTGTAGTTTAGTATCATAACTATCGGAATGGATCTTCTCTAAGGCGGCTTTCACACTGAGCTACTTTGCAGGTGCTAAAGTGCTAAAATAGCGCCTGCAAAGTGCCCTGAAAGAGCCGCACAATGCACTCCAATGTGAAAGCCCTGAGGGCTTTCACACTGGAGCAGTGCGCTTGCAGGACGGTCAAAAAAGTCCTGCAAGCCACATCTTTGGAGCGCTTTAGGAGTGGTGTATTTACAGGTCCTAAAGCACCCCTTCCCATAGAAAACAATGGGGCAGCGCTGCAAAACTGCCTGCTTTAACCCTTTTTCGGGTGCTAGCGGGGGTTAAAACTGCCCCGCTAGTGGCCGAATAGCGCCGCTAAAACGATGGTAAAGTGCCGCTAAATAAGAGATGTTTGCACTTTTTTAAATACATTTTTTTTCAAATATATTTACTTTAGCACTACTTTATTTTGTTTTGTATTGCTTAGTAACTGGTTAAGTGGCTGCTGCTAGCTTCATATTAAATAACCGATAGAGCTAGAGCTCTAGATAGAGCTCAGGCTGTATGTTTAGGGTCGTTGTCCTGTTAAAAGATGAACATCTGCCCGAGTCTCAAGTCTTTTTTCAGACTCTAACGGGTTTTCTTCTAAGATTGCCCTGTATTTGGCTCCATCTATCTTTCCATTAACTCTGACCAGCTTCCCTGTCCCTGCTGAAGAAAAGCATCCCCACAACCTGATCTACCATCACCATGTTTTACGGTGATGGTATATTCAGTGTGATGTACAGTGCTGGTTTTCTGACACATATAGCACTTTGCTTTTAGACCAGAAAGTTCAAATTTGGTCTCGTCTGACCAGAGCACCTTTTTCCACATGTTTGCTGTATCCCCCACATGGCTTCTCGCAAACTGCAAATGGGACTTCTTATGGCTTTCTTTCAACAATAAATTTCTTTGTGCCACTCTTCCATAATGGCCAGATTTGTGGAGTCTGTCCACAGGACTAATAGTTGTCCTGTGGACAGACTCTCCCACCTGAGCTATGGATCTCTGCAGCTTCTCCAGAGTTACCATGGGCCTCTTGAGAATAGCTGTATTTATACTGAGATTAAATTACACACAGGTGGACTCCATTTACTAATTAGGTGACTTCTGAAGGCAATTGGTTCCACTAGATTTTAGGGGTATCAGTAAAGGGGCTAAATGCATGCCATTTTTTTAGATATTTATTTGTAAAATAAAATTAACCATTTTATCATTTTCCTCCCACTTCACAATTTTATGTGCCACTTTGTGTTGGTCCATCACATAAAATACATTTGCGTTTTGGTTGTAACATGACAAAATGTGGATCATTTGAAGGGTTCTAAAAAGATATATATATATATATCTTTTTTAGGGCCCTGTACAGTACAGGGATTTTAACCAACCTTTGTTGCAGATTCCTACTTTTCTTATTCTGAAGAAATTGCGGTTTGTCTGTCCATGTGCTGGGTAGGTCTGTATGGGAGCAGTTTTAGAATTATCAGCTGCTGCATCTGCAGGGTTCTAATGAGGAAAGCTATTGGGGCTGTATCCCTTTAGACGTGATTTCCCTTGGAGCGCATCACACCAAAAATTATATTTTTGTTGCAGGAGATGCTTAAAATCTGTTTTGCTTCTTAGTGCAGACTTCTGGGAAAATCAGTAAGCCAATCAGACAAGCAGGAAATTACATTTCTAGGGGTGTTCTACACACCATCTGTGTTCAGGACACCTCCAGGTAGCCATATTGTATTGAATTTTACAGAAAATTACAGCACTACAGATTGAAAAGGAAAGGTAATTTTTTAATGGCATTTAATTACAATGACTAGTGGCACGTTTGTATATGCCATGTTATTTGCTCATTAATTCCCAATGAAAGTGAAGTTACCCTTTAAGTCCGGATTGTAAATGCAAAATGTGGAGCGTTCCAAGGAATGTGAAAACTGGAAATAAAAACAGTTTCAGATTGAAGCTTTTCTTCATGTTCCTGAAGAAATAAAGGTAGTGCACACTGATATAATGTGGCTTCAACTTTGAGCCACCTATCTAAATCAAGCTGGATACAATCATTGTTACTCTTATGATGAGCTCAATCACAAAACCCTGTCTGGAGACTTAGGGCAATGTTAAGGCAGCTTAGGCCATGAGTGCTACAAAGTACTGTAGCAGTACTTTAGGAATGTCTGTGTAACTTTCTTAGTCCTTTGTCATCTTATTGAGAGTGGCTTCAGGCTGTCATGCTAGCATTTTGATGAAAACCTGAAGAGGGGCATGGCAGCTGCCATCACTCCTGAAAATGTTAGTTGCCTGGCTTTAATAATTGAGTCACCATCCTATAACAAGCATGCAGATTTGAAATTTAGTGTGAATGCAGAACTCCTACAATGTTTTGTCACTGGCCCTGGAAAATGGCATATCCAGGTCGTACAGTACAGTAAAGGGCAGGGGCTCGTTGGTTATAGTACCTGGGTTATAGACTGGTACCGTCAGGTGATTGGACACTGGCAAAACTTTGCTGGACAGGCCCATGAGTGCATTTCTTTCAGTGTGAGTTTCCTTTCAATGGAGGGTATGAAACCACCTATTTTTGACTTAATTCCACTGACTGAAAATGGGGAGGCTGGAAAAGTGTATCTTTAGATATAATGCCACATCCAATGATCTGAACAAGAAAAAATCTATACAACAAAAATTGAAAAGTGTACATACACAAAATATTGAAAATGATAAATGTTTTATTATATAAATTGCGACACTAAAGTAACAGCACACAGTTATATGTGGTTCTTCACCCGACACATTTCAGTTACATTCTTTCCTCAAGAACTCAGTTGTGCATCTGTAGTATTTAAAAAAAAAATTGTGTGTGTGTGTGTATATGTATGTATGTGTATGTATGTGTGTGTATATATATAATATATATAAAAGAGGTGTATATAGGAATATATACAAATCTGTGATGGAGACACTGAAGTAACAGCACACAGTTATATGTGGTTCTTCACCCGACACATTTCAGTTACATTCTTTCCTTAAGAACTAAGTTGTGCATCTGTAGTATTTTAAAAAAAAATTGTGTGTATGTGTGTATATATAAACGGCCTACCATACACCACTAAGCGCCGGGTGCGTACAAACAATTCCAATACAGATAAATTATATATAAATAAAGTGAGGTCTAAGCAGCTGTTTAAAAAATTAAAAGATGAAGCAATTTCATAGTAAAAAATATAGCAGTTCAGTTCCTGTAAAATGAGATACTAAAAAAACAGGTAATAAATGTGTCCAAAACCAGAAAACAATATGTAAACAGTCCTTTGTGTGGTAGTGATAGGGTTAACAGTTCAACCGGCATAAAAGGTGATTTTCTGTAGATAAATTCAGGGTGTCTATCCAAGCACCCTCTATCATGAAATCTTCTAGTTTCACCACAAGAGGCACACTCCCCCTAGGGGGTTAAACTCGCCAGATAAATCTAGTACATAAGCCTTTTCAATAAGTGTCATCACAGGGGTTAAAACTGCATCCTCATCAGCTGGGATCCAATAGGCAAAAGTTCTCCAAATAAACCGTCCTAAAACAGAGAAAGTATTGCACATAGCGTAATTCTGTTTTATTAAGTTAAAAATCCACAAATGCCCATAAATAAATCCCCTAAAGTAATGTACACAACAAAAGGATTGAATCAGCATAACAGAATCAATGATTTGCTTTTGCCTCCGTATCCTGTCCAGGGAAGCCCTCTGTTGAAGTCAGAAATTTGCGAAACGCGTAAGAGCGTGACCTACACGACGCTCGCCGGAAGTGACGTTTTGTGCTCCACCAACGCTATCCACCACCAGGAAGTGCCTTGAGTGTCTGCGGGGAGATACGTTCTCAATCGACTTCCGTTTCCGGGGGGTGTGCGTCCTGAGCATGGAGGAGTGAGAGGAGCGGAGTACTGCAGCAGCGGCACGCTATAGCAGGAGACCGAAGAGACGCCGTGAGCTCAGGCGGTGTTCATGCCGAGACGAGGAGAGCGAGGAAAACACACTGGACTGTCTCACACGCTCAGTCAGTCACATATCACACGCTATCTGACAAGGAGAGACGCTGGAATGTCGGTGGGGGCTGGTGCGGTCTCACAGCGTACAGCGCGGGCTAATCAGAGACAGCAAGCGCTGATGGAGGAATCTGCCACTAACATCGCTAACAAATCTGAGGGAAATATTCGAACGGAACTCACAGAGGCGGTGGAAGTAAGTCCCCCAATACTCCCGCAGAATAAGAGCGTCATGGAATCCCAGGTATGTCCTTTAAGTTCAAGGGGACAGGAGGGGGCTAAGGAGCCAGATCTTAGGCAGCTCATTCAGGCTTTGCCCACCAAAGAAGACATACTAGCTTTAATGTGTGATTTGAAAGCCACTGTGAGGGAGGAACTGAGTGATATATGCTCTAAGGTGGAGGCAGTGGATAAGAGACTGTTTAAATGTGAGACTCTCCAGTGTACAGCTGATACCCGTATTAATGTGTTGGAGGCAAAGCTAAATTCTCAGCATCAAAGATTGATAGCTCTGCAATTACAGGCTGAAGATTCTGAGAACAGAAGCAGAAGAAACAATGTACGCATTAAAGGGATTTCAGAAGATATTAAGCCCCCTGACTTAAGAAAGGTGACAATATCTATCCTTAATAAATACCTGGATAACCCCCCAGAGACTCATATTGAACTAGACCGTGTGCACAGGAGCCCGGCAGTGAGGCACTTAGATCAGGGGAGGCCCAGGGACGTTCTGTGCAGAGTACATTTTTTTAAAGTAAAGGAGGATATAATGAGGGCTGCCTGGCAGAAGGGAGCTGTGGTCTTTGAAGATCAGGAGGTACAGTTGTTTCCCGATCTCTGCTGGCAGACGAAATTTAGGCGAAGATTAATGAAGCCATTACTGGAGCTGGTGCGAGCAAAGGGAGCGACATACAGGTGGGGATACCCGTTATCCCTAGATATAAAAAAGGAAGATCACTTTTTTACTTTATACGGCCCAGAGCAGCTGCCAGAGCTTTTTGTTTTTTTGAATTCGGAAGCAGTGGAGGTATCCGATTGGATAGATACCCCGATAGAACATGAGGGGTGGTTCAATCACCTGAATAAAAGACGAGGAAGAAGGAGGACTCATATGGAGGCTTAAGGAATAACAGCTAGGGCATGAAAATGCAGGACACCTAATCTACTGAGAACTACCTACCATTGACGGCAGTGGAGCTCTCTCTTTTTTTTTTTTTTTTTTTTTGGTTGTTTTATTTTTCCCCTTTTTGTTTTGGTAATCCACTCCATTTACCTTCTCGGTGTAGTATCTTCCCCTCTCCCGGGGGGGGGGGGGTGACTGTAGAAATGAAATGAGAATCTCCAAAAATGGTTTATCAGTATATGTGTATATATATATATATGTACATATGTATGTGTATGTATATGTGCATATCAGTTCATATGTTTTGGTCCTTTTTTTTTTTTTTTTTGTTTTTTTTGCCATATTTTTGCCACTTTTGTTTTCTTTTTTTTGTTTTTTCTCCTCTGAGACCTCAAAGATGTTCTCTCTGTTTTTGATTAAGTAATTCTCAGATCTCTCTAGATCTCTCTAGACCTATCCCACCCGAAGGGGGGTGTTTTTTTTTTTTTTTTTTTTTTTTTTTATTACTACTTCTTTAGGTTTTGTGGGGTTTGCTGTGTTGGTCTGGGTCAAACACTAAGGGGGGGGGGGGGGGAGGATGCATATAGAGGTGGGGGTGGGGGGGGGGTAGTATATGCATAACGCAATATATGCAATATACGCACAATGTATGACACAAATTAGATGTGATTTATTTATTTTTTTATTTTTTTTATTTATGTTTTTTGGATTTGTTGAATGTATAAAAGGGTAGAAACATACAGTGGGTTTCTCTGTCTTTAAGAGGTAGGGGGCAGAGGGGGTATAGGAGAGTTGATGAGGGGATGAATATTCACCTAAATAGTATATATATTATATATAAGTATAATTAGATAGTAGACACGCACATCCATTTTTTTTTTATTTTTTTGTGCTTTAATGGATGTAAGAAACATAAATATTAGGGGAAAGGGGAGGGACAGCACAGAAGGGGTGTGAAGAGAGGTGGGTAATGGTAGGAAGGGGGGAGGATAGGGGGGGGGGGGTATAGAATAGAGGGAGGACGGGGGTAAGAAAATGAGAGAAGAAAGTAAAAATGAAGAAAATAGATGGAGTGGGGTAGGCTTTGGGGGAAAGAAAAAGGGAAATAAAGTACTGATAAGGGGATAG
Organism: Lithobates sylvaticus; assembly: GCA_028564925.1. Taxonomy (NCBI): domain Eukaryota; kingdom Metazoa; phylum Chordata; class Amphibia; order Anura; family Ranidae; genus Lithobates; species Lithobates sylvaticus. The sequence continues at coordinate 144,883,029 of CM053031.1, read as the reverse complement.
AATATTGCTTGGGGAAAAGGGGTGGAGTGGCAGGAGGGGTTTAGGTAAAAATGAGGTTAAAATGGTAACAGGGAATGTATAAATGGGTAGGGGGAAAGAAGAGGAAAAAAAGGAAAAGGGAAAGAAAAAAATAGTAATTGATGATATTTGAAAGATATTCCCAAGATAAAAAGACGCTGTAAAGAGGGGAAAGGAAAAGAAAGAGAAAAAAAAGGGGGGGGGGGGGGTACTGACACAGCCTGTAGATTAGGGTATGGATAGGTGTACATATGCATACATAGGTGAGACATAAAGATAAAACACGGCGATCTCTATTAGGATGTGGGTACTGGTTAAATAATTTGGTGCTGTGCCGCTGCTGACAAAATCCGATCCCCTTCTCCGCATGCCAGGGGACATTTCCCCCATAAAAAACGTCTCTCCTCCGAATGGAGGAAAAGTCGGGGACGTTTAAAAAAAAGGGTTTTTTTTTTTTTTTTTTTTTTTTTTTTTGGGTCCTGACTCAGTGAGGGGGTGGATAACGGTGTCGAAAAATCGCACCGTTATACTAGCCCGGAGAGTAGGATAGGATAAATATAATTTTTTTTTTTTTTTTTTTTTTTTTTTTTTTGTTTGTTTGTTTGTTTTTAAGGGGCCTCTCTCTCTAGTAATTTTTTAGATAAAAGTAAAAATGACTAAAATAAAATTTACCTCGTATAACGTTAAGGGACTGAATATTCCAGAAAAACGGGCCAGGCTGCTCGCTGAGTTGGGAAGATTGAAGACACAGATTGCGTTCCTGCAGGAGACCCATTTTAGAATAGATAAAATACCAAAATGGGGGGGTCACAGATATCCCATGATTTACCATGGGGCCTCTCTGACCTCCAGATCAAATGGAGTAGCTATCATGGTGTCAAAGCAGATACCATGGAAAGAGTTGAAGGTAATAAAAGATGATGAGGGCCGCTTGTTAATCGTGAAGGGACTAATTGGCCAACAAAAGGTCACATTAGTTAATATGTATCTGCCAAATGAAGACCAGGTTAATTATCTTGAGCTTTGTTTACGGAAGGTCTATCAGCATAAGGAAGGACTGTTGATAATAGGGGGAGATCTAAATGTGGCCTTAGACCCCCTGGTTGATACGTCCAGAGGGGCCTCACATATGGCATATATTAAACTGCGAAAAATAAAGAAATTAATGGATGAGCTTCAGGTGGTAGATACATGGAGGATACTACATAATCTAGAAAGAGATTATACGTTTTTCTCCGCGAAATATAAATCCTATACACGGATTGATTACATTTTGATATCACAGACAGGAATGACATCACTGATAAAGGCTGATATAGGCTCGTTTACACTGTCGGATCATGCCCCGACAAACTGCGAGATGGAGATAGGGGAGGAAGGTCGTCGCGAGTGGCAGTGGAAGATTAATGAATCCCTTTTAAAAGACAAGGAATACGAAAAAAAAATAGTTCAGGAAATGGACTCATTTTTTCAAATTAATGGGACAGAGGAAACAACGCCATTTGCTCTATGGGAAACACATAAGTGTGTGATGAGAGGGATTTTTATCTCTCTAGGAACACATAGGAAAAAGAAGTTAAATGAAAAAATTGAGGTACTACTTAAAAATATAAGGCAATTGGAGCTGGCACACAAAAAATCTCAGACACAAGACATAGAGGTGAAATTAAATGGCCTACGGGAAGAATTAAATTCTCTACTCATTGAACAGGCGAAAGCAAAGATAAAACGGGGGAGGCAGACATTTTACGAATTCGGAAATAAGCCAAGTAGAATCTTAGCAAAAGCCCTTAAAGGAAATAACTCACAGGCACATATAACAGGTATTAAAACACAGAGAGATGAGTTGGTTAACTCATCACAGAAAATAGCACAAACCTTTAAGGAGTACTATGAGGGACTCTACCAACTAGAGGAGTCACTGTCCCCTGTAAGAAGTAAAAATAAATGGGAGGCAGCAAGGGAGTATGTGCGAACCTCAGGTATGCCGAAGCTGACAGAGGAGATATTGCAGGACTTAGATACCCCGATAACTATAGAGGAGTTTAAGAGCGCACTACAACTCCTGAAAGCGGGGAAAGCACCAGGCCCCGATGGGTACACCCTGGCATATTACAAAGCTTTTTCTGAGAAATTGGCTCCGAGATTCATAGCGGCCTTCAACTCGCTGCGGGAGGGTCAGAACCTACCGGCTGAGACCCTGTTAGCACACATAGTGGTAATTCCGAAGGAGGGGAAGGATCCATCTCAGTGTTCCAGCTACAGGCCAATATCCTTATTGAATGTGGACCTAAAAATTTTTTCCAAGATCTTAGCCATTAGGCTAGCGGAACATATTCCATCACTGATAAATCCTGACCAAGTAGGGTTCACTGCAGGGAGGGAGGGGAGGGAGAATACACAAAGGGTAGTGAACGCTATATACTGGTCACAGAGCCAACAGAAACCCCTAATATTAATCTCAGCAGATGCGGAAAAAGCATTCGATAGGGTTGACTGGATATTTCTGAGGGCCACTCTGCAACATATCGGTCTGGGGGAGGGAATGCTGAGATGGTTCCTAAATCTATACTCAATACCAACAGCGAGGGTGAGGGTCAATGACAGAACCTCGGAGCCATTTTGTATCCGAAATGGAACACGCCAGGGATGCCCACTGTCCCCTATTATTTTCATACTCACAATGGAGCCATTTCTTAGGAAGATACGTGCCAACTCCAATATTAGAGGAATAAAGACAAAAACCGAAGATTTTAAGTTGGCAGCGTATGCCGACGACTTGATTTTTTTTATAACCTCCCCAGTTATATCTCTCCCATCTCTTTTTGTAGAGCTACAGCATTATGGGAAGATAGCAAATTTTAAGGTGAATTACAGTAAATCGGAGGCTATGGGGCTGGAAATGAACGCATCATTGTCATATCAAATAAAGACACAGTTTAATTTCAGGTGGACAGAATCTTTTATAAGCTACTTGGGCATAAGAATACCAAAGAAATTAAATAGGATTTTCGAATTAAATTATGCACCAATGTTAAAGCAATTTAAATTAGATTTTCAAAGATGGGACAGAGAAGTCTTTACCTGGTTTGGGAGGACAAATATAATAAAGATGAACATAATGCCAAGACTTCTCTATCTGATCCAAACTATACCAATAAAGATTCCCCCAAGCTTTATGCGTGAACTTCGCTCAGGGTTCCTGAGGTTTATCTGGGCCGGAAAGCCAGCAAGAATACGAAGAGCTATTTTAGCTCTCCCGAAAGATAAAGGAGGAATTGGCTTCCCGGACCCAGTTAGATACCAGGAAGCTTCACACTTAGCTAGAATAACAGAGTGGTGCGCTAAAGAGAAGAAGCCATGGGTTAAAATGGAACAAATGATGACCGAGATTCCCCTAGAGGGGTTGGCATGGATAGCAGGTAAGGATATCCCAAAGGCAATAAGAAAACACCCACTAATAGGTGCAACTATAAGTATAGCCATGAAACTCTTCAAAAAAACAAACATATCTGTATACCCAAGCCCTATGACTCCGGTATTAGGTACGCCCGAATTTCAACCAGGTATGTCAGACCGAAGATTTGAAGAAGTAAGACGGGAGGGGAGATTTAGGCTTATACACTTCACAAAGGAAAATCGTTTAATGACACGAGGTGAGATAGAAAGAGAAATTTCAGCAGATTTAGACTATTTCAGGGTGATGCAGTTAGGAGCTTACATATGCTCAAAAAGTAGACTTTATCCAGGTATACGGAGCTTATCGGGCTTTGAACAGATATGCCTGGACGGAGAGAAACTGAAACATTCCTTATCATATTTCTACGAAGTATTAACAGGGCTGGAGGCACCTCAGGACCTGTATTTCATACAAGCATGGGAAAAGGAGTTGAAGACAGAGTTCTCCCAAAGGCAGAAGGATAAGATATTAAAATCCATACATAAAACATCTGTAGCAAGCAGGTACCAAGAGGGAGGATATAAGATCCTCACCAGATGGTATAGAACTCCAAGTATGATACATAAAATATTCCCACAGATACCGGATGCATGCTGGCGTTGTTCAAAGTCTGAGGGCACGATGCTCCATATCTTCTGGGAATGTGAAAAGGTCAGGGAATTCTGGAAAATGGTAGAGGAAACTGTGAATAATATTACAGGGATCTCCCTTGGGGAGGCTCCGGCAGCGTTTTTATTAAACGATGTCCCACTATCAATAGAAAAATATAAAAAATCTTTGTTGAAACATCTCCTTACGGCAGCGAGGGCCTGTATCCCGGCCCTGTGGAAAAGTGAAACATCACCGTCTGAGGCACAGTGGTGGGCCAAAATTGTAGAAATACAGCAAATGGAAAATTTGACTTGGATGCTGAAAGAGCAGGAGGAGAAATACTGGAATATTTGGTCCCCTTACTTTGCATATATAAGGGGAGAGGAGAGGTGAGGTATCTGATATCTGATTGAGGGGGAGACGACCCTGTTTTTTATTTTATTTTTTATTACTGTGTATTATTTATTTAATATATTTTATATATTTTTTTTTTTTTTTTTTTTTTGGGGGGGGAGGGGGTGGGTAAGGCAGGAGCCTAGGAAAAGGGGAAAAGGATAATATAAAGGTTGGCAGCGGAGACGGAACAATTCACAATGAAAATGGATATTAAGGAGATAAAACAATTATATGATATGCTATTTAGAACTAATTGGATAAAGAGATGAAATGTAAAGATGATGGATGTTAAATGTGAAATGTAAAGTAAAAAATAAAGAATTTAAAAAAAAAAAAAAAAAAAGAATCAATGACTTGCTTTTGCCTCCGTATCCTGTCCAGGGAAGCCCTCTGTTGAAGTCAGAAATTTGCGAAACGCGTAAGAGCGTGACCTACACGACGCTCGCCGGAAGTGACGTTTTGTGCTCCACCAACGCTATCCACCACCAGGAAGTGCCTTGAGTGTCTGCGGGGAGACACATGCAGACGCACTGGACACGCTGGACAGGATACAGAGGCAAAAGCAAGTCATTGATTCTGTTATGCTGATTCAGTCCTTTTGTTGTGTACGTTTATTACTTTAGGGGATTTATTTATGGGAATTTGTGGAATTTTAACTTTAATAAAACAGAATTACGCTATGTGCAACACTTTCAGGAAGCTCCCTGATGACGCATAAACTAAAGGCAAAACGCGTAGAGGCTGCTGGGAAAATACGTGACGCAACACAACTTCCGGTTCGAGCGGCAGTGGAACGCAAACGACAATACAGGCAACACACGCCGGTTTGAGGGTTCCTCTATATACACGGCTGGAATAGCTCAGTGCCGGCCTAAGGCACAACAAAATGTGAGTGTAAACTTTTTTGTTTTTTACTGTGTTTGAATTAAAATCATCTTGATATACTACACTATGGGAGCATTTAATTTTTTCTGAGAACGGAGGCTGCCCAGATTACATAGCTTGAAGCCTATGAGATAACAAATCAATTTTGACCAGAGTAAGGAGTGGTTATCCAGAAAAATAAACCAAAGGCTCTAAACTCGCCTGGTTCTGGTGAGTGGCCATTACTTTAGAGGTGGTGGATTCACGTTCGGGGTGGATGGCACAGCACCAGAATATTGTTAGATTTAATCACAAGAGGTGTTAATAACGGGACACTATATTGGAACTCAGTGATTGTGGCATCCTTTTTTTTGTTTTTCTTGTTTCTTTTTTCCCTTTCAGGATTTTTTATATTATATCTGTATTCAGATAATCACTGTGTTTTTTTTTCAAGTGGAAATGACATAATAATTGATTGGTATATAAATGACACATAATATATTGGTGTTAAACATAAGATAGGGGTATAGACACGCACTGTTTTTATTTTCATTGGTATATTATATTGTTAATTGATTTGGCAATTAATGCACTGAGCACTCTTAGGAGACCCACACCCTAATTAGGGGGGCTGCTAACCAAAGGGGGGTAGTACCATCCCTTTTTGGTATTTTAGTACATCACAATCTTTTGGCACATATGGATGTTATTAATTAGAGTGATTGATGCGGTTCTCTTCTTTAAAACAAAAGATTTCATGATAGACGGTGCTTGGATAGACACCCTAAATTAATGCCGGTTGAACTGTTAACCCTATCACTACCACACAAAGGACTGTTTACATATTGTTTTCTGGTTTTGGACACTATTTATTACCTGTTTTTTTTATTTTAGTGCTGTTTTTAGTATCTAATTTTACAGGAACTGGACTGTTAGTATAAAATATATCATTTTGCTTCTTATAAACATATATATATATATATATATAATACCGATGCAATATAGATGCACTTGCATAGGCTGAAAAGGTATCACAGAACATCCCCAATGCAAAAACAAGAGGAAGGGTTATGCTTCAATACGATCCTAATCACCCCATTGAGGTAAATACCTCTGGATGGAACCTGTATCGGGCAGTTAAAGATAGCGGATCACTCCTCCCCCAACATACATTGAGAGCCGCCCAGGATTAGATGGGCACGAACACTGAGGCCAAAGAAATGGGGGGGGGGGGGGCAGCCTAAATGCAAAAGAATAGCAAGAGAAAGTATTTATATAAGTATCTATATAATTAAATTTTTTTTAATTTCTTAAAATTTTATTGGGAAATATACATGTGTAGCAAACAGATGCCATCAAAGTTAGTACCTGATTGAAGTATTTGAAGTGCTGAGCCACAATGGAGACTTATATAGTCATCTGGGTCATACACAAGTTCAGTATCTATATAATATCTATATAATAGAAACCATTAATTTATATTTAACCCTGCCTAGATAAAGTATTTAAAATGTAGAAGATGTTGAGAAAGTGTATCAATGTGGCATAAAAGGTTTTTATAAAATAAATTGTTTACCAACCAAAAGCATAAAGCACACAGCGTCCTGACATCCATCTGCAATGGAGTGGGTGCCATTGTGGGACTGCTATGTGCTTTATATCTGATTGCGAATTGCTGAATCAACACAGCTGAACAAAGTCAGCCATGTTAATCCGCAAGTCTGGCCACCTGAGTGGCCTCCTGGGCCGCACGCGCACCTCCACTCCCCAGCTGCGCATGTGCAATGTCAGCGCGGCGGGAAGAGAGCTGCCCTGTCGCCCACCGACACGCAAGACTTTACCAGCGGACTGCACATGTCCGCCGGAGTAGCAAGATGGAGGGCAATCAACCCAAGGTCAGTACGCTCCACATAGCCGCAATTGGTAAGTTACCCAAGCGTCTTTGCATGCCGGGTGACTGCAGGTCCGCCCCGAACAGCAAAACAAGAAGCAGCAGGGAAATGAGGAAAATTGATAGCTGAAATAAAATGGGGTGACAGAATATGTAAAATAGAAGCAAATACTTTCACTAGTATCAGTGTGTTAGAGGAACCAAAGTGATTGCCCCCTAGAGGGCACATTATAGAACTACAAAACAAAATACATAAGTCGCAGAATAACATCTACTGCATAGAAAATAGTTACATACGGCCTCAATTAAGCAAAAATATAGACTTTATATTGGATAACAGAGTAAGCTGTATATTAATAAATAACAAAACAAAAATAAAGTAATTACTAATGCCTGAATGGAGAGGCAATGACATTAAGGCAGGAAGGGGGACATGACAGGCTAGTCAAAAAGGGGCAGATAAGAGGATTATCAAACTTCTATTTTTCCATTCCCCCTGAGGAAAAACCTTCCAACAAAGGTTTGAAGCATATTGCTTTATTTAGACCTGGTAAGCCTGTGGCTTTTAAATTGTATATCCATCTTAATTCCAGTTGGAGAAGGGCTTTGTTCCAGTCCCCCCTCTTGGATCAGGATGGATACAATCCAAAATCAAAAATTTCATTTTTGGAAATTTGCCTCCATGTACAAACTGTGTATGCCGCGGCAAGTCTGGATTAGCGACTTGCATACTTCTAACATGGCTATATGCACGTCTCCAAAATTGTAACTTGGGTTTTCCCCACATAAAAGCACCTGCATTCACAAGACAGGAGGTAAATATACCCAAGGGTTTTGCAGTTGGTGAAGTGCTTGGGTCAAAAAATTCTTCCATTGGGGAGAATTGGGTCCTTCTGGGTGAGCATGTATTTACAAAAATTGCATGCCCCAAAGATAAAGGCACCCTTAAATTTGCAAGGATCATCGTAAAATTCACGCCTACATTTGCTGCAAATTAGTTGGTCCTTAATGGATTGGGCTCTTCTAAATCTGAATGAGTGAAATTCAGGGACCAGTTGTCAAAGTATGGGGTCCATGGGTAATATATGGACACATTTGATTTGATTTTATCCTGTTGATTAGTAAATTTAGTCATTATTCTTATAGGTTCAGTGACTAATCGTTTTCTGAGAATCAAGTACTTGTGTTCTAGTTTTATCCATTGCCTTTTTATAAGCCCCTTTTAAGGGAGGCGTGTTAGTAGCCCCTCTGTAGCAGCCTGTCTCGCAAATAGTTTGCCTCTGTGGTAAATGCTTGATCGTCAGAGCAGTTGCGTCTTAATCTCAAGTACTGACCATACGGTATCGAATTTATAAGAGGTTTCGGATTGAAACTAGACCCGCGCAAGATTGTGTTTCCTGCTGTTGGTTTTCTATACAGGCTGCTGCAGAGGAACCCCCCAGGTCCCGATAGATTGAAATGCAGAGGAAAGCAATACTGTTCTCGTGAGACATAGTAAATCTTAAATTGAAATATTTTTTATTTAATCTTATGAAAAATTGTTCAAGTGTTTTGATGGGTCCATTCCAGACGACGAAAATGTCGTCTATGTAACGATACCACGCACAAATGTGGCTCGTATACATTGACAAGGAATCATCTGTAAAGAGCATTTGTTGCCACTCCCCCAGATACAGGTTGGCATAGGACGGGGCACAACATATCCCCATCGCTACCCCCTGTATCTGGAGGTAGTGTAAAAACGTGTTCAAGGATGAATTTTAGTAATAAAATTATGAATTCGTTGTAAGCTGATTCCTATGTTTTAGTGCATAAAATATGAAAAATGGCCGCTAGGCCTTTATCATACGGGATCAAACTATATAACGTTTTAACATCAATCGTGACCAAAGTGGAGTGTTCTGCAATGTGAATTGTGTCTATGCTGTATGATGGTAATGAGGACACAAAAGGTTTTAAAGTTTCGTCAACCAATTTACTAGCATTTTCACTGATAGCCCATTTTTTGGTTGAAGGTAAACCATTTATTTTTAAAAACCTTTTATGCCACATTGATACTTTCTCAACATCTTGTACATTTTAGGCAGGATTACATATAATTAATGGTTTCTATTATTTAGATACTGAACTTGTGTATGACCCAGATGACTATATAAGTCTCCATTGTGGCTTAACACTTCAAATACTTTAATCAGGTATTAACATTGATGGTATCTTTAACATGTATATTTCCCAATAAAGGGTCTTTTAAAATTTTTTAACAATATATATTATATAAATACTTTCTCTTGCTATTCTTGCATTTAGGCTGGCCCCCCATTTCTTTGGCCTCAGTATTCCTGCCTGTCTAATCCTGGGCTGCTGTAAATGTATATGGGGGGAGGAGTGATCCGCCATCTTTGACTGCCTGATACAGGTTCCATCCAGAGGTATTTACCTCAATGGTGTGATTAGGATCAATGTATAGATGCATAATCCTTCCTCGTGTGTGTGTGTGTGTGTGTGTGTGTGTGTGTGTGTGTGTGTGTGTGTATGTGTATATATATATATATATATATATATATATATATATATATATATATATGTGTATATGTGTATGTATATATTATATATATGTGTGTGTGTGTATATATATATGTATATGTGTGTGTGTGTATGTATATACATTTTAAAAATACTACAGATGCACAACTGTATGTTCTTCTTCTTTTTTTATTTTTTTTTTTCTCAATAGATTTTTATTGAAAAATTTTCAAAGTCAAACAAAGGTGTACAAAACATTGTATTACTGGTTGTACGTACAGTCAGTATACATAAGCAGATGTAACATTACTGCATATGATCTCACATGTATAGGTGAACTGGGAACAAACTTGAGAATGGTGATCACTTATTGACTCCGTCCTCATTGTGGACGATCAGCTACTTGGAGTAATACTCATAATAAACAAGGTAAAACAGACAACTATTGTAACTATTTCAATCAGAATGAACATACATGAGTGGTCGGGGTGGGCCTCTTCTCCCGGGCACCCCCCATGGGGAACACATCTGTGACCGAGAGAAGAGGGCCCCTCCTCCCATTAGCATGGGCAAAAGAGACATATAGACTTAAATAATAAGTTTAAGCAAAGATCCTGGTTATGCCAGGGGAGTTGGTCCATTCTTTCCATTGTGTCCACATGAGGTTTGCCTGTTCTGTATCCTTATAGTGTAGTGCAAGAATCGACTCATGAGTGAAGTGCACCTGTGTGGTGTGAACCACCTCTGCCAAGGTGGGAGGGAGCGGGTCTTTTATATTTTCTGGTTAAGCTGAGTCTTGCCGCTAATAGAATATGTAGGATTGTATTTCTAGTCGGATTGGGGTATTTGTCAATAGAAAGGGATAGTAAGGCTAGAGATGTTTTTTTTTGGGACGGGAGTCCCTGTTACCTCTGTAATTAGTTGGAATACTGAACAACTGTGAGTTCTTGAACACCCATGAGGAAAGAATGTAACTGAAACGCCTCTGGTGAAGAACCACATATAACCGTGTGCTGTTACTTTGGTGTCTCCATCACAGATTTGTATACATTCCTATGCTTGGTCCTTAAGGTCCATAATTTTTAATGTCGCAGTTTGTATAATAAAACATTTATATTTCAATATTTTGTGTATAGATATTAATGCCTCTAGTCCACTAAGGGGGTATAATTTGTTCTTGTTCATTCCACTGACTAGTCAAAGGTCTGAAACTGGACAATAAACATGACTGGCATTTTCAGACGGAGGTTGGCAATGGCAGCCTCATGTGTCTCCTTGGCACAGATTCCCCTTAAAGGATAACCGACCCCTTTATATAAAGTACCCAAACATTCAGTATTCTATACAGGTTGGACACCTATATTGCCCTTTTCCTTCTCTCTATGAAGTATTCACTGCAGGTGAATTTTCCTGGTGCATGTGGTAAGCTGCCACTAACTAATAACTATCTATCTGTGAATGTCACAACTGCTTAGCTTCCATTTCCTTCTTGGTCTGCAACCCCACCCCCTCTTTTCAGTTCTGTACGAAAAGTGCTTAAAGAGGAATTTCCATAAAAAAAAAAATTTAAAGTTAGCAGCTACAAATACTGCAGCTGCTGACTTTTAATAATCGGACACTTACCTGTTCCAGGGTCCAGCGATGCGGGGGATTGGAGCCCCGCTCGTCCCCCCCCCCCTCCGCTCAGCGTTCTAACTGTGTGGGCACTCGGCTGTGGCTTCACAGCCAGGCACCCACTGCGCATGTGCAGCGCGTCGTGATTGGCAGCGGAGTCATCTGGGACCTATCACATGTCCCAGATGACTGACAGGAGGGAAGGGGCAGAGCTGAGCCCTTCCTGCGCCGAGGGGAAGTGATGTCACCAGCCCAGGCACTGAAGGAGGCAGACTATGAGGGACCCACTAGCAACAGGCATTTAGAGGTGAGTTTTTATTTTTTTTTTAGAATTGTCGCTCTATTTTTGTTTATAGCGCAAAAAATAAAAACCGCAGGGGCGATCAAATACCACCAAAAGAAAGGGCTATTTTGGGGAAAAAAATGACGCCAATTTTGTTTGGGAGCCACGTCGCACGACCTGCAATTGTCAGTTAAAACAACGCAGTGCCGACTCGCAAAAAGGGGCCTGGTCCTTTGGCTGCCAATTGGTCCGGGGCTGAAGTGGTTAAATAGCTCTAGCTTTACACCCAAAAGCAATTAATCATGTAGTGCAATGGTCTCCAAACTGCAGCCCTTTGCTTTCTTTTATCCGGCCCTTGGGGCAATATTCCTCCCACTGACACGAGACACTATTCTGCCAACTGCCACCAACAATGGGGCTCTATTTCTCCTATTGGCACCAGCAATGGGGCACTATTCCTCCCAATGATGCCAAAGATTGGCTACTATTCCTCCACCTAATACTATACTGTTTACTCCTGCTGGCCACAGTCCAGCCCCCCTGAAGGACAAAAACTGGCCCTTTGTTTAGAAACTTTTGAGACCCTTGGTGTGGTACGAGTGTATATAATTAATTGGTAGACAGGGGCCAGTTGTAGGCTTTGTGCCTTACTAAAGTTGGCAGTGCTTGCTTTACTCTGACACTAAATTCACAATTTATGTTAAGTTGAATAAATGCAATATGTTTAAATAATAGTACAATATCGCTTCTATCTTCCTTGGATTCATCTCAGTAATGCATGCTTTATTCCTAGATTCAGAGACTTGCTGTCCCAGGGTGGCTACATTTGGTCTCCATGCCCTGTTGTGTTTTTCAACGTAGCTACCCCACGGTGCTCGTCTCCACAATGGACTACTTAAACTGGTTGTAAACCTCAGACATGAAATATGAACAAAGCATATATTTCTATAGTGTGTACTTGTCTCAATTAAGAGCTCTAAGCCCTGGTTCACATCAGTTCGGCTTTGAAATTGCGCTGCTTCAGCGAGATTTCAAAGCCACACATCAGTACAATTTGCACTGCCGATTTAATTACGACTTAATTTAACAGAAGTCTATGCATGTCGCAATGAAATGGGTAAAATGTAGTGCAGGAACCTTCTTCATATTCGCTGCAACATAAATGGTTCCTTTGCTGGCAATAGGGTGCGATTTGTCATGTGATTTGGAACTGTCAAATTGCACCGGTGTAAGTGTAATTTCTGTCTGCTGCTTTATTCCTCTTATCAGCATGAATTACCTTTGACAAATTTTCCTGACACCAAGAGAAAAAAGGTGACATGGGAGGGACCGCCAGCTGATTGACAGCCTCAACTCTGTTCCTGTGAGCTGTGTGAAGTGGGGTGCGTCTCTTCCTTCCAATCAACTGCCAGAGCTCTCCTCACTGAGCTCTGCAGAGTGTAACTTCAGCTCTCTGTCCACTTTTTTCTGAACTCTCAGACAGGTTTTATAAATTCTGGACTTTGAACGGATGTAGGGAAGAGAGGCTGAAGATAAACAGGTACAACTTATGTAGGTGGATTTGTTTCATCTGTGTATCACCTGAGGCTAGTCACTTCACTGGGTATATGTGCCGACAAATTTAGCAGTGGCACACAAGGTCCCTTGTTTTCACTTATTGCCCACATTTCTCTATCCCCGGGGCTGCAGATTAACAGACATAGAGGCAAATACAGCATACACATTTATCTCTCTTGCTCCCACTGCCTCTGAACTCATAGGGGGAGTAGGGTGGGCTGAGCTGGAATGTGTTTTTGTTTCTGCACACAAGTAGTCTATAGCAGAAAACCATGGGAAATGTAGTAAGAAAGTAGCAGAGCATATGATAGACTGTTCCATCTATGCTGCCAGTGGAATGGCCCATCAGCCATGGATTGTAAGTATGTACAGGACACAAATTCATTGTGAAAACAGTAAGTGACTTGGGGAAAAAAACACCATGCTATACTTCATGTTTAATAATGATCAATGTAAAACAATGTATGAGTTTAGTGTCACTTTGATTTATGGGCCATGGGAAGTCCTCTTTCATTTTCCTTTATTCATTTGCTTTTTGAAGCTGGATTCATACTAGTGCGAATAGGATGTGGGTTTCGCCGCATCCAATCCGCATGTCATGAGATTGTGACCGGCTCTCAATGGAGCCGGTTCACACATCTCTGTGGTGGCTGTGGAGCGAATTGCACAGGGGTCCCGTGCGTCTTTGGCTCAGTTTTCAGGTACGAATTCAGGCAAAAACTTGGGCCTGATTTGTCCCTGAAACAGAGAACAGGGAAGCACTGACCCCTACCGTGAGCCGTTTACGAAGACAGTGTGAACCCAGCCTAAAGCAACGATAGGAGGATGGAGTGCTAGCTTTAATAAAACCTGATAGCTGTGTAATATGGCTTTGTTTATCAAAGCCGTTGATGATCACCAGGCCAAGCAAAGAATGGCTAATGCAGACATCCATACTGGTGTCAGGGGGTCCCAGTTTCAGTAGGAGAGGGGATGCTGACCTGGTGATAACATGACATGTCTCGCTGCCTGACCATGAAGACCCTGCTGAGGCAAGTTTTGGAAAGCTCATAGGCCAGTGGAGGTAAAGACTGGCTTCTGCAATGTCTGGAATTCGCAGCTGAAGAGGAACCTCTGAGGAAGAGTCGAGCGTGGCAACACCGATGGCAGTAGAACGACGAGGCAGGAGGAAAAGCCCAGGGAGCCAGACCACACAGCCCAGTGGGCACTGGAGCGAGCGAGGGCTCCGGCGGAGTCGCAGGAAGAAGAGGTGCGGCTGGAACCAGAAGAGCCAGTGGTGGCGGCAGCCATTGAAGGGACTGGGTGCCGCATGAGAAAAAGCAGGGGCGGCCTTTGTCACCGCCATCATTTATATGAAACCTTACGGTCCAAAGATTCAATTCAATTAAGACCTATACAGACGACAATACTACAAGATCCACCACCTACAACCTTTCTCTGTCCAATGCTGATCACTCCATTCTGAAAACCCTTGAGGAGTTGTATTTTAAGGGTTTCTGTAAGGACATTGACATAGAGTCTATGTCCAATGACATTTTTTCAGGACTATTTCAAAAGAATGTAAGACCTACTCCCATTTAAACCAGTTTCCACATTTTACCCCCATTGGGTGAAAGGTAATCACATCCCTGTCTTTTCCGAATTGGTATTTAACCAACTTAAGAACATGTGCATCAAGAATAACAGACTTCCACCTGACTCTGATCCTCTTCTTGGCCCACTTAATAACATTAAACAAAATTCAGAGGTCATTATTAGACAAGCCGATAAGGGAGGAAGCTTGGTCATGTAGGATAAGGATGCTTATATCAGTGAGACTCTAAGACTCCTGGGAGATCGGGACACCTATGGGGTGCTTCCAAGTGACCCAGTTTTACAATACAAGAAAGATCTTAAAGCGGTTCTGCACTCTGTAAAAAAAAATTTTTTTAAGGACGTAATATAAAGTATGCTTACCTTTATTAGGGGACTCACCTGTTCCATCTTCCATCTCGATCGCCGCCGGTTTTCGTCCGCTGAAGTTCCTCGTCTTCTTCTTTAGTGCTGGGGGCCATCTTGCCTGTGGGCATGTGAAACCCCACAGGCAGTGTTGATGGCCCAGCATGCACCGCCGTTACTCGCGCGTGCGCAGTAACGGCACATCTGCCGACATCTCACGAGATTTCGGCAGATGCGGCCAAAATCTCGGGAGATTTCGGAAGACGTGGCCGAAATCTCGCGAGATTTCGGAAGATGCCCGCACTGACTCCTGGGATCAATGACACCAGATCCCAGGAGACAGTGCGGCGTGACGACGATCGACGCAGAGACCCCGCCCGCTGCCGCAGAGGGAGAAGACCGGAAGTCTTCAATTACAAGGTAAGTAAAAAAAAAAAAAAAAAAAAAAAAATTTAATTTAGTACTCTTTGCCTGATTTGGAAGGCAAAGAGATTTACTAAATGAAATGAGTGCAGAACCACTTTAAGAGTCTACTGGATATGGCGTTAGTACATGGCATTCTAACCAAAGATTAATATTTTTTTTTATTTAAAAAACATCCAGCCACCCCATACTTCTACCACATCCCTAAGATCCATAAAGACCCTGCCAACCCTCTGGGGTGCCCCATTATAGTAGGCATGGATAGTCTCACCAGCAACTTGGGTTGCTATATTGACTATTTTTACAGGACCTAGTTTTGCACCTCTCCCTATGTACTGGGCACATGCTGGAAATCCTGTCACATTATTCATGGCAACAGAGTTACAGATGGCTTTCTCTTGATATAGCTTCACTGTATACATCAATCAAACACGAGTTTGGATTAAAAACTATTGAATACTTTCTATCTAAGGATCAGTTATTTAATTATAAACAAACCCAATTCTAGTTTAATAGTATAAAGTTTGCCCTTGAACACAACAATTTTTCCTTTCTAGGCAAACATAGACAAATCCAGGGTACAGCTATGGGGGCCAGGTTCGCCCCAAGTTATGCCAACATGTTTATAGAGTATTGGGAACATCAGTTCATTTGGAACAACAACCCATTTGGGGAGAACCTTGTCCTCTATACAAGGTACATAGATGATATACTGATTATTTGGGATGGTACAGATCTCCAACTTGAAGTTTTTTTTTTGGAACATTGTACTAAAAACCCATTTGTTATTTCTTTCACATATGTCATTCATGAGAGCTGTGTAGTGTTCTTAGATCTTGAGTTCAGGTCTACTCGTGATGTGGCCATTTTTTCCAAAACTCATTTCAAGCCCACTGCTGGGAACTCATATTTACATGCGAGGAGTCACCATCATCCCCAGTGAATTAGAAATGTACCTTTTGGACTATTTTGCAGACTACAATGTTCATGCACATTAGGACAAGACTATGTGGAGCAAGGATTGGTCCTGAAAAATAAGTTTAAAGAGAAGGGGTTTGCAGATAACCTCATTGATGAGGCTTATGGTAAGTACCTAGCACTTTACACATGGAATAGTGAAGACAGAGGCCTCTCAACATCCTCTGAAGTCGTTGCTCAGTGGAATGTGGGGAAGTTGTCTGTACGGTTCTGCACTCAATACAACAGCAAGGCATCGGAAATACAACACATCAAGAAAAACTGGAACAGCAGCCAAATATGGAAGGCCAGTGTGGACTTCCATATTTGATCAAAAAGGGAGATACAAGTGTGGGATCCACAACTGTGGGACATGCTGTCTCATGTGGCATTGGAAGCGTCACATTGCTGGTGCAGATAGGAGATCCTTTCCCATTAAGCAATTCATCAATTGTGGTCTATGGGCTTCTTTATCCTTTGGCTTACTGTATGTAGGCCGCACGTCTAGACTAGGGATGGGTCCGGTGTGGTTCGAATCAAACATCGGGCGTTCGACCGCTCGTCAAAACCAGAACTCTCAGGACCGTTCGCATCGAATTCGTGTGATGCGAACAGTCCACAATGCACTGCGCCGTGTGCAATGCTGGCTGATGATTGGCCAAGCATGCACTGTGACCCCGAATGCTTGGCCAATCATAGAGCCAGCGGCGAGGAGCCTGTGGCCAATTATTGCTCATGGGATTTAGTACATGCCCCACACTATATAAGGCCGCCACGCCGGCGGTCTCATGTAGTGTGTTCCAGCGTTAGGAACAGTGACAGACTGTACTGTACAGTGTCTGCTTGTGCATTATCTGCTTGTGATTCATCTACATTATCTGCTTTTGATTCATCTGCATTATCTGCTTGTGGATTCTGGGGATTAGTGTAGGGAAAGAGGAAAAATAGGCAGGGTAGTTCTACTCAGTGCTGTTCTCAATCTCTACAATCCAGCCATCTGCAGGAGTAGTTAGTGTGTGTGTGCGTGCTGTGTTAGTATAGCACTGCAGTAGCACATTAAACCACCTTTACCCTTCTGGCCTGTTGTCATCTAAGGCAGCCATCTGCAGGAGTTAGTGTGTGTGTGTGTGCTGTGTGAGTATAGCACAGCACACTAAACCACCTCGCCCTGTATCTGCCCTTCTGCCCTGTTGTCGTCTAAGGCAGCCAGCCAGCCATCTGCAGGAGTTAGCATGTGTGCTGTGTGACTATAGCACAGCACACTAAACCACCTTACCCTGTATCTGCCCTTCTGCCCTGTTGTCATCTAAGACAGCCAGACAGCCATCTGCAGGAGTTAGCGTGTGTGTGCTGTGTGACTATAGCACAGCACACTAAACCACCTTACCCTGTATCTGCCCTTCTGCCCTGTTGTCATCTAAGACAGCCAGACAGCCATCTGCAGGAGTTAGCGTGTGTGTGCTGTGTGAGTATAGCACAGCACACTAAACCACCTCACCCTGTATCTGCCCTGTTGTCATCTAAGACAGCCATCTGCAGGAATTAGTGTGTGTGCTGTGTGACTCCAGCACAATATACACTACCCATTACAATGTCTGGAAGACCGACAAGGAGAGGCAGACAGTTCCGAGCCAAGAAAACAGGGCAAGCAGGCTCTGTGTCTAGAGACAACAGTGCTGGTCGTGGACGTGGTGCATCGTCATCAGCACGTGGCCACGGGACATGCTTGTCCTTCTTTTCGGCGGCTGGACATGTTGAGCCGCATTATGCAGAAGGCTTGGTAGAGTGGATGACCAAGCCCTCCTCATCCTCCTCATCCTCTCTCACCCAGGCTCAGGGTACTGGCAAAGCAGCTGCCAACGCATACTCAATGGCATCATCAGGCACCCCTTCCCTAGACCCACCATGTCCTCCTGAGGAGTCCCCCGAACTGTTTGAGCACAGTGTTGGGTTCATGCTCCAGGAGGATGCCCAGCGTTTTGAAGGCTCGGATGATGATACCCAGCTAGAGGAAGGCAGTAGCGTAAGCGCAGAGAGAGGGGATGCTCAAGGACAGCAATCTGGCAGTCATGTTCCACCAGCTGCAGCTTACTGCCAGGTTTGCTCCAGTGGTGAAGAGGGAGGGGATGATGAGGTCACTGACTCCACATGGGTGCCTGAACGGAGAAAGGAGGAGGTGGTGGCACATCTCCAACGAGGCAGGATGCCCTCCGGGGGCCAGCTTGAGGCCAGCACACCAACTGAATCACACCGCAGAGCTCCGCCTGTGCAGGGCGCTGCCTCTGCACGTTATTACAAAAGTTCTTTGGTGTGGGCCTTTTTTGAGACGAGTGCATCAGATCGCACCACTGCTATTTGCAACATATGTCTCAAGCGTATCTCGCGTGGCCAAAACATCAGCCGCTTGGGCACCACAAGCATGACCAGACATATGTTGACCTGCCATGCAGCTCGTTGGCAAGCGCACATTAAAGACCCACACCAAAGAACAATGCGGACCTCTCCTTGCTCCTCGACAGCTTGGATCTCCAACCCCACTATACCTTCAGTCCTCTCTGAAAGCTGCACTGAGAGGAATGAAGGTGTAGAATTAGGTGTGTCACAGCCAAGCACTTGCGGGCACTCTGCTAGCAGTACACCGAAGTCCGATTGTACCAGGCAAATTTCCCTGCCCCAGCTGCTGGACTGTCGAAAGAAGTTTACTCCCATCCATCCACATGCCCAGCGGTTGAATGCTAGCTTGGCTAAATTGCTAGCACTTCAACTGCTGCCTTTTCAGTTGGTAGACTCGGCCCCCTTCCGTGAGTTTGTTCAATGTGCGGTTCCTCAGTGGCAGGTTCCCAAACGCCACTTTTTCTCACGGAAGGCGATTCCGGCTCTCTACCGGCATGTGGAAGGTAATGTCCATGCCTCGCTGGACAGGGCTGTCAGCGGTAAGGTGCATATTGCCGCTGACTCATGGTCCAGCAGGCATGGACAGGGACATTACCTGTCTTTCACGGCCCATTGGGTCACTCTTTTGGCAGCTGGGAAGGATGCAGGACAAGGTGCAGTAGTGTTGGAGGTTGTTCCGCCACCACGCCTCCAAAATGCTACTACTGGTTGTGACTCTCTCTCCTCCACCCCTTCCTCTTCTTCTTCCTCCATGGCCTCTTCGAGTGCTCTGTCCTCGGAACCAGCGGTGCTCCGTAGGCCTCCAAGGAGCTACGCAAGTACGCAGGCAAAAAGATGCCATGCCGTGCTTGCGCTGGTGTGTTTGGGGGACAGGAGCCACACTGGGGCAGAGGTTCTGTCGGCTCTGCAGGGGCAGGCCGAGAGGTGGTTGATGCCACGCCAGCTTAAGCCAGGAATTGTGGTTTGTGACAATGGCACCAACCTCCTCTCCGCCCTGCGACAGGGACAGCTGACCCATGTGCCCTGTATGGCTCACGTCCTTAACCTGGTGGTGCATCGGTTCTTGGGCAGGTACCCAGGCTTACAGGATGTCCTGAGGCAGGCCAGGAAAGTCTGTGTGCATTTCCACCGATCATATAATGCCAGTGCTCTGCTGGCTGAGCTGCAAAAGGAGTTGAACCTGCCCAAGAACCGCCTTAGATGTGACATGCCCACCAGGACATTTACAAATGTCATTTTTTGCAGGGACAGTTCTAAACACGGGAAACACATGCCACTTCACAAGCATACTTTAGACACCCCCAGGTACCATATTTAAAGGAATATTTCACTTTTTTTTTTTTCACTTTATGCATCATTAAAATGACTTCTTCCGAAAAAACGTCAGTTTTTAAAACTTCTTTTTGCATTGATACATGTCCCCTGGGGCAGGACCCGGGTCCCCAAACCTGTTTTATGACATTTACATGCATATTGGCCTTTATAATTAGCACTTTAGATTTTGAACGTTCACGTCCATTGTAATTAATAGGGTTCAAATGTTCGGGCGAACTTTCGGTCTGTTCGCAGGTTCTAGTGCAAACCGAACCGGGGGTGTTCGGCTCATCCCTAGTCTAGACCTTTAAGGGTCTGAATTGGAGAGCATAAGGGTAACATCCACTACAACAGACAACTATTCTGTACCCTGTCACTTCAAAGAGGCACATGGCAGTAGTTATTCAGACATGAGAGTGTTTGGGATCGAAGCCATGTCCAAAGATTTGGACAAGGCCAGACGTCATCAGAGACTTTGCAGGCGTGAAAGTTACTGGATCTTTACTTTGGGTTGTCTGGTGCCCAAAGGCCTCAATGAGGGGTTGGATACCCATAATTTAGTATAGTACCACCTCGTGCTACCTTACATCCTAGGGTCACACACCACATATACTGGTTTTCCTTTTCCCCCTCCCCCTTCCCTCCATTTTGGTTCCTTCCCTGCTCCCTTTTTGCTCCCCCCTTCCTTTTGTCTTTGAATACTTCCCTCCCATGACTATTGGGCACATCGTGTGGGTCAACACACATTGTCCATCTACACTCTTATAAGCTGTACAGCCAACCACTGTCTCTCCATCTGAGATGACGGTCGCTGGCACAGCGGGTTTTGATGTGTTGCATACGTATATGTATATGTGTGCATGCATGTGTATATGTATACGTATGTATGTATTTATACATATGTAGTAATTTCAGTTAACTACCACTACAATTTTTTGAAACATCATAATAACTTTTCATCACCATCGTTGTTTGTCACATTAAAATTTCTTGTCCTCCTAGATGTATATGGACTTAATATAACCACCATTGTCATCTCAGTTTTACTCCAGTTTGATTTTCTACCATTGTTTTCCTCCATCAGCTTTTTGCTATTTTAGCTTCAAGCTAAATTGAAAACAATGGGGCAGCGTCGCCAAAGCGCCGGCATAGCGCCGCTAAAAATAACGCCTCTTTACCACTAATGCCCGTCCGCCCCAGTCTGAAAGTAGCCTAATTGCAGTTTCATCAGTGCAGCCCTCAACCTTGAGAATCAACACTGAGTTCTTGGCGGAACTACCGCCATAGCGACCCACGCGGCCGCTATGGGGCCCGCAGCAGCTATGGGGCCCCTGGGGAGGAGGAGCAATGCATACTGCCGCCGGGGGCCCGGGGGGGGACGAGCACCGCCCGCACGGTCCTCCAGCCAGGGGAAGTGAGGAGAGGAAGAGGCGCGCTGTCCAAGAAGAGTGAATTTTAAAAATGCTGTTTTATTGACTTATGTAATACCCTTGTTTGAGGCAGAACATGTAGGATTTACAAAACAGACCAGAAGTCCAAACATAGGGCCACCTATGATCTGTGAAGACCTATCTCTCATATGTACAGCAAAATGCAGGAGAAACATGACTTGTGCTGTAGCTGCTCAACTCATCTTAAAATATTTAAAATGAGTGGCTGTATCCATTTATTATATACTATATACTCTGTTAAAGACATTAAAGAGTTTTTCTTTAAGTATAGGAGGCCTTGCAATGGGGAGGCAATTAGTGATAATGAGGTGCAAGAATCACGAGTAGTGAAATCATGCTGAATTGGGCACTGAACATGCTGCATTGGGAAATGCTGTGTGAACGGAACAAAATACCGCAATAAGACAAATTATTATCTTATCTTACATGTTTCTACAAATAGCTGCAAATTTACTTTTTTTCTCATTCTGGATGTAATCCTGTATACTTACTGTAGCCAAGGAAACATGCAGCAATTACATGTGAATTTTGAGTAGTGATGCCTGGTATCATGTGGCTGCATTGGGGGAACAAGTACAGCAAAAGGTAAAAAAAAAACTGCATTGGGCAAAGGTGGGCACAGGTGAGGATTATTGAAGCGCTAACACCAGGTGTTTGGAGTATCTTTTTGTGATATGTCTGCATATCTGAGAGGAGACAATGCACCTGTCTCTCCTCTCAGAACGGAACAAAATACCGCAATAAGACATTGCTCTCTCTGAGACGCTGGGAGGTGACACTTACACACCAAAGTAGTAAGGTAACAATCCTTTCCTTCCCTTACACACCAAAGTAGTAAGGTAACAATCCTTTCCTTCCCTTAACATATCCATACTCTATATTTCTCTATGCACCATTCACTCATTTTTCAAACTGACATAATATATTTTTTTTTTCTTCCTTATCTATTTAGCTGTGCAAGTCTGCTCACTTGGATTTTATTTAAATCGTCTGCTCTGCTGCGCTGTATTTAGGTCAAGGGAAACAGCGATTTCAAAACAGTATTTTCACGTCTCATATTTGTATATGTTTAAACTTTATCACTGCATACATATACTCTCACTTTCCAATTTTGGTAAGTCACTCTTATTTACATACACTGTATTCCCCTGAATTCGCACCCTCTTTTCTCATTTTTCTTCTCCCTCTCCCCCCACTTTTCCTTTTCATCCTCTCAGCTCTACTTTTTCCTTCCCTTCCTCCCACCCCTTCCCTTCCTTTTTTTGCTTTCTCTTCCTCCCCTCTTCCCTCTACCCCCCTCTTTTCTTTTCCCCTCTCTCCCCTGCCCTTCCACCTCTCCCCTCCGTCTTTTTTCTCTTTTCCCTTCATTCCCACACTTCCCCTTTCTCCCCTCCCCATAGTTCACAATTAGTTCACTCCCTATTTTCACTCACATTCACGGTCTCACCATCTCATAGTGCATATTACTATACCACACTATATTATCTTATATACAGAGAGGTCTGCCCTGTGTTCCTCTCGGCGGGGCTTGGCGAGGCATCCCCACAGGCTCCCCAGGCTCCCCAGGCTCACTGTCCCTCCCGGACCGATATGTGTGGCTTTTTTTAGTGTGCTTCACTTTGTCAGACAGCTTCTATTTATGTGATTTCTTGATTCAACAGGTCTGGCAGTAACCAGGGGTGTGACAAGTGAAAATGAACTCCGCTTTCCAAAAAAATGTGGTTAATCACAGTTCATTCATGTTTCAGCATGGGAGGGGACAGTTACTTTTTAACATAGGGCCAGGTGGTTTGAACTGCTTTTTTTCCCCCCTTAATAAATGAATGAATAATTTAAAAACTGCATCTTCAATTTAATCGGGTTATCGATGTGTAATATTAAAATTTGTTTAATCAGAATCATTTAAGTGTGAGAAATATGCAAAAAAAAAAAAAATCAGGAAGGGGGCAAATACTTTTTCACACAACTGAATGTGATGTCCTGGTTGGTTATCCCTTCTGCATTTCCTGTCAGCTGGTGCCCTGCCCTTTTCACAGCTCCCAGACAAGACTCCTCCTTTGAGGTGTTCCAGTGCACCCAGTGGTGTCTCCATCTTTCATATTTAGGGGGAGCACATGAGGGGACAGGGACAAAAGTAGGGGGGCCAACTATAAAACCCAATTATAATCACTTTTTATATCCTGACAATGGGTATAAAATGCATACAAATATACAATATTAGCCCTGTACTCCTGCAAAAATGCCCCAATACATACAATAATAAAAAAAAAAAGGAGAAAGTTAACTGCACACTATCCCAAATCCCTCTGCCTATTTAAATTAATGGATGTTTTTTAGTATCACTCCAGTGGCCATTAAAGTGTAAGCTCACCTGACCGTCTCGTCCTGTCCGTTGTCCTATGTAGCTTTGTGTCCACCATGCAGCCTTGTGCCCACCAATGCAGCCTTGTGCCCAGTGCCCACCAATGCAGCCTTGTGCCCACCATTTAGTCCTGTGCCCACCAATGCAGCCTTGTGCCCAGTGCCCACCAATTCAGCCTTGTGCCCACCAATGCAGCCTTGTGCCCAGTGCCCACCAATGCAGCCTTATGTCCAGTGCCCACCAATGCAGCCTTGTGCCCACCAATGCAGCCTTGTTTCCACCATGCAGCCTTGTCCTGACCAATGCAGCCTTGTGCCCGGTGCCCACCAATGCAGCCTTGTGCTCACCAATGCAGCCTTGAGCCCAGTGCCCACCAATGCAGCCTTGTGCCCAGTGCCCACCAATGCAGCCTTGTGCCCACCAATGCAGCCTTATGTCCAGTGCCCACCAATGCAGCCTTGTGCCCACCAATGTAGCCTTGTGCCCACCAATGCAGCCTTGTTTCCACCATGCAGCCTTGTACCGACCAATGCAGCCTTGTGCCCAGTGCCCACCAATGCAGCCTTGTGGTCACCAATGCAGCCTTGTGCCCAGTGCCCACCAATGCAGCCTTGTGCCCAGTGCCCACCAATGCAGCCTTATGTCCAGTGCCCACCAATGTAGCCTTGTGCCCACCAATGCAGCCTTGTTTCCACCATGCAGCCTTGTTTCCACCAATGCAGCCTTGTGCCCAGTGCCCACCAATGCAGCCTTGTGGTCACCAATGCAGCCTTGTGCCCAGTGCCCACAAATGCAGCTTTGTGCCCAGCAATGCAGCCTTGTTTCCGCCATGCAGCCTTGTGCCCACCAATGCAGCCTTGTGCCCACCATGCAGACTTGTGCCCACCAATGCAGCCTTGTGTCCACTATGCAGCCTACCTGTGCAGGGGAGGAGAGGAACAGGAGAGCCGCCCAGGTGTTCAGAGCGCAGCACGGGGAACACAGTGATAACAGCTTTTATTTCAATTGCCGTGTTCCCGCCGCGCAAGGTCATATACAGCCCCGCCTCCTGGCGAGTGAACTTTGATTGACAGATCATCCATCACTGGGATTGGATGGGTGATCTGTCTATCAAAGTCCCGGGACCAGGAGGCAGGGCTGTATCTGACAGCGAATGGCGGGAACATGGCAGTGGCCATTAAAGTGTAAGCTCACCTGACCGTCTCGTCCTGTCCATTGTCCTCTGTGGCTTTGTGTCCACCATGCAGCCTTGTGCCGAGTCCCCGCCTTGTGCCCAGTGCCCACCAATGCAGCCTTGTGCCCACCATGCAGCCCTGTGCCCACCAATGCAGCCTTGTGCCCAGTGCCCACCAATGCAGCCTTGTGCCCACCAATGCAGCATTGTGCCCACCAATGCAGCCTTGTGTCCACTATGCAGCCTACCTGTGCAGGGGAGGAGAGGAACAGGAGAGCCGCCCAGGTGTTCAGAGCGCAGCGCGGGAACACAGCGATAACAGCTTTCATTTCATTTGCCGTGTTCCCGCCGCACAACGTCATATACAGCCCTGCCACCTGGCCGGGGAACTTTGATTGACAGATCACCCATCACTGGGATTGGATGGGTGATCTGTCTATCAAAGTCCTGGGACCAGGAGGCGGGGCTGTATCTGACAGCAAGCGAGGGGGAACATGGCAATTGAAATGAAATGAAATGTGTTCCCCGCGCTGCGCTCCGAACACCTGGGCGGCTCTCTTTCGCAGTGTCAGCGTGGAGAGGGAGGGAGTGAAGGGAGGGGGGGCATTTTAATTTGAGGGGCACTTGAGGGACACAGCATAATGTTGGGGGGTCATGGCCCCCTCTGGCCTTACATTAGTGACGCCGATGAGTGCACCTCCTTATTGCCAGAGAGCAATAATGTATGTTTGTACATTTTTATCTATTTGGTGGGTAAGTTATGCCCCGCTCTTTTTGACAACTGTTTTTTGAGTCGGTCCGCTGTGTGGTGTACATATTTTCCTTTCCATATAGTTTTTTCTATTGTAATATGGTACATTAAGGACATGGTCTTTCTGTGGATATTCTATAGATCATGTTTTACTCCTGATGAAGTGAGCGTTGCTTCACGAAACGTGTCAAGTGTTAGGATTCCAACCAATTGTTCCTTCATGTATACATGTTGAATATGATTACAAGTTATCGGTTTGATGTAAAAGTTTCTATTTTTTTTTATTTTTAAGAACGCATTGATCTATTTTTGTTTGGTGCAGCTTTTGCTAAAGTCCCATGGGCAACTTTAACCACTTTCTTACTGGGCACATATACCCCCTTCCTGCTCAGGCCAATTTTCAGCTTTCAGCACTGTCACACTTTTAATTGTGTGGTCATGCTACACTGTACCCATATAAAATGTTTATATTTTTATTTCACACAAATTGAGCTTTTTTTGGTGGTATTTAATCACTGCTGGGTTTTTTGTTTTTTGCTAACCGAAAGGCAAATTTTGAAAAAAGTTTTCATAGTTTGTTATAAAATTTTGCAAACAGGTAATTTTTCTCCTTTGTTGATGTGCGCTAAAAAAAAGCAAATTACTGGCTTCTGTTTACATCATGTGATCAGCTGTCATTGGCTGACAGCTGATCATGTGGTAAAGGGCGGAGATCTGTGATTAGCCGTGTCCCAAGGACCCAGCGATCACAGAGCACGTCGCAGGGGACGTGCGGGCAGCGCGAGCACGGGAGGATGTCCATGTACACCCTCCTGCCATCTTTCGGCTATAGTGCAGACACCAAGTGGTTAATATATGAGAGTCCTCATTTATTTGCGATTGAGCTGCACTATCACTGGAACATAGCCTCTGTTAATTTGTGACAATATGGAGGTGCCCCCACTTTTCACAGTGGGGGTGGCATCTGATGCCCTTCGCGGCCACCTGGCCCCAGGACATTTCTTAGTTTGGGTACAGTTTTTTTGTATCCAGGGGCTACAAACTAGAATGTTTGTCTATGTCTTCACCTTGCCTCATGTTGTCAAACTTGCAGACATCACCACAATGATTAGTGGACCTTTACATTTCTTTTGCACAGCTATTCTCTCAAAGG
Source organism: Lithobates sylvaticus (assembly GCA_028564925.1). Classification (NCBI taxonomy): domain Eukaryota; kingdom Metazoa; phylum Chordata; class Amphibia; order Anura; family Ranidae; genus Lithobates; species Lithobates sylvaticus. The sequence continues at coordinate 144,855,915 of CM053031.1, read as the reverse complement.
GGTCTTCGCTATTGTCCCGGAACAAAAAAGGTTTCAACGTTTTTATTCAAAGCTGTTTACCTTTCCCATAAGCAAAAGGGGGCATCAACCTCATACTGGAGCTCACGGTTCTCAACAACTTCCTTCAGGAACAAAAATTCTGTATGGAATTGCCTCAATCTGCTATTGCCTCTGTCCATCCAGGACACCGTCTGCCCTGTGTGAACATCAAGGAGGCCTACTTGCAGCTTAACATACTGCCATGGCAGCAACATTGCCTGTGTTTTTGCTGTGGGCTTTCATCCTTACCAGTTTGACACCCTTCCTTTCTCTACCAATTGACTTTTGTTCAAGCGCTGTCAGTATATATTTCCTGCTCGATCAGAGCCAGAGGCAAAAATCTGCAGTGCTGATCTGTATATTTTGATGGCGGGGGAAGTCTCAAATACAATGACACAGTGAGAGGGATTCTCGTATCCATATCGAATGTGTTGATGGGAGATTTGTCCCTCTTGGGAGAACTTTCTTCTCTCTGTCTTGAATGATGGGAGATTTGGGTCAGATTTTCTGTTTAACCTGCTGGCTGCATGAAAAAAAAAAAAAAAAACATATATGGCCTGCTTTAGTTTATAGAAAACTGTTACAGATGTCTGTTTCTTTCTCTCTCTGATCCCAACACCCCTCATTAATTGTTTTGTTGCCATAGGTTTTTTTTGATCCTCTCATTTTGTTCCCTCCCATAACCCCATTTTCTATCTATTAGTGCTGGAAGTGCCAACTGGGGGTAAATGTGTTTATTTCCTTTTCTTACAGAACACAGACCGTATTATGTTTTCTAATGTTACTCTGACGTTTGCATCTTTACCACCAATGAAAGTCCGCTTCGCTGCTGTGTTTTAATGCACATTAGTTTTGTGAGCTAAAATTATGTGGGGATCCCCTAAGAGAAGCAAAGGCCAATGCTCAGTAGGAATCACTGTTAAAAGATATGTTAACAGGAAAAAGTTCAGACCTTCAGGAAAATGTTTGAATTTGACTATTTACTTTTATTTGTTTGTTACAAATTAAAACCTTACCTTGCAAATATATTCTCTGACAGAAGATGGGGAGAGTGAGCAAGAACTCTTTTATCATAGTGATCTCTGTTTTACAATTGGAACAGTTAACATTTAAAACTGAAACTGTGTGATAATACGCAAGTTGGGTTGAGTTGTGCTCATTTTCAGACATTTGAACATTTAAAAATAAGGTTTTTTATCCTGTTTGTGTAGCAGGTTCATAGCTGATTTTTATTTTATACTTTGGAAAATGAATTCTTAGCAGTTAGGGTCTTGATTATTTACAAAGGCAAATTAATTTTAAACTTTTCTGAATGAGGGCTATTTGCTGCCTTTAATTTAACTGACAAAAACAAATAAACATATATACACACACACACACACACACACATGTAAGTCACTGTTGTTGCTGGATTCAGTCCTAAAAAAAAGTGTTCAAGGGACAATATGCATTACTCCGAGCTTACACAATTGTGCCAAGCCAGCACTACAGCTTTCCACTTACTTTGTTCATGTTTCTCTCTCTTCCCTGTTCACATCCTGTAGACTTTTTTTTTCTTTTTTTTAATGAAATTTCCTGTGGACGTGTTTTGGCATAGCTGCTTGTAGTTTAATTTATAAATGTGCAGGAAAGGGTGACCATGCCCCAGCTTAACTGGGTAAGTGTTGTCACTCTAAAAAAGGAAGTGCATGTAGCTATACCTGCTAAAATCACTAGGTATGATTTATTGAAAGCAGAAATGGGTTTTATACTTATATAAATATACTTTAGTCTATTTGCAGGATGTATCATGACAAGCCAAAAACACATATCAAGGCATGCTTAGGAATACCCTTCATAAGGTGTCTGTTGGCCAGACTAGAGGAGGCCAGGTGACGCTTCAATGGGGTGAAAATTTCCTTGTTGAGGTGATGTCTCAATCTTAGCAGTCCTACAGAGAGGTTCTCAGGTACTGGACATGTGGGACACCAGAGCTGGATATGGGGGAGGGGCCGCGACCATCGCAGATTAATGTTACTGTACATAACTGGAATACAGAGTCCTGTTCCTTATACTTTAACACAATCAAAACTGTTCTAACCAAGGTGTCCAGATTCAAACGAATTTCTGAGGGCATCCTCTATTAGTATTGTACAAAAAAGCAGCACCAAATGAACATTAAAAACTAACGTCCTTATCCAGCTAAATCAAATTGTATATACACACAATAAATTTGAATTATGAACCCAAATATGACACAGGATCATAAACATAAACCAAGCAATTCTGGTATAATAATTCAAATGATAGCTCAATTATAAACCAGACTAAGTTAAAAAGTCCTCTGGCAGTAGATGGAAAAGGATGATACTGCGCCAATCCAGACGTGTTGCAAACTAGTACACCTCAGTGACTTGTATACACAGTTAGTGTGCAGTGCCCGACACCCTAAATCCTTATGTGCTTACCAGAGGGTAAAGCATGTATAGCTTTTTCATGAACCAATCAGCAAGCTGGCGTGGGTTTTTATTTTCCCTGGTCTCTCTCTCTCCTGATCCACAGCCTCCACCAGCTAGGGATAAGGGATGTCACACTTCCATCTCAGAGTAAAAAGGACTTCAATGGGGACCAATCTGCAAGCTAGTGTAGGTGTCCCCGGCAACTTCCTCTCCCGATCCACAGCCTCCACCGATTGGGGTAAGGGGGTATTTATATATTCCTCTATTAGTGTAGGTCATCTTATACAAGGGAAGTACTGCATTAATAGCAGAGTCCCAGGATTCAACTTTAGGGGAGAGGACGAAATCCATGTCTTACGGATTTCCTTCTTGGCATAAAATACAAAGAATGAGATTAACAGCTTGGTGTACCTAGGTCTCTGGTCATCCTCGTGGATTCCTATAAGAGCCAATTCAGGTGACATAGGTAGTGTTAGTAGTAGGCGGATATTCATACATTCGAAAACTGCCGACCAAAAACACACAATGGGGGGGCAGGTCCAAAACATATGTAAGTACGTGCTATCTGAGGATTTACACCTGGGGCAGTCTGGTGACCTATTAGGGTAGATTCTGTGCAATCTCTGCGGCGTATAATATACACGATGCAGAAATTTAGTATGTAGCAGTTTATCCCTAGAGGATACCATAAGTTTTGACCCATCCTCAAAGCACTCCTCCCAGGTTTCCCTGTCAAGACTTGGGATGTCAGCGTGCCATTTGTCCCAGAGGGTGTTCATTTTGGGTGAATTTTCACCTAACAGTGCCAGGTACATGGTAGAAAGAGTTTTCTTAAGGGTTTCCTGTGCCAGGATTGCCTCTATGGGGTCTGATTGTAGGATAATGGGTCCAGGGAATTGGGCCCTGGCTGCATGCCTCAATTGGTAATACCTAAAGAGTCCAAATTTCTCTACCAGACACTGGAAGGGAAGCAGTGTACCAGCTTGAAAAATGTCTTGGAGAACCTTAATTCCGTACCGTGCCCAAATTTGTGGATCTGGTATTGTCCTAAAGTGAGGAAGGGATTGGTTGCCCCACAATGGGGTAAAAGGAGAGTGTTGGCCCGGGCGCAGGAATCTCTTCCTAGCAGTTGCCCACACTCTGAGAGTCACCTTAGTGGGGTATGGAAGTGAGGAGTATGCAGTGGAACCTCTTTATACTAGATTCCCAAGTTCCGTTAGAGATCCTAGGATGGCAGCCTCGAGGCAGGTAGCCACGTTTGACCTGGATTGCTCCAACCACCACCTCACTGTGACTAATATCGCCGCCCAATAATAGACCATGAGGTTGGGCAGTTCCAGCCCCTCACACCGGATCAGGAGCTGCAGAATTGACCTGGCCAGTCTGGAGGATGAACCCCTCCACAGGAATGAGCCTATGTACCCCTCCAGCTCCCTGAAAAAGGAGCCGGTGAGCCACACAGGACAGTTTCGGAATATGTAGTTGAATTTGGGCAAGTATAACATTTTCAGGACATTTATCCTTCCTAGCAAATTAAGTGGTAATTCTCTCCATCTGGAGCAATGCTCTTTAAGTTTCGTGACTATAGGCTGAAGATTGAGGCGACTATAGGCTTCAAGGTCTCTAGTTACTATGGCTCCCAGGTATTTAAACGCCTCTACCTCCAGCAGGGGAGATGATAGTTGTACTACATGAGCCTCAGGAAAATTATGGACTTTGACCAATTGATTTTGATCCCTGAATACCTCCCAAACTCACTAAAGATCTCTAAAGCTGTTTGCAACGATGCTCCAGCATCGTGTAAGTAAAGTAGTGCATCATCAGCATATAGCGAGATTTTCTTCTTCAGAGGGCCAATTTTGAGTCCCTGAAGCGCCTTCAACTCCCGGATCAGGATAGTCAGTGGTTTGAGAGCCAGGGCGAAGAGGCTGGGTAATAACGGACATCCCTGCCTAGTGCCCCTCTGGAGGAGAAAAAAATCGAAGAGTGTGTCATTAGCGCGGATCCTGGCCTTAGGGGATTTGTATAGCATGCCCAGCCATTTTAAAAAGTTAGGACCGAAGTCAAATCTCTTTAGTATCTCCCATAAATAGACCCATTCAACGGAGTCAAAAGCTTTCTCTGCATCTAAAGAAGCTATGACTCTGGTGCCTTCATTATCGTGAGCTGTATCAAGATTAAGAAAGAGTCTGCGAATGTTGATATCAGTGCCCTTCCCCGTCATGAATCCCGTCTGATCTTGGTGGACTAGATCTTCTATTACTGTGGCCAATCTAAGCGCCAGGATTTTTGCTAATAATTTAGCGTCCGCATTTATCAGGGAAATTGGCCTATAAGAGACGCATTCTTCGGGGTCTTTGCCAGGTTTGGTCACCAACACCACCACCGCTTCAGTCATTGAGTCAGAGAGAGAGTCAAGAGTAGCGAATTGTGAGAGAAGAGAGACTATTCTGGTAGCCAACAGTTCTTGATGGACCGAGAAAAAACAGGTATGCCATCCGGGCCGGGGGCCTTACCTGCCTGCATGCAACCCATGGCTACCTGCACCTCTTCCAGTGTAATGTCCTTGTCTAGAGCCGTCATCTGGTCAAAGTCTAAAGTAGGGAGTGACACCAAGTCCAGTTATTTAGACAAATCCGTAGCTGTATAGGTGACCCTAGAGGAATACAGTTCCTGATAGAACTGCAGAAGCCTATTACCAATCGTCGCTGGGGTAGTCAAAGGGGTACCATCCGTGTCCCTCAGTCGCCCTATGTGAGTCGTTGCAAATTGCCCTTTAGCTAACCAGGCCAGAAGCCTACCATTCTTGTCCCCATATTCGAACACCCTCTGGGCACTTGTTAACATGGATTTTTTAGTTAAGTCTATCCGTAACAGTGATAATTCCCTGAGGGTGCATTGCCAGGAAACATAGTTATCAGGGTTTGGGCTGCTAACATACAACTTCTCTCACTCCTGTGCTCGTTCCTCCAGTTGCTGGAGAGATTGCACATAGTCCCTTTTCCTTTTAGCTATCTTCCTGATGTACTCACCCCTCACCCAGGCCTTAAACGCATCCCAAGTGATCAGGGGACTAGCGGAATCTGTATTCTGCAGCCAAAAATTGCACACCTCCCCGGGCATTTCCTCCTGAATCTCCGTTTCCATAATCCAATATTTGGATAACCCCCACAACCTCTGGCCCCCAGGAGGGGACGCCTGCACTGTGACCATCAACGGAGCATGATTTGAGATGCCACGGGAGAGGATCTCAGTAGAGTACGTCTCCCGCAGCATCAGAGGATGCAAAAGCCATATCTAGATGGGACAGCATCCTGTATGTGGTGGACAGACAAATAAACTGAGCGTCTGAGGGGTGGAAATGGCGCCAGAGGTCTGTTAAATTAAAGGCAGATGCCCAAAGGGACAACCCGATGTTAGGGAAGAAGAGGAGTGGAGCCTATCCAAATCGTTAGACATTACAAGGTTGAAATCTCCTATGAACAGCACCCTACTGACATCTAATTGTATCACAGTTTGCATCAGCTTATGAAGTAGGGTAACATTAGCAGGGGGGCAAATAGATCCCCACAATAGCGTAAGGAGTACCAGCAATTAAAGCATGTATCAGGACGTAGCGCCCCTCAGGGTCAGTTGTAATCGTTACAGGTTGGAAAGCTTGTGACCTGTGAATCAAAACACTTACTCCCCTTGTATAAGTCGAGTAGGAGGCATGATAGTGGGTGTTAACCCAAGCCCTCTTCAACCCCAGAATTCTAGCACCTATCAGGTGTGTTTCTTGAAGGATGCATATCTTGGGATTATGTTGCTGCAGATATTTAAATACGAGGGATCGTTCTATGGCTGAGTTAAGGCCCCTGACATTCCATGAAAAAACTGTAAAATCAGCCATAGTCCCCACTCAGCCATAAAATGAGGATAGTAAGACAGTGAGATAGTCTATGTTCATCCGAAGGTATGCAGTCCCTCACCATCCATCGTCCCTCAGGACCCACCAATCTCTCACGGTGTGGTGACTGCACCCCCCCCCCCCCCGAACGACCACTTGACATACACATTAGATAGTCATATATAGACCAACCATGCTGGACCATGAACGTACAAACAATAAACCAACCAACTTGTGGGCGGCAACGGCCGTCCAACACCTCTGCCTCCCCACCCCATGCCCCCCCAAACAGCGGGGGGCACATAATTCCCCCAACGTTATGGACTACTTTAAGTAGTGTGAATTGAATCGGGAGGCGTGGACCCGATTAGAACTACTCCACACTTGCCAACAGAACTAGAAACTGAGAGTAAATAAAAGAACAAAAAGTGTCACTGGAGTGAGTTGCTGGAGGTTTCAAAAAGGTAAAAAACAAAAATGGAAAAACTGAAGAGGAGAAGAATGACAAGAGCTCAAACAGAGCCCACACTTCTAAGATAGGCTGCTATAGTGAGATAAGAGCCAGTAGAACAAAATGTACACTGGGACTGCAGCTCGGGGCACATCACAGGAGGAGGCATAGAAGGCATAAGTCTTAGTGCAGGGTAGTAGAAACACAGCCCAGTGTCCCTCGAGTGTTCTCAGGGCCGTATAAATCAAAGCATGTCAAGAGGGTAGCATCCTTACCTCCTTAGAATATAGTCTCGACTGTAGCCATCTCAGTGCAAGGTAAGTCAAGCAAGGTATCAGGGCTCAGAGTGCAAGTCTTCATCACGGAGGTAATGTCTCCAGCCAGGCGCTGGCATCCTTCGGGTTGGTAAATATCCTCACTGTCTCGCCGTCAACTACCCGCAATTTGGCCTGGAAGAGAATGCTGTAGCGAATGTTTTTGACACGAAGATCCGCTTTCACAGCGTCAAAGGACCGACGCTGCCTTTGTGTCTCCAGTGTGTAGTCGGGAAACATCATGAGCTTGGTATTCCGGTACTGGATGTCACCTGCGACCCTGGCTGCTCTCAGAAGCTCATTTCTGTCATGGAAGTTTAATAATCGTAGGATCAGCGTGCGTGGGGGGCCCCCTCCGGTCCTGGCCTCAGCGGTACACGGTGAACTCTTTCTACTGTAAAGTATGGCGATAGCTGAGCTGCAGGAAGGGAGGACCGCAACAGGTCCTCCGTAAATACAGTGGGATTTACGACCCTCTACTCCCTCGGGGAGCCCGACGATACGAAGGTTGTTCCTTCCGCTCTGATTCTCGGTGTCCTCTGCCCGATATTCCAAGGCCTTGACTCTGGTCTGGAGGGCTCTAATGGAAGCTTCGTGGTTAGTCACCGTGTCTTACGCATCACCGACTCGCTGCTCCACCACCGTTATCCTGGAGCGGATCTTGTCTAGGTCTTGCCTCAGCAATCCTACATCCAGCTGTACGGCTTCAATTTTATTTGTAAGAGCCGTCTGGCACATGGTAATAGCTGCCATCACCTCCGGTATCCCAGGCGGGGCAGCCTCCTCATGGTCAGTCTGGGACGCCATGCTGCTGAGGCGCGGAGGTGTAGGCCGCTGATCCAGAGCCTGAGCTTCAGGGGTCTCAAAAGTTGGTGGAAACTTCAGCTTTTTGCCCCACTTCGGGCCCCCATCTAGAAGGCTTTTGGTCCACTAATGGGGCAAATACATCCAAAATCGGATTATTGCACGGGTTCTTCTCCAGCAGAGCTCAAAAAGTATGTCCGCTCAGTCCACCATACCGGCCACGCTCCCGATTGGTGGCATCCTTAATAACATTCAACAAAGTCACATAAATACCCAGGTTAAAGTGGCTCAGGATTTTGTCCACCATGTTGAGAGCTTGGTAGAGAGTGTTAAGGTACAGGACAGAGGGGGTGTGACCGGATGTGAGAGCGAGTGGCAATATGGAGTGAGAGGATGAGAGGACGCTATGTGATCTCCTCTCCCCGCTCCACCTGAAATGAAGCATGCCGTATGACAGCTGCAGCTTGAGTGCGTGAGAACCTGGAGCCATTGTGGGAGATATCGACCTGGCTCACAGCGCAGCGGAAGCCACGAGAATGCCATCGCACATCGCACACCACTGACCTTGCTGACCTTGCTGACCCTGTTGTCCCTGATTATCTAGAGCTGCTCGTAAACCCTGGTGGGATCCGTGTCACCCTGTGCTGCCGCCCTGTGTACCCGGACAGAGAAATAAGAGAAGCTGCACTCCATACGCCACCGGTAAGATGCCCTGCACAAGGAATGTTTTTTTTTTTTTCTCTTTGCTGCCTTAGTTGCCCCTTGAGAGAGCGAAAACTAACTTCATTTACAAGCTCGCATAGGAAGAGACAAGTGGCTTGCATAAGTGGCTTGCAGTGGATTAATTAGATTAAGTATTGGAGAAAGCAGCTGACTATCCTCCCTCCAGCAAGACCTTAGTAGGGGAAAAAAAAGGGCATTTAAGCAAAATGAAAGGCCGTGCACAGTGTTAAAAGTTAAGGGACTGCTAATGCCAATGCTGAATGCTGTCAATTTACCAGTCATTAAATTAATACACCCTCAGTAAGCTGGACGTTACCAGCTGTATGTGAGAAACAGTGCATAGATAAGGACATTGCTGAATATTAAACGCTAAAATGTAAAAACTAAATGCTGTTTTAGAAGTGACGGTTGGATACTGCGCAGATTTTCATTACTTCTACTGTCTTTTTTTTTTTTTTTTTCCCCGTTGATTTTAAGAGACTGCATTTTTGGGGGTACCCTAGAGCTGGGGGTGGAAGGCACCCGGGGTGTGCTTTTTGATAACCAAATTAGAGCCTGGTAGGCCTCTTGGTAGCCGGTAAATACGGTATGCAGCATTTACGCTCCTCTAAGGATAAAAATCTCCAGCAAATGGTGGCTTGCGCAGCAGCAAAATTGAAGCAATATGCACACACCTCATCACAGTCCCCCCCAAAAAAGGGGTCACAGGCTAAAGCACAGCAGGGGGGAATATCGGACAAAAAAAGTCAAGGCCAGAGCCAGGTAGCTGGCCTAACCCCACGGGCGCAATCAACAAAATGGCAGAACAATAGAAATTCGGGTCTGCCTGAGCAAAATGCTATTGTAGAAATAATAGATAGCACAGCGGGGCCTTGTATACCTACAGAGAAAGAGCCAACCTTGATGGATGTATTTATGGCTGTAAGAGCATGTAATGAATCACTCAAAGACCCTTGTGAGCAAATGAAGGAGTTAAAGAGGATTTAAACATGGTGAGACAGGACCTACAAAAAACAGCAGAAAGAACTACAGCCCCGGAAGAAAGGGTTAGCCAGCTGGAAGATGATGTGGCACCATGGATAAAAGAAATGAAAAGTATGAAGGGACACTTACTCAAACATGAGGCCAAATTAGAGGAAATGGAAAATAGAAGCCGCAGGGACAATGTACGGGTGGTGGGCCTGCCCGAAAAAAGCGAGGGTTCTAACCCTACAGAGTTTCTAGAAAAGTGGCTGGCTGAGTTATTTGAGAAAGAGTCCTTCTCAACAACATTTTGTATAGAAAGAGCACACAGGGTGCCGTTTAGGGCCCCTCCCCCCCCAGAAGGAGGATACCCCAGGACTTTACTGATGAAGTTCCTTAACTATAAGGACAAAATCTCACTATTGCGGAAATCTAGAGAAGCGGGAAACACATTTTTTTAAGGGGACTAAAATATAATTTAATTCAGATTTTTCCCCGGATCTTCAGAGACGTAGAGCGAAATTCATCCAGGCTAAGCTCACTTTGCAAAGACTCAAATTACCATATGCTTTATTGTACCCGGCAAAGTTATGGGTGACTGCACTAGGACGAACCCAGATTTTTGATTCCCCGGCCGGGGTTGAGAAATGGTTGGAGGAAAATAAGGAGAAATTCTAGATACCCTGGGGAGTGAGGGGAAAGGGAAAGGGAAAAGAAAATGTATAATATGTATGGGCTGCTCTGTTTGAAAAATGGGAGGGGGGGGGGGGCATCACACAGTTGGTGTTTGGACTGATGAATGAGTTTGAACAAGGATAAAAGAATGTGGGAAAGGATGAAAGGGAAACGGTCACTGTAAGCCCCCTGGGGGGTCACCTAGTGGAGGGAGGAGGGGGGTGTGGGGCAGGGGAGGGGGTCGGTAATACTAGTACTGGTCAAGAATTAATGTTGGTGGAAGTGCGGATTAAATGAAGGGAAAATATGTTTGAAAATATGTTTGATAATTACTGGAAATAGCACCGGGCAAGTTTACACAAAAAGTAAGAAGTATGGGGAAGAAGGTGAGTATAATGCCGCTACCCAGCCCATTATATGCTCTCCCACCTGCAGCTTCCTTAAAACCTCCATCATAAAAGACCAAATTACCCTATCGAATGCCTTTTCGGCGTCCATTGATACTATCACTCTGGGTGCTTTATCTGGGCCATTTTTCGTCCATTGAAGAATATGCAAGGCCCTTATGGTGTTGTCTCTTGCCTCGCGGCCCTTCATGAAACCTGTTTGATCAGGATGGATTATTTTTACTATGTTGTCTTGTAACCTATGAGCCAAAATGTTTGCAAATAGTTTGGTATCTGCATTCAGCAGGGAAATTGGTCTGTAGTTTGCACATTGCTGGGGGTCCTTTCCTGGCTTGGGTTGCACTGTAATATAAGCCAGTAAAGCTTCTGGTGGGAGAGATGATCTGAAGACTACCTCTAGCATGCTGATCTAATTTGCTCCGCTCCTGACCTCCCTCCAGTGACAGACCTCAGACCGTGTTGGGAGCGCTGGGCTCTGTGTAGCGGCAGCGGCACTGGATGATTTAATCAGCGGCTTCTTGAGATACCTGTGACACTGCAGTGAGACTCGGTTCAGCTCGGAACCTAGAGGCTGGCGAAGGGGTGGAGGAGTCACCCCCGCTATTCCCGTCCTTTCCACAAGCTCCGGGAGGACGGAAACTGGACACGGACCAGCTGTGGAGTGTAGTGTGTGCGGCGTGAGAGTGACGGAGCGGACCCCAGTGAAGACAGCCCCACACTGAGAGCCAGACAGAGAGCCCGTGATCTGAACACCAGGAGGAAAAAAAAAAAGGCTTTGATTTATTTACACACACCACCCAAACCCGGAGACTAACTAAAAGACTAATTAAAGTGAACGGCCAGCTGGTCGACAGCGGGAGGGTGAGTGATTAATGTGGAATTATGATATGTACAAATGCAACTGCTATAGAAATCTGATGCAAGATAAAATGCAAAAGTGGATTTTCTAAGACTGGCTAAACTAAATATATATAACTGACATATCGATATACTAATTATATAATCAGAGTATATGGAGATTGCAATATAACCTGTATAGCGATTATTCAATATCAGCTGGAAACAAACTTTGCATGTCTCTATACCTATCTATACCTTCAGCAGGTTGCTAATTGTCAATTGAACACCAATTGAAATATCTATACTATATGCTTATATATATATATATATATATATATATATATATATATATATATATATATATATATATATATATATATATATATATATATATATATATATATAAAAGAGTGTATCTGAAGGGCCTACTATACACTGCTCAGCGCCTGATGTCACATATACAGTTTTTGAACCAACTAGATAAAAATTGGGTCAATAAGATAATATATATAAATAAATGAATAAAAATATATATAATATAAAGCAGCCATTTTAAAATGTAAAAATATAGAAAATAGATAGTATAAAACGTCAGACTGAAATGTGAGAAATCATATACTAAAAACAGCGCTAAAATTCGGTAATAGGACTATTAAAAAACATCACAAATAAATATGTGTTTAAAAATAAGTCCTCAATCATAAATAAGTGAACAAATAAATAAATGTTCCTTGGGTGCAGGAGTAGTGGTAGGTGAGCAGTTCATATAACAGATCAAAGTGACTTCTTCTGTGATTTATTCAGACACCGTATCATCCCGTGTATAATTCACTAAGTGAGGCACACTCCCCTTAGGGGTTCAAACTCACCAGATAATCAGATAAAATACGCCTGTCAAAATTTGTCACCAAGGTATAAAGCCTGCTTCCACTTATCCTCTGCTAAGACAGGGTAAACCAGCCTGGTATCCTTCTTAAGGCAAACAGCATCACCAAGGAAACAGCCGCATCAGGGGTCCAGGGGGAATATATCACCAAACAAACTCGCCATGGAAACAGATTGAAAAGTTGCACATAGCGTAATTCTGTTTATTTAATACAAGCAAATATCACATTCCCATAAATCCCCTAAAAATTAGCAGCGTACATTTATTATTCTTTGAATAAGCATTCAGAGCAACTTGCGTTTTTCAGATGGTATAGAAAAAATCTCCAGCGTCAGCTCCTGCACTTCCTATCAGTGTCCTGTGTGTCTATGGAGGCACACGTTTGACTTCCGGGTAGCGGTATGGTGCTGGTGGAGCGCAAGCGTCACTTCCGGTCGGCGTTGTGTAAGCCACGCCCTTACGCGTTTCGTCACTTCCGACTTAAACAGAGGGCGTGGCCACACGACGCTAGACAGGGCTTTAAGTATCCGGCCTCTCAGGCGGCAGCCAATCGTAGAGCTAGCGTCTCAGCGCTAGTTACCATGGCAATGCAGGCCGGTCAACTCTATGCCCTAATTATAATACAGGGAGTAGAATCTACACCAGCGTCCCGTCGGACATCAAGTGTAACAACAAAGCAAATAGTCAGTCCATATATAGTAATAGTGGGGACATATGCACACGGAACATATAGGAGCATAAATTAGGTTCAAACACAGATACAGAGTGAACGGTGTTATAAAAAAACACACATCCATTACAGGTTCATCATATGGTTTGTAGTAATATTTATAGATAAAGTGTAGATGGGACAAAGAGAGGCAATTTGATAATAATTATAAGTGGCAATACAAAATATAATTTATATAGTCCGCGGCAGCGCATGATATGAATAAAGTGTGGTGCACTATAATGTAATCTTATTCAATAGATAGAGGCAAAGCGCAATATATGTTTTATATTATATATATCCCAGAAACATACAGGATTATTTATATCCAATGCAGCAATAATATAATAGATCGGGTCGTGCATATATTTTTCATATATAGAATTCATGTAAAGGTACATAAATAAATAAAATCAAATAATGAAATCATGCAATAATGCAATAATCGCTGCCAGCTAAATAAATAAATAAATAAATGCTGAGCACTCAGTGCAATGAGAGATTAGCAGGGGGAGGGCATAGAATGTTATCATAAAACTATAAATTATTATAATAAAATGTCATATAGTTTCCATCCAGCACTCTCTAACAGCATATACAGATGATAATGATCATAATCAATATTAAAATATTGATAAAAATTCATAAGAATTCAAAATGTACACTATCGTGTGACAAATAGAAGAAAAACACAAAAAAACAAGAAAAAATTGCTAATATATCAAAGGAGAGATAATACCCCATATAAATGCGGACTCAGTCATAACACTCGGTGGTGTGTATGTATGTGGGGTTTATAGGGACGTGCAATAAACATAATTCATGAGTACTAAAACTCAATAAAAACGTGTAACATCGCACCACAACAGTCCCATTAAAAAGTCGCATGAAATCGCATACAGGAATCCAGCATATGATTCCTAAAAGGTATCGCATGAGGAAATACTATATAAAAATGTAAAAACAGTTTTTATTATATATATAAAAAAATATAATAAAATAATATAAATAATATAGATATAGTAATATGTATGCGTATAAAAACATATATATAAATAAAAATAGGTGTATATATATGTCTAAAAAATGGACGTGTAGTACTATAAAAGGATAAAAGATGAAATAAAAGTATATAAATATTAGTAAGATCAATAATCGCTAATAAAACAATTTATGTCCAGATCTACGTTCAGGCCCTTTGGCGAGAGAGTGTCAACCAGATATATCCATTCTGTTTCTCTTTTGGATAACTCTCGTACCTGGTTTGAACCTCTCCAATTTGGCTTGAGGTGATCAATCCCCCAAAATTTTAAGCCCGATGGGTCTTGATTATGGTGGTTTTTAAAATGGAGGGACACATTGTGATCTTTAAAACCGAGTTTAATATTTGCTATATGTTCTGCAATCCTGATCCGTAATAGCCTCTTAGTGCGGCCTATATATATTAGTTCGCATGGGCACTGGATTGCGTAAACCACATAGGCCGTGTTGCATGTGATAAACTCCTTTATTTTGAATTCTCTATTAGAAGTTGAAGTGAACATTTCCAAGGCTCTTAGTGGTAGGTTCACCTCTCTGCACGCTTTGCCCTTTCTGCATGAATAAAAAACATCTTTATCCCAAAAAGAGGGGTGTTTTGATGGTGGATTCAGGATCTTTTTCACGATTTTGTCAGCATAGCTTGGTGCTCTTCTATAGATAAAACCTGTTTTTTCTGGAAGAGATGGTTTTAGTACTTTGTCCATCAATAGTACATGCCAGTGTGTCACAAATATATTCTCCACTTCTTTATATTGTGCATGGAAACCAGTAATAAAACTCCATTCTTGTTTGTTGTTGTTTTCTGCAATGGGTTTATCTTCCAGTAAAGCATGCCTTGGTACCAGAGAGACTTCTTCAATCACTTGATCCAGACGTTTTCCATCGTAGCCTTTTTCTTCAAACTTTGTCTTTATAGTCAAGGATTGTGAGTTAAAATCGCTTGTTTTAGTACAGTTGCGTCTAATTCTTGTGATTTGACCTTTGGGTATGTTTTTCAACCACATTGGGTGGTGGCCACTCTGTGTTGGAAGATAGCTGTTGGAGTCTGTAGGTTTAAAATACACCTTGGTTTGTAATTTATTTGCCTCTCTAAAAATAGTCACGTCAAGGAAATTGATACTCTGTGCGTTTATTTCGCTAGTTAGCACAATGTTGCTAGTGTTGCAGTTTAGTTCAAGTATGAACTGTTGCACAGATTCTAAAGACCCTGACCAAATAAAAAACAGATCGTCTATATATCTTTTGTATAAAACCAGATTGTCTTTCTTAAAAGCAAAAATATTCTTATCTTCCCACTCCCCCATAAAAAGATTCGCTATGCTCGGGGCAAATTTGGCGCCCATGGCCACGCCCTTTTTCTGGGAATAAAAATTACCGTTGTACCAGAAGAAATTATGGCAAAGGCAAAAATCAAGTGCATATCTTATGAATCTTTTCTGGTTGTGAGTGAGGTCATCTCTTTGCCTAAGAGCCCAATTAAGGGCGAGTAGTGCGTCGTCGTGTTGAATTATCGTATATAACGAAGAGACGTCTGCTGTGACCAGGAAGACTTCATGATTATTGCTGAGATCAATGTTTTCCAACTGCTGTAAAAGACTTTTTGTATCCCGCAGGTAGGCTTTTGTTTGTATGACACTCTTTTGTAAAAAGAGATCCAAATATTGTCCCATGCGTGATGCAATTGACCCAATTCCGTTAACAATAGGTCTTCCAGGGGGACTTTGTATATTCTTATGAATCTTAGGCAGTGTATAAATTGTAGGTATCCTACTGCTGCTGTGATTGAGATACTTCATTTCTTTTGAGGTCAGGACACCCATTGTGCCTCCTAATTGGACCAAGATTTCCAATTCATTCTCGTATTGTGGGGTGGGATCCCTTTCAAGCCTTTTATAGGTGTCTTCGTCCGAGAGCATACCTAATAATTGGTTGTGGTAAAATTCCTTAGTTAAAATCACCACTCCTCCTCCTTTATCAGCGGGTCTGATAACTATGTCTTTTCTTTCTTCCAATAACTTTATTCCTTCTTGTATGTGTCTGGGATTTACATCCCTACAGTATTTGATTTTCACTTGTTTCTTAGCAACCATGGATGCATTGCAGTTTTTAACCAATAGACATATTGATGTCAATAATATTTTTACAATCAATGAACACACTACGGTCCAAGCGAATTATAATGGGGCAATCACTGCCCTTGGGAATGTATTAGAAAAGAAAGTCAGGACATGGTGGGACATATGCACCCTGGAACATTATATAGAAGAAAAAATAATTATTAGAAGCTTGAGATGGGATGTGGTCCCCCAGGATGGTCTGGACGACTCAGAATCTATGCAAGAGTGGTTAGAATTCTTTAATTCGATGGGATTCAAGTTACAGGAATTGATCCTCAAAAGAAAGCGCATGAAAATGACAAAATTAGAGGCTAGGATCAATGAACTAAAAACACAACTTGACCCAATAAAGGACTCACAACAAGTCATAGATTTCAATAGTCGTATCAAAAAAAGACTGGAAAAAGTGGATAAAGAAACTCAGAAAAAGAAAACTAAAAAGTTTCACCGAGACTTGGGGGATTTTCATACTAACACTGTATACCTGTGGCAACAGACGAATAATCGTCCACAGGCAGACAGAAATAATGAACAGCCTATAAGGGATGGTACGTCTGCAAGGCAGCAACAAATCACTAATATAGACCTTGGAATTGCAGATAATTATGAGCCTATTATCACCTCCCAACAACCTATAGACTGTTCCACTCCCATCCATAATGAGAACTACCGTGGAAGAGGTCATCCACCAAGAGGGGGTAGGGGTTCTATGCCAAATAGACTACCCCCACAGAATAATTATTACAGAGTGCCCACACTTAACAGATATGAGGCACTCAGTCAACAGGATAATAGAGAAAGACAACCCTCCCCCCGTCCTTTTTTAGGGAGGGGGAGGGGGTGGCAAAAACGGGGTCGGGGATACCCATCGAAAAGAGGGAGACCACCCATGCCACAACCCCAATGGAGAGAACAGCCGTATTGGGAGGAAAATTACACGCAACATTATGGACAGAGAAGAGAAGAACACGGGGCAGTAGAGCCGGAAGGAGGATCAAGAAAAAGAAGGAGAGAAAAAGATTAGGGGGTATTTTTAACCTTACCGAAACGATTTTAACGCATAAGGAAATTAATATTTTACATTTAGGTTTAAAATGTGGTCTTAAAAGACCGATTAATAAATTCGATGTTTTTATTGACGTGCATAAGTACATAAGAAAGATAAATATGAAAAAGTACTTTTTAAATAAAAATTCACAACTTAGTACCAGCCTGGCGTCTGTGCAAACAGATAGCGGACTTCGAAACAAATCACTTTTTAATCCTCTTAATGGTGCCAACCAACAATTGGACGTTTTTAAAGGACTTGTTTTAAGGGACCTTGAAAGTATTATGCCAAAAAGGGATGTAAATCCCAGACACATACAAGAAGGAATAAAGTTATTGGAAGAAAGAAAAGACATAGTTATAGTTATGATAAAGGAGGAGGAGGAGTGGTGATTTTAACTAAGGAATTTTACCACAACCAATTATTAGGTATGCTCTCGGACGAAGAAACCTATAAAAGGCTTGAAAGGGATCCCACCCCACAATACGAGAATGAATTGGAAATCTTGGTCCAATTAGGAGGCACAATGGGTGTCCTGACCTCAAAAGAAATGAAGTATCTCAATCCCAGCAGCAGTAGGATACCTACAATTTATACACTGCCTAAGATTCATAAGAATATACAAAGTCCCCCTGGAAGACCTATTGTTAACGGAATTGGGTCAATTGCATCACGCATGGGACAATATTTGGATCTCTTTTTACAAAAGAGTGTCATACAAACAAAAGCCTACCTGCGGGATACAAAAAGTCTTTTACAGCAGTTGGAAAACATTGATCTCAGCAATAATCATGAAGTCTTCCTGGTCACAGCAGACGTCTCTTCGTTATATACGATAATTCAACACGACGACGCACTACTCGCCCTTAATTGGGCTCTTAGTCAAAGAGATGACCTCACTCACAACCAGAAAAGATTCATAAGATATGCACTTGATTTTTGCCTTTGCCATAATTACTTCTGGTACAACGGTAATTTTTATTCCCAGAAAAAGGGCGTGGCCATGGGCGCCAAATTTTCCCCGAGCATAGCGAATCTTTTTATGGGGGAGTGGGAAGATAAGAATATTTTTGCTTTTAAGAAAGACAATCTGGTTTTATACAAAAGATATATAGACGATCTGTTTTTTATTTGGTCAGGGTCTTTAGAATCTGTGCAACAGTTCATACTTGAACTAAACTGCAACACTAGCAACATTGTGCTAACTAGCGAAATAAACGCACAGAGTATCAATTTCCTTGACTATTTTTAGAGAGGCAAATAAATTACAAACCAAGGTGTATTTTAAACCTACAGACTCCAACAGCTATCTTCCAACACAGAGTGGCCACCACCCAATGTGGTTGAAAAACATACCCAAAGGTCAAATCACAAGAATTAGACGCAACTGTACTAAAACAAGCGATTTTAGCTCACAATCCTTGACTATAAAGACAAAGTTTGAAGAAAAAGGCTACGATGGAAAACGTCTGGATCAAGTGATTGAAGAAGTCTCTCTGGTACCAAGGCATGCTTTACTGGAAGATAAACCCATTGCAGAAAATAACAACAAACAAGAATGGAGTTTTTTTACTGGTTTCCATGCACAATATAAAGAAGTGGAGAATATATTTGTGACACACTGGCATGTACTATTGATGGACAAAGTACTAAAACCATCTCTTCCAGAAAAAACAGGTTTTATCTATAGAAGAGCACCAAGCTATGCTGACAAAATCGTGAAAAAGATCCTGGATCCACCATCAAAACACCCCTCTTTTTGGGATAAAGATGGTTTTTATTCATGCAGAAAGGGCAAAGCGTGCAGAGAGGTGAACCTACCACTAAGAGCCTTGGAAATGTTCACTTCAACTTCTAATAATAGAGAATTCAAAATAAAGGAGTTTATCACATGCAACACGGCCTATGTGGTTTATGCAATCCAGTGCCCATGCGAACTAATATATATAGGCCGCACTAAAGCCCCATACACACGGTCGGACTTTTTCATGGATTCTGTCCGATCGGACAAGGTTGTTGAAAAATCAGACCGTGTGTATGCACCATCGGACAGTGTTCGTCGGTTTGACCGACGGACAAAGTCTTATCTCCTGCTGGAAAGATTTGCCGTCAACACGGTCCGATCACACCAAATCCGATCGTGTGTACGGTTGTCCGACCGGACAAAGTGCTACGCATGCTCAGATCACATTACAAGACCAAAGCTATTGGCTACTAGCCTCTACGTAGTCCCGTCATAGGCAACAATCGTCACCGCGTTCAGAATGATCGGATTTTCCGACAACTTTGTCCGACCGTGTGTACGCAAAACCAACATCGGACAAAGTATGACGGACATGGTCCGACGGACCTGGTCCGCGGATTGTCCGACCGTGTGTATGGGGCTTTAGAGGCTATTACGGATCAGGATTGCAGAACATATAGCAAATATTAAACTCGGTTTTAAAGATCACAATGTGTCCCTCCATTTTAAAAACCACCATAATCAAGACCCATCGGGCTTAAAATTTTGGGGGATTGATCACCTCAAGCCAAATTGGAGAGGTTCAAACCAGGTACGAGAGTTATCCAAAAGAGAAACAGAATGGATATATCTGGTTGACACTCTCTCGCCAAAGGGCCTGAACGTAGATCTGGACATAAATTGTTTTATTAGCGAATATTGATCTTACTAATATTTATATACTTTTATTTCATCTTTTATCCTTTTATAGTACTACACGTCCATTTTTTAGACATATATATATACCTATTTTTATTTATATATATATGTTTTTATACGCATACATATTACTATATCTATATTATTTATATTATTTTATTATATTTTTTTATATATATAATAAAAACTGTTTTTTTACATTTTTATATAGTATTTACTGCGATACCTTTTAGGAATCATATGAAAATGGATAAACCGCGCTGGAAGGGGAAAAAAAACACACAGGGGGTAAGGATTGAAAAGGTGAACCTCAGAATAAAAAGAGAAAAAAGGCTGCTGCTAAAAAGTGGGATACTTCACACCTAAATAGATATAAGGAAAATAAAGCTGCGCCAATATTACAAATTGCTAAACATATAAATCAAAAATTAAAAATTAAAACCCATCAAAAATCCTAGATGGAAATGCACTGATCACATATAAGACAGTCCAAACAAAGATGTAAATGGTGAAAGTCCAATATAGATCAATCTTGACATCAGGCATGAATCAACTTAATGTCCACGGGTAGATCATATTCAAAAAACAACACCACGGTGCTCGTGCTGCAAATTATACACTGTGACATGCATGCAAACGGTGCTTCATCCCGACCACCTGGTGAATAGGAGGCTTACCAGATGGTAGCAATAATAGGGCACTGATATTAGACTTGTGGTATGTCCAGTAGGCGAGAGCTGATGGGGTTAAACAGCTTTGGGAAAATCACTCCAAGTGGGAAGGAGAGGGAACCCGTCACATAATCTGCTCACAACCGAGAAAGCCAGCCAAATCCTAGTTGATTCCTCCGTTTGTAAAGAAAACAAAAGGGGGGCCGCCCATAGCGTGATACTAATAACTACTGATTTATTTAAAAGGTTTAAAAATAACTTACATCAGAGCGATGAACGGCAAAACGAAAAAAACAATAACAAAACACTGCCGGCCGGTCAGTGTAAACCCGTCCCTTGATTCGATACAGTCTGTAGTGGTGGCGTCGCTGCGTGCCTTCCCATACGACGTTTCGTCATAAATGACGTTTTCAATGGGGAACTAATATGCTGGATTCCTGTATGCGATTTCATGCGACTTTTTAATGGGACTGTTGTGGTGCGATGTTACACGTTTTTATTGAGTTTTAGTACTCATGAATTATGTTTATTGCACTTCCCTATAAACCCCACATACATACACACCACCGAGTGTTATGACTATGAGTCCGCATTTATATGGGGTATTATCTCTCCTTTTATATATTAGCAATTTTTTAATATGAATCCTCCTTCTATTCCTCCACTGTGTTTTTCTTCTATTTGTCACACGATAGTGTACATTTTGAATTTTTATGAATTTTTATCAATATTTTAATATTGATTATGATCATTATCATCTGTATATGCTGTTAGAGAGTGCTGGATGGAAACTATATGAAATTTTATTCTAATAATGTATAGTTTTATGATAACATTCTATGCCCTCCCCCTGCTAATCTCTCATTGCACTGAGTGCTCAGCATTTATTTATTTATTTATTTAGCTGGCAGCGATTATTGCATTATTGCATGATTTCATTATTTGATTTTATTTATTTATGTACCTTTACATGAATTCTATATATGAAAAATATATGCACGACCCGATCTATTATATTATTGCTGCATTGGATATAAATAATCCCGTATGTTTCTGGGATATATATAATATAAAACATATATTGCGCTTTGCCTCTATCTATTGAATAAGATTACATTATAGTGCACCACACTTTATTCATATCGTGCGCTGCCGCGGACTATATAAATTATATTTTGTATTGCCACTTATAATTATTATCAAATTGCCTCTCTTTGTCCCATCTACACTTTATCTATAAATATTACTACAAACCATATGATGAACCTGTAATGGATGTGTGTTTTTTTATAACACCGTTCACTCGGTATCTGTGTTTGAACCTAATTTATGCTCCTATATGTTCCGGTGTGCATATGTCCCCACTATTACTATATATGGACTGACTATTTGCTTTGTTGTTACACTTGATGTCCGACGGGACGCTGGTGTAGATTCTACTCCCTGTATTATAATTAGGGCATAGAGTTGACCGGCCTGCATTGCCATGGTAACTAGCGCTGAGACGCTAGCGCTACGATTGGCTGCCGCCTGAGAGGCCGGATACTTAAAGCCCTGTCTAGCGTCGTGTGGCCACGCCCTCTGTTGAAGTCGGAAGTGACGAAACACGTAAGGGCGTGGCTTACACGACGCCGACCGGAAGTGACGCTTGCGCTCCACCAGCACCATACCGCTACCCGGAAGTCAAACGTGTGCCTCCATAGACACACAGGACACTGATAGGAAGTGCAGGAGCTGACGCTGGAGATTTTTTCTATACCATCTGAAAAACGCAAGTTGCTCTGAATGCTTATTCAAAGAATAATAAATGTACGCTGCTAATTTTTAGGGGATTTATGGGAATGTGATATTTGCTTGTATTAAATAAACAGAATTACGCTATGTGCAACTTTTCAATCTGTTTCCATGGCGAGTTTGTTTGGTGATATACTCCCCCTGGACCCCTGATGCGGTTGTTTCCTTGGTGATGCTGTTTGCCTTAAGAAGGATACCAGGCTGGTTTACCCTGTCTTAGCAGAGAATAAGTGGAAGCAGGCTTTATACCTTGGTGACAAATTTTGACAGGCGTATTTTATCTGATTATCTGGTGAGTTTGAAACCCTAAGGGGAGTGTGCCTCACTTGGTAAATTATACACGGGATGATACGGTATCTGAATAAATCACAGAAGAAGTCACTTTGATCTGTTATATGAACTGCTCACCTACCACTACTCCCGCACCCAAGGAACATTTATTTATTTGTTCACTTATTTATGATTGAGGACTTATTTTTAAACACGTATTTATTTGTGATGTTTTTTAATAGTCCTATTACCGAATTTTAGCGCTGTTTTTAGTATATGATTTCTCACATTTCAGTCTGACGTTTTATACTATCTATTTTCTATATATATATATATATATATATATATATATATTTATATATATATATATATATATATATATATATATATAAACCGCAACCAATATAGGGAAGTCAACGGTTAAGAATTGTACAGAGTAAGAGTTGTACAGATTGCATAGCCTGTATGGACTGTATACAAAAAAAAGGGGGGGAAAGGTACAGCTTTATTAAACTATAGTGGACAGGACATCATCTACCCCTACAACCCCCTTTACCCATCCCCCACTTGGACAGGAGAAAGCAAACAAACAATAAGCAGAGTGATACGCTGTGAAAAAGGGGGAAAAAAAAAAAAAGGGGGAAGGAGTGAAGGAAATGCCGACACGCAGACAGCACAGCAAGCCAGCGCGATACGAGCGTATCTTTCTCCACGGGTTGCAAGTGGAGAGCAGAAACGAGACTCGACGGAAGCAAGTAAATCTCGCTCAGTTATGGAACGAGTTTCTACAGAGCGCACTACAGGTAGCATATCAAACCCAGACCGTAGGTCCCTGACAGGGTCCCAAACATCGGGCCAGGGTGCCCAGGTTAAAGAGCGTGACTCTCCTGCGATAGGGAGAGGTCAGACAATGGCCTTGGCGAAAGGTGGCAGCTCCAACTGTAGCCCAACCCAAAGTAATACCTCTCTGAGGGCAGAAGAGGGTGAACAGAAGGGGCTTACTGCAAAAGGCATGACACAACAAGAACTACTAACAAGTAGAAGGACCCAAGGGCGAGAAAGGAGTGGGGATAGAGAAATCCCCAGGAGGGAACAGGAGGACTTAATAGACACACAGGACAAACAGGCTTATAGACAAATTAAACTCATACCTCCCACTTCTATCTCTAATGTAATCCATAGCTCTCCAATGGAACCCATAGAGAGTATAAAAGGGGCAGTAATGGAAGCTAGAGAAGCTAATGCCGGAAAAACTGAAAATCCCTTGGGAGAGATAGAGGCAAATGTGGAATTAGGAACAATATTAAGCACTACTGGAAATGAACATGCACCCCAAGAACTGGCAACACAAACCCCGGATTTAGGGAGGGAAGGAGGTAAGAGGTCCCCAAGGCCTGAGGGTCATTCAGAAAACCTAGAAAAAGATATTAGAGAACTTAGAGACCTCCTTAAAGCATTACCCACCAAGACAGACATTCAACAGTTAATATCTGTAGTAGAACAATCATGCCAGCAAGCGGTGGAAGGTATCAGAGAGGAGATCTGGGAGTTGGGGCACAGAGTAGAAACAGTAGAGAATAACCAGCAGACAATAACACAAGCAGTCGTGGATATACAAGAGACGGCAAACCACCATGAAGAGCTTCTAAACACTTTCAAAGATCAATTAGATGATTATGAAAATAGGGAACGCAGACAAAATATCTGGATAAAAGGAATACCAGAAGCTATTCAGAGGACTGAGCTGCTTCCAACAATACAACAAATATTTAATCAAATAATGGGAGAAGAGGCAATTGAAACCATCGAGGTAGATAGAGTCCACCGTATCCCTTCTTATGTTAGACCCAACGCCGAAAAACCAAGAGACATAATATGTAAACTTCATAAATTTACAGTGAAAGAGTCTATAATGAAACTTGCCCGTGCAAAGACGGAAATTTTCCACAACGGAATAAGGATAGGAGGGAAAGAGGAAGGGGGATAAGAGACAAATGACAGGGTTTAAGGATATCACGGATGATGAAACTTATTGTGTAACAATTCCCCCCCCCCCCTTTTTTTTTTTTTTTCCTCTTCCTCTTGGGACTTGTTCTCATAAGGGACTGGTATAATGGATTGAAATGTGTGAAATTATATAGAATGAATGACACAGAGCACTAAGGTTTTATATGGAGGGAGGAGACTAGCCCCTAAAAGGGTGTTGCTCCCATCCTCCTCCCCCCCCCCTTTTTTTTTTTTTTGATGTTGTTTTGGACCGATTGCACACGGGATTGATATAAAGGATTGAAATGTATGAAATGATTTAGTATAAATGACAAGGAGCACAATGGTTTCGCCCCCCTCTTTTCCGCCATAATCCCCCCTCCTCCCCCCCCCCTTTTTTTTTTTTTTATAAGTGGAGGAGTAATTTACCCTCCTTTCAGATATAAATGTGAAGGGAGGGTAAAAGAAGAGGGGAGGAAAGAGAAAGAAGAATCAATAATATTAATGACATCATATAAATATTGGTAGAATGTATTGATTTGACATAGGGGTATAGACACAGGAGATGAGATTCCGTCCTCCTCAGCCCAAGGGAGGGGAGGAGGGAAGGAACTTAATGTGTATGTGTAAACATATGTATTGATGTATATATGTATTAGCATGTAGGCACATATATGTGTATATGGATTTTTTTATTTTTTTTTCCTGAGAGGGCTATATAATATAAATTTTCATA
This sequence comes from Lithobates sylvaticus, assembly GCA_028564925.1. Classification (NCBI taxonomy): domain Eukaryota; kingdom Metazoa; phylum Chordata; class Amphibia; order Anura; family Ranidae; genus Lithobates; species Lithobates sylvaticus. Next base: position 144,830,452 of record CM053031.1, on the reverse strand, counting down.
TAAAGATACAGTGTAAAAGGCGTTGAGTTAAAATTACAACTCCAAACTGAGGGACAAACTGGACAGGGAAAGGATAGAGAAAGGGACGAAGAGGGGGGCTGTGATGGGGGGAGGGAAAGGAGCAAAGAATAAGAAGCGAACATAAGGTAATAGGTAACAGAATGCTAGAGGGGGGGAACTTCAGATCAGGGGGGTGGGATTAAGAGGTAACAAACTCAATAGGACAGGTCCGATACACGGGACTTGGAAAATTGCAATTTTGCAAAAGGTCAGAGAGGTGGAAGAAGGGGGCATAGCCTCCTTATAGACGTCTCTGTCTAAATAGTAAGTAACTCCGAATGGAATACTGGGTTACGGGGAAGGGGGTTCACCCCCCTTTTTTTCTCCCTTTTTTTTTTTTTTTGCCTGCCTCTCCCGTGCCTCTCCTACAGGCACTGGTAATGAGTGAAGAGAAAGGTTCAGAATATTTAAAGATTTATATTGGCAGCCCCAATAAAGATAATATCATATAATTTAAGAGGTCTAAAATCTGCCCAGAAAAGAGGACGCCTATGGCAAGAATTACACCAATACGCGGCAGACGTAGCCTTCTTATAAGAAACTCATTTCATGAAGGAGGATATACCAAATATGCCAACCCATGTATTTAACCAGTGGTTCCACGCCCCCTCCTCGATTGTAAGGGCTAGGGGGGTGACAATAACTTTTAGAAAGACATGTCCAATAATAGTGGAATCCACTCAGATAGATCCAGAAGGTCGCTACCTTTTTGTAAAAGCCAGTTTAAATGGCCATTGTTACACTTTTGCCTCAATATATGCACCAAATACAGGAACGGTGAACTACTTGATAAAGACATTGAAACAGCTAGAAAACTATAGAGAGGGATTTTTGATATTGGGGGGAGACTTTAATTTAGTTTTAGATCCAAACATGGACACTTCAACGGGCAAAACCACCATATCCTTTAAAGCTTTAAAACATATAAAACAACTTTTGAGGTCAGCCCACCTAGTAGATGGATGGCGGGTAAAGCATAACGGGATAAAGGATTATAGTTATTACTCCAAAACACACAATATGTACTCACGCTTGGATCTTTTCCTGGTGGACCAGCTCTACCTGGAAAGGATCCGATCATGTACAATTGAATCAATAACGATCTCGGACCATGCCCCTATAACGATGACTATACTCCCAGTTGCAAAAGACCACCTGGAACGAACATGGCGGCTAAATTAGACACTTTTAGACGATAACCGTATAGTGGAGGATTTAAATATTAAATTAAAAATGAATTTTTAAATAAATGTACCAGGAGAAACCTCCACTCAAACGGTCTGGGAAGCTCATAAATCGGTGATCAGGGGCGAGTTGATAGCACAGGGGTCCAGGATTAAAAAAGAAAAACAAAAAGAAATAACAGATTTGCTAGAGGAAATTAATGACCTAGAAAAAAAACATAAAAGATATTTAGTTCCAGCGGATGCTAAGCGACTGGAAACTGCAAGGAGTAAATTAACACAGTGTTTGGATTATAAAATAAGAAATAAAACCAGATACAGGGGGTCTCCTACTTACAAACATCCGACTTACAAACGACTCCTACTTACAAACGGAGGGAGACAACAGCAAGTGAGAGGAAATCCACCCCTAGGAAGGGAAATTCACTCCTGTAAGAGTTAATATGGGAAAAAGGTGTCTCCACTGATGCTTTATCACCAGTCCATGTTTGAGGTGAAATCTTCTGAACAGGGGCACAGACAGCAAAACAAATGTTACAGGGGTGATAACCCTTCTCTATGTTATCAAAAAAAAACTTAAAAATAGATTTTTTGGCTGGAGCTACACTTAAAAAATGTACCTGTTCTGACTTACAAACAGATTCAACTTAAGAACAAACCTACAGTCCCTATCTTGTTTGTAACCCGGGGACCCCCTGTACTATACACATAGGTTTTACGAACAGGGAAACAAATGCGGCCGCCTCCTAGCAAAACAGCTTAAAAAACAACAAGACTCTAGACATATTCATAAATTAACAGTACAAAATAAAAAGATAGTAGAAATTCAGGCCATAGCGGCAGAGTTCCACAGATTTTATGAAGCACTCTATAACATCCACCCAGATGGAATAAGTGTTATGAGAGAGCAGAGACAGAAGGAAATTAGAGACTATATAGGAGATGCGGAGATGCCCCCATTGCCGATAGAGGTAATTGAGGATATGAATAGACCAATAACGGTTGAAGAAGTAAATGAAGCAATAGCAAATCTGGAAATAAGGAAAAGCCCAGGGCCGGACGGCTTTACGAATTCGTACTATAAGAAATTTGTCACACACTTAGGAACCCCGATATGCAACTATTTGTACATAATGGATTTTAATTAAAATAATGGTCAAATGATTTTGTACATCAACACTGTTATATTATGTAAAGAAATATAATAAAGAATAAAGTTAAAAAAAATATATAAAAAAAAAAGGTAGAGGACAGAAATCTGTCATGGGCTCTGGCATGCACACAGGGGCAGGCGGAGGTATCAACCAACTTCAAGCTGGTTGTACAGTCTCTGTATGAGGGGCAGTGGCCTGATGAGTTGGCATCACAGAACACGTCACTTACACTAATCCAAGGTGGGGGTCGAATGCCTGGATGGGCTGTGCTAATTTGGATTGTGAAAGGTGTTATGCTGCCTCATTAATCCCATATACAGAAGTGCAGACTCGGTCTGTATATTTGGTGGCATCAATGGTATTACTGGCTGGGGATTCTACCTTGTTGCATCTGAGGCTAAATGACCCACATGTAATCAGAGAGGATGGAAGCTGGAGGCAGGTTGTTATTGCCCTCTGTTGGAAGGATGACCATGATGTCCTTTGTGTGCCAGGTCAATACATGGCAGTGAACAAGAAATGTTGGAAAGATATTTCACCCTGTGAAAGGACAGGCCACTGGGAAGCTGCCACGTGGTGTGCCAGGTCCGGTGATACAACCTTTGGCCAGCGACGGGAACCAAAGCTTCTTCCCCCTCTGCTGTGATGCAGAGGCTTTATGAGTCATTTAGCCCATGCAACGAAGGTCCCCAGAGGAATAGGCAGGAGTCAGGAATTAGGTAGTTAGGCCAGCAGAGCTCGGGACCATGCAGCCCCTCAAGATTCTGTCTTGGACACGCCCCCCTCTTAGGTGCTTTTAGACACATTTACATGTGTTTAGGCACATCAAGTGTTTTTTCTGCCAAAACCCTGCAGCTCCTGGAACACTGGCTGTGATTTTTTATTTTTTTTTGCCTCAAAACACCTCTGCCTCTAAACCTCTAAACTCCTCTAAACGCTTATGTGTGCATGGACACATAGGCTACCATGCAGAGAGACATTTAGAGGCAGGGAAAAAAAATGCCAGATGCCCTTAGGAGCAGCAGAAAAAAAAAACATCCAGCATGCATGAGGCCTATGTTATACTGCAGCACAGAAAGGTTTTTACCTTAATGCAGAAAATGCAGTAAGTTAAAAAGCCTTTAGACCACATTAAGTTTAAATGCATAATACATTGACAGCTTTTCCCATGTACATAGAGTATTTATTTATTAAGTAGTACAGATCATGTTCAGTTCTCGGTTCAGCAGCCTGAACACTCTTCATTAGCCTGCATTTTGAATCTATGTATATTGCCTGATGTCTTGACAGGAAAAACACTGGCAGCACAGGCCTGTTTCTAAGCCAAGGTTTGGCTAGGATAAAACTGCACAGCGTTTTTTTTTTTTAAATGAACTGGAAAAATCCTATCCTTCTGCCATTCCCCTGAATTATCTGCTAAATAGGTCATGCAGTGAGCTTTTGTCAAAGTGTTTTGGGATTATTATTTTGGTGAATTTTAATGAGGCTGTTCTTGACAAGCTTCAGTGTTAATAAAATAAAACTGGTGACAGCTTTAAAATTGAACTTGCAGTAATGTTTTTGCCAGCTTTATTCTTTTAAGACTATAGTGAAATCAAACGAGAAACTATTTCAGAATAAATAATTATCCATTGAATTAATGTAATGACTAACATTTACTTGACATTAACATTTTGCAGAGCATTAGGAGAGATATAAAAGAACAGCCTAATCAACTTGCACCTTATGAAAGAAACATTAAATCAGTGAATAAATGGAGTATTTATTACTGAAATCGGCAGACTGTTTTTCTCCATTGCAGAGGACAATCAAGAGTTATACTGTATTTTTGTCTATTGTAACCAGAACATAAAACCTCTCTCTGTTTGCAGACTGATCTGGAAGTACTTTAGAACCATGTGTTTCATATCTACTGAAATACAGATAATATTAGTACCATTTAGCGACTGCTGAATGTAATAATGGATAACCTACGTGAAACAGGAATAAAATGTTCCCTTTGATTTATGTGCGTTTTAGTTTGGTGTCTAAACCAAGCTTAAACTGAGTCTACATGGGGGATCTTTAATCTCAGGTTTAAAAAAAGCAGTGCTGCTGTATGAGATTTGAGTATGATTGTTAAGAGATTAGTCTCATGAGATCAATCCCCCAGGAGTATACTTAGAATGGCAAAAGAATCACAGAAATGTGTCATAGTTGAGTGATTCATTTCCTTCTCCATTCAACCCTATGGAGGAGAGGATTTTAATCGCTGACATATTCTGCAGCATTGCATGATTGTGTGAGGTCAGTTGGGCCACTGCACACGCCTTGTGCAGCAGTTCTCATTAAAACTGTGATGCAAAAGAAGTGATTGGTTGGACGAGAATTTTGCTAAGCCACTATGAACTTCCAGTGTATCCCTAGCTTTACAGAGTTTTTAAATAAATCAGATAATGGAAAAAGGATGCATTATGAACACAATGCTGAATTTACAATTTAACTGTATCATAACAATGTCCCAAGTCATTCAGCAGCTCGAACAACAAGGCTTCTTCCAGGCCAATATACTTACTGATTAAAATGCTTACTGATGGTGGTAGGCCACTTGGTGTCATAGCTGCTGTTATTGAAAATATTAAAATACAAAATGGTTTGGGAATTTCAATATACCTCCATATACCTCCATGAGCCTAATAACCACTTGACCAAATAGTTATAAAAAAATTTTTACATAGCTTTATTGAAAATATTATACAATTTCTTAAAAAGAGGTTTGTTTTAAAAGCAAATTAACAAACTGCTTGTCCAGGGTGGTGATGTCCTGGACTTGAGATCCAATTTGTAGCCAGCGCATTTCACAGGCTGACCTGCTTCGTCAGTGCCTCAGATCTTGTTAAATACTGTAACAATATGCAGAAAAATATTTTACATATGAGACATTCAATATCAAATATTTAACAACAGATCGCATTTTATGTTATATGATATTTGGTTACAGAAAACGCTTAGCATTTTGCACCTTCTATCCATTACGACACTTCATAAGGAAGGGTGAATAACATTTTGTGATATAAATAATTTTTCATTCTTGTGTATAAAACATGAGATAAATGTGAAAAAGATCACCTGTGTAGTACTACATCAGAGTTGGTGATAGGTAACCTGGGAAGCCTGTGGGGAATATCTCCAAATCCCTAAGGATAATTGCCCACATCCAAGCATGGACGATACCGTATATCTATATATATATAGATATTTATATTGTAACCTGGGGGACAGGTAGCAGGTACAAAGCTCCCTGGGATGAGCTGTTTATTTAGGAACAGATACCAAATCCACTTGAGGTAGTGAAAACAGTGCTGGGTTTATTTGTTTTAAATACAAGTCCATACACAGGTGCTGCACAGTCTTCCAGAAAACATATCAGAACAGAAATAACAAAACAAAAGTCCTAGCCGTGTCTCGGCTCTAACTATACCATACATCGGCCCTCACTACCGCTTGTCAGTTTCTGTATAGAGTTTTAAAGCGTTTTACCAACCTTTAGCTCCTCACAAACCATCCATGTCTGTGTGTCCCAGGCAGAGAGCAAAGTCTGTCTGCTCAGGTGAGCTTAAATTAGCCTGGGGAAGAGTACTAAGATCCGAACTGGATCATGTATCAGAGACCTCTGAATGTGTATGAGAGGAGCCTGGGAGACGTATAAATCCCGAACAAGACTTCTCCTGGCTCTCTCTGGGACGCTCTGCTACATATCCTCCCCCCTTGTTTCAACCCCAGGGTTGGAACACCTGTGGCCCAACAGGAGTGAACACGGGACAGGGCATCTACATTCCCCATCTCCACACCTGGCCTGTGTTTTACGGTGAAGGAGTAATCCTGTAGAGCCAAAAACCACCGGTTCACCCGTCTATTAGTCTCCTTCTTTTGGGCCATCCATTTCAGGGGAGCATGGTCAGTTATTAAGTCAAACTGGCGCCCTAACAAATAGTACCTGAGCGCGTGCACGGCCCACTTTATGGCTAAACATTCCTTTTCAATGACTGCATACTTTTTCTCATGGTCATTGAGCTTTCTGCTTAGGTACACGACAGGGTGTTCTTCCCCATTGTATACCTGTGATAGTACTGCCCCGATACCAACATCAGATGCATCCGTCTGAACCAAAAACTCTCTGGAGAAATCAGGGGAGTACAGTACTGGCTGTGCACACAAGACTCCTCTGCTACTGAGGACCATTTCACCATTACTGAGTCTTTCCCTTTCGTAAGGTCTGTCAGAAGGGCAGCTATAGTTGCAAAATTTGGGATAAATCTTCTATAATACCCCGCAATACCAAGAAAGGCCCTGACCTGCTTCTTGTTTGCAGGGCGTGGCCACTCCTGAATGGCTGCTATTTTACTCACTTGAGGTTTTATGACACCACGGCCAATAGTGTAGCCCAAATACTTGGCTTCCTCTAGACCAATGGCACATTTTTTGGGATTTGCCGTAAAACCTTCTTTGAAGAGGGAATCAAGGACAGCCTGGACACGAGGCAAGTGAGACTCCCAGTCAGTGCTATGTACCACTATGTCATCTAGATAGGCTGTTGCATATCGTCGGTGGGGTTTTAGGGTCCTGTCCATGGCCCTCTGAAATGTCGCGGGGGCATTTTGCAACCCAAAAGGCATTTTTTTATATTGAAAGGAACCCTCTGGGGTCACAAATGCAGTCTTCTCTTTGGCGCTACCAGTCAGGGGTATTTGCCAATACCCTTTTGTCAAGTCCAAAGTGGTAAGATAGCGAGCCTTGCCAAGTCGGTCTATAAGTTCGTCTACTCTGGGCATTGGGTATGTGTCAAACTTTGTCACCGCATTAAGC